>JAPCYS010001591.1:0-74725 GCA_028641055.1 Alopecurus myosuroides
CTTTCTCTATACTTGAAACAAACGTATATCTTTCTTTGCATTGTTATTCATGATCTTTTATTTGAGTTACTTCTCATGATGCAAAGTGATTGCTATGCTTTATTATTAAAGTTTTATTTATCATGTTTGTGTTAAAGTTCTATGAGCTCGGCTTACATATGCTTTTACATTTTGATGATCAAGTTTATGTTGGTAGCATGTCACCTCAGAAATTATTTTGTTTAACCGTTTACCTACTCGAGGACGAGTAGGAACTAAGCTTGGGGGTGTTGATACGTTATAAACCTATCCTTAATTTCTGATGTTCCATGTTGTTTTCTTATTGTTTCCCACATGTTTTCCTTACACTTTATGTCATTTTTATCGATTTTCCGGGACTAACCTATTAACAAGATGCCAAGTGCCAGTTCCCTGTTTTCTGCTGTTTTTTATTTCAAAAAAGTTGTTCTGGAAATATTCTCGGAATTGGACCCCATGAATCCCGAAGTTCCTATTTTTCCCGGAAGCATCCAGAAGTCCGAAGAGGAGTCGAAGACGGGCACCAGGGGGCCCTCACCATATCCAAGCGAGGCCCCCCCTTTGCCGCGCCTGGGGGTGGTGAGGCCACCCTGGTGGCCCACTGATGTTGCCCTTTCGCCTATATAATCCCCCCGATGCAAAAACCTTAGGAGAATGGGCTAAATTCCATGAAACCTTCCGCAGCCGCCGTCATCGTCAACCCAAGTTTCGGGGGACAAATCTCTGTTCTGGTACCCTGCCGGGATGGGGAAGTGCCCCCGAAAGCCATCTCCATCGACTCCACCGCCATCTCCATCGCCATTGCTGTCTCCTATGATGAGGAGGGAGTAGTTCTCCCCCGAGGCTGAGGGATCTATGGTACCTATGTGGTTCATCTCTCTCTCCCATAGTGTGATATATATGTGATCGTGAGCTTTTTAATCTAGTTGAATAAGTAGATGTTACTCTTCATCTATTGTGCTACTCAAGTGTTTTATTAATATGAACTTTGGATTCACCTTGTCCCGCGGTGTGAATGTGATAGTGTGCACATCGTGTGTGTATCCTCTATGAATTGTGGTGTTTGTCTAGTACCTTCTAGGGCGCTCATAGTGACAGCGTGGGGGTTAACTAGAGATGGGAATGCTTACTTTAAGGAATGCTTTTTGCAGCCCTGCACAATGATTAGTGTTCGTTATCCAACCAGAGAGGGTTAAGAGTAGCATAGTGAAGAGAAGATATTTAGTCATTCAATTATGTGATCATTGTTGATAGTGTCCACAAGTGAAAGTAGGATCCCTAGGCCTTGTTTCCAAGCAGTGAAACACCGTTTTCCGCCTATTCTGCTACATGTTTGTTGGCTGCCATATTTATTTCGGATTGCTATTATTATTTATAACCGTCCATATTACTCGCATTTCACTATCTCTTCGCCGAACTAGTGCACCTATATACCTGCCAAGTATATTGGGTGTGTTGGGGACACAAGAGACTTCTTGTCGTGGAATAGTCACGGCAGACATTACCTGGGGTAACTTAGTTTGGGGCAAATCGACTCTGGTGTTTGGGAGAGGGTTTAGCTCGTATTGGACGCAAGGATTACCCTGGTTCAGCCTCTCCATTGGAGATAATAGCTTACTTCCAGCTGGGATCTTATTAGCTATCGACCTAGAGGCTCGGACTGCAATGTCGCCAAGACCCCAAATCTAGGGTTACAAATACTAGTTCTCGTGTACCTTGAATCTAGGGTTTACACTCGAAATCTCTTAGTCTCTCGATCTATGCAGGAGAACCGGCTTATATAACACCCGGTTTCCTGGCTTTCCTTACAAGATGCGGCTAGAGTCCTACTCGGAGTCCTCTTGTTACCCCCCAAGTCTTGGACTCCACGGTTTACACCGCCTCTCGGGTATTCTCTCTCTTCCCCTGGGCCGGGTCTCGTCCCAGACATGGGCCTGCCAGGTTATCATCCCCCCAACAGTAGTCCCCAGAATAGCTTGGGTATCTTGGTTGGCGCGCTTTCCTTATAGCTTCAAACCCTTGAGCGAACCATGAAGCGCATGCTATTCCCTGCAAAACAATAAACATTTACACATACAATGCCACGGGTAAACTTGCTTTAACTATAGCCAGGCCGGCTCTTTCGGCGGTCCATATAATAACCCTGCTATCACACTAGCCGAATATCGTCTCTTGGATCAATCATCAGGACGAACATTCCATAACCCGGCTTTCATATCCTTCACAAGCAAGTCCGAGTAACAATTTTGAGTCCGGCTCTTTTGGCGGTCATCTGTAACTCGGCTGCCTGACAATAACTTCCCAAGATCTCATTCCCGTAATCAACGGGTCGAGTTTATCTCTCCGCAAATCTCTCCATTTTACCGTTTGGCATTCTTGGGTTTCACTGCGCCTATAAATACTGGGCCCCAGGAAAAACTGTCGTGGTGGTGTCACGGCAGATGCCATAGGATGGCTAAAGATGTGGGGACGAAGGACGCTGGAGGCGCTCGGGGAGGGATCACGCGACGAGTAGACGCGTGAGGTGAAGATCAAACACTGCAAACAACACGATCTACCCAGGTTCAGGGCCCTCGTGAGGAGGTAAAACCCCTACTCCTACCTTTCTCTATGTATTCTGGTGTCTCACCGAGTAGCCACAGTACAAATGTTCTTGCTACGGAGTAGCCACTCTCCTTTCTCCGGGTAGGATTAGGTCAAGAATCTCTACGTGTGTTCTAGTAAATGCCTCGTTGTGTAGTGTCGTGCCTCGCGCAGGAGGCGGCTAGGCACCTTATATACCCGGTGCCCTGCCGGATACAGCCAAATACAACAAGTGTCGACATTGTGTGCACACCGTCCTTCTTCCGAGTCCCCGCTGACAGCTTTGGCTTCTAAGCTTGTCCTGATGCAGAAAGTCGTTGGGCAAAACCAAGTAACCAGTCTGTTATCACTGTGCGAACACAGAGTAGGTCCCCCCTATCCTGCGACGCCCTGCTGACACACTGTCGCTGTCAGGCACGCCGTCCCCAGATGAACAGTGCTGTGAACAGTGCCAAGTACGGACCCAGGATACGCGGGATCCTGTGTCAGAACGGCTCCTTTGACTTCTGGCCCGAGTAGGTTCCCGCCAGTTTTACTCGGGCCAACTCTTCTACTCGAACAGATATAACTTGCTTGATATCTCCTTCTGGTCATCTTTTTGTAAGACCGAGTAGCAGTCGACCGGGTAACAAGTACCGGGTAGGCGGCTACTCGACCAAACTTCCCTTCTGACTGTTGCCTTTACCACTTGCCTTTACCCTACTCGGGGGTAACCCCCCGACAGCAGTCCCCGAAGCTGGTAGAGCCCTGCGAACTCGTTCACTGGGCCCTGCCAGCTTAAAACCAAGCTTGGCAACCTTGCCCTTGAACCTCAATATGCCGAGTAAAAACCTCCGAGTAGCACTTTGAAAAGTACCTTGAGTTTCCTCTCTTCCGAAAAAAGCTAGCCTCCTTCTCGGTAACCGAGTAAAAAGACTTAGGGAATTTCTTCAATCGAATCTCTGCAGCGCAGAGCACAATCCGGCTTTCCGTGCTGCAACTGGGCACGTGTCACGCATCCAGGACCGCAACGCCTCGCTGCCCAGGACCTGACAGGCCACGCGCCCAGTTTTCACGGAGCGGGCCCACGACCTCGTAATGTCCCATCATGCGCAGTAATCGCCCACGATCTCGTCGTGGGATCTAATGCGGCCGTTACGCGCGCGTTCCGTGCTGTGTGCGTTTCCAACCGGCCACAGACCCCACACCGCACGATTTATTGCCACGATCGATCCCACTACTCCAATTCGTAACGGTAATCCGTGGTGCGGTATAAATACCCCCACGGTAACTTCCTCTTCTCCTTCCGCTTCACTTTCCCCTTCTGCCTCCTCGCTTTTCCGCCGCCGCAGCGCTCTCCGCCGCCGTGCGATTCTTTGCGCCGCCGCGGGCTTGTCCACTCCACCAATTTCTTCCAAACTTCTCCAGTCTTCCTACTCGCTGCCATGGCTCGCGGCGACAGTGCTCGGGCCGGCTGGGCCGGCTCCGACGTCACCGCGGAGGACTGTCAGTGGCTCGTGAACACCCGGAGGGTTCCTCCCGGTGTTCGCTGCCGGCCGTCCGACGACGAGCTTGTTCCGTCACCGCAGGAAGGCGAACATGTCGTCTTCCTCGCGCACTTCGCGCGGGGATTCGGCCTTCCTGCCTCCAATTTCCTCCGCCCTTTCCTAGATCATTATGGTCTCCAGATGCACCATCTGCCTCCCAACGCAGTCGTCTTCCTCTCCTACCACGCCGTGGTGTGCGAAGCCTTCCTCGGCATTCGCCCCACGACGGAGACGTGGTCGAAGTACTTCTTCTTCCGCCAACAGAGCAAGGGCAAGAAAGATGTCGCGGACACCAGCAGCCGGGTAACTGAGACCGGCAGCGCCATGATGGTGCAGCGCCCGGGCACCAATCATCCTCGCATCAAAGGCCTGGATTCTGTCCGCAAGTGGCACAAATCCTTCTTGTACGTGAAGAACATCCCCGCCACGAAGGAGGCCAAGATCGAAGACCGCATCAATCTGCCCCCGTGGAGCAACCGAGCTCCTACCGGGCTGAATTGGAAGAGCAAGCCATCCAACAGCAGGAATCTGGTACAGATGGAGGAGCGGCTCGCCCATCTGATTGGAGAAGGGCTCAAGAGCGACGATCCAGTCGCCTGCTGGATTCGCAACCGTGTGCTGCCTCTGCAACGCCGTTCCCACCCCATGTGCTACATGGGCGGCCCCCGCGACTGTACTCGGACGACTACCTTCGAGCTCAGCAACGCGGATGTCGCCGCTTACGCTCGGTCCATCCTAACCATCGGCCTTCGAGACAACTGGCAGTATGGCTTCATCCCATACAGCCGCACGAAGCCGATTCCACGGGTACGTTCTTCTTAATCTGCTTCCTGTATATGCAATCCGAGTAGATAGCTTCCTCTCCTTGCTGCGACTAGCATTCGCATTCTGCGCCGGGTAGGGCGTTTAGCGGAACTGCTCAGGCTTAGTGTGCTTGTTGTTTGCACGCCTTGTCGGGTAGCACACTTAGGAGAAACATTTAGGCTTAATGTGCTTGATGTTTGCACGCCTTGCCGAGTAAGACACTTAGCCGAGAAGCATTTAGGCTTAATATGCTTGATGTTTGCACGCCTTGCCGAGCAAGACACTCGGCTAACTTGCGATGTTTCTCTATTCTTCAGGTTCTTGATCGCCAGCTTGCTGAGAGCAGTGAACGCTTCGAGGGCAACTGGTTCGAGGACCGGGAGGAAGACGATGAGGTCCCCTTCGAGACCGCGGACAAGCTCGATCCTCCCGAAGCCGCCCAGACGAGTAAGCATCGCGTGGACTCGTCTCTTCGTGACTGGTCCGAGGATGAAGATGAAGGTAACTGAATTTATCCCCTCTGGTTGCGAGCAGCGCAAACTAATTGCTTTCTGCTTCTGAATTGCTTTTCTTCCTTTCTATTTCACAGAGGGTGCCGACGCTGAGGACGAAGACGAGGATGAGGACGAGGACGAGGGAGCCCTGGTCGTCAAACCTCTTGCAGTCGCCGCTCCTGCTACCCGCAAGCGGGCGGGCAGTGGCGCCCAAGAGCCCCCCGCCAAGAAGAAGAAACCGACCGAGAAGACGAACAAGAAGGTCGTGCAGAGAAAACGACCAGCGATTCCTACCCGCAAGGGGTAAGTTCCTTCTTGATTGCACACCTCGGTTCACTTCGTTCTTCTCGGTTGATTCCCAATCCTTTTACTTCGTTGTTTCCTCTCAGTTTCCTCCGCCTTCTTCTTATTTTCTGAACGCAATTTTCTCCTCAGAGCCCCCCTGGATGCGGACGCCGCTTATGCGCCCACTGAGACCAAGAAGCAGGCCGCCATCGACGTTGATAAGCTTATCGACCTCGACGGCGACGAGAACGAAGCCGCCAACGCACATGGACACATGGACACCGATGCCCAGAATGTCGAGCTGGGGCAGCAGTCCCGCGCGGATCAAGAAGCGCATGATGCTGCTCACCAAGATAGGCCTCCTTCTCCTCCAGCCAACACAGCCGAGGAGAACCAAGATCAAGATCAAGAGACGCAGAACGACGCCGCCCCTGAGCGGCAGGGAGAAGAACAAGAGCAGCCAGCCACAGGGGCTGCTGAACAGGAAGACCCCGCGACCCAGGCGCGGACAGAAGTGACAGATGCCTCACAGCCGGATCCCGCTACCGAGCAGCGGGTTGAAGTAGTCGACGAGGCGGAGCAATACCCTCTGAGCGACGCGCAACCAGGCGCCGCGCAGGGTAGCGCTCAGCCAGACGCCGCGCCGAGTAGCGCGCCACTAGCGCCGCCCACTGCACCAGACTCCTCCTTGGCGCAGAAAACCAAGACTGCCGCCAGCCCTCCGGCCAAGCCGGTTACAAGGAAGAATGCTCAGGAAGCTGCCAAGAAGAAGGCTGCCGAGGAGAAGGCCAGGAAGGCCACCGAGAAGAAGATCACCGAGAAGAAGACCACCGAGAAGCCAACTGTCCAGAAGGAGATTTCGAAGAAGCGAGCTGCCGAGAAGTCAGCAGACCCGGCAGAAAGCACTGTTCGCAGGAACCCGGCGCGTGGCGTCGGTCAAGATGCAGCCGTGATGCCGCCGCCAACATCAACCGCCAAGTCCACTCAGCTGGCTATCCGCGAGCCTGGCGCGGCTGCTGACACCGTTGGCGCATCCAGCGTCGTAGATCCGCCCAGCTTTCCACCTTACATGGTGAAGGTCAGCCAGCAGCATCAGGTTGGCTTAACCCCCGCGGAGAGGAAGCTTGCTCTTCGGAAAGGGAAGAAAACTGTGGCAGTGGACTCCAGACCCCCAGCCCCAAATCAGGACAAGTCCCTCTCCATCTCTTCGCGCGAGGTCCAGGACAAGGCGGTGACGTCCCAGGGCCTTGAGCAAGTGCTCGACTTGGTTGGCTTCATCGATGCCAAGTGGGACAGCAAGGTGCTGGGCAACTCGAACTGGGACGGCACGGATTTGGGCGACTTGTACCATATGCGTGTCGATTGGAACAAGGCGGACTTGGGTTACAAACCCATGACTATCTCATCCAACTCCGCCACGCTTGCTGCCAAGATGTTCGTCCACCGCAAGAATGCAGAGGACCTCGAGCAATCTTACGCGGTAAGCTTCTACTCATCCTCCCCGAATTGTGTTTCGCTTTTCTTCTACTCTTCTTCTTTTCCTTATCCATCACCCAGTCCCCGAGATTCTGGCCGAGTAGGCGGATACACTCCCGAGTTGCCGCCTTCTCGGGTTGAATCTTTATTACTTTGCCTGATTCTTCTTCCTTTTGCTTCTTAGAATAGCTTACTGAAGCGGACCGGCATGCACCGTCAGCTACTCTGGAACCACGCCATTGGCAAGAGGCTCATTGAGGCTCTAGAAAGAGAACGCGCAGACGGCGAGGCAGCCGAGAAGGATGTGATGAACATCACATTGAAGCTTTCTGAAGTTGAAGGTACGCTTTTAGCTACGCGGTTCTTGCGTTTGGTGTTTACGCCCGTTTCTGCTTTTTGCGCTAACCACTTCTACTCTGCAGGGAAGTTAAAGTCCCTGGCGGAGGAGCATTCAACCTGCCGTGCCTTTGTCGAGAGTGGCCAAGCCACGATTAAAAGAATAGAAGGTACGTTGCCGTCTTCTCGGCTTGTCTTTGTGTTTCTTTCTTCGCTACTCTGCTGACCGCGCTTTGCTCTTTTCAGAAGATCATAAGAAGTTTGCCGAGGAGCATCAAGATTGCCTCAAACCTGCTGAGGTGCAGCAGCAGTTGTCCAGCCAGGCTGTCGAGCTGCAGAAAGAACATGCCACCGAGATGGAGAAGCTCCAAGTCCAGCTGCGCACTGCGCTCCAGGATGCTATCAACATTGTTGCCGAGAGGGATAGGATAATCGCCGAGAAGGCAAAGAGCGAAATAGCAGCCAAGGCTAAGGAGAAAGCCCTCGAGCAGGAGTGCGAGGTGCTGAAGAAAAGCAATGCTGATCTCTTTGCTCAGCTGAACGGGCTCCGCCTGATTGAAGAGAGGCACCTTGCCAACGAGGAAACATGGAAGACCCAGCTGCAAGGGCTGCGCCATGATTTGAACAGTAAGTGTTCTCTTTTCTTTGCTTCACTGCTTCCTCTTGTTCCTCTGCTACTCGTTTCTTATCTCTACTATGTTATTGTTTCTGATCTTCTCGATAGCTCTTGCAGGAGTCTTCCCCGACCTCGAGTCTTCTTGCGTGCCTGCCTTGGCAAAGGTCCAAGCAGCTCGCGCTGAGAAGGGCGAGCCTTTGGACACCAGAGCAGAAATCGAGGAGAGCATCCTGATTATGCAAGGGCAGTTTCCGCGGCTAGCGGGCGTGGGCACCGAGCTGGTGCGCGTCGCCTTCCAGATCCACAACCTTTTCTGGCCTGATGACTCTGCGCCAACAACAATCTTCGGACTTGCCTTGAAGCTGCAGCGCGTGAAAGCCGAGCTGAAGAAATGGCGCGCATCGGGAGCTCGGGCCGGCGCGGACATGATGCTTCTATTTATCACCAGCTGGTATGAAAACCTTAATCTGCAGATTGTCCGCGAGATGCGCCAGGACTCCAAGTGGGAGAAGAATCCCGACTGCGTGGCTATCCGCCAGCTGGTCGCTCACGAGGTCGCTCAGTATGCTGATACCGCGACCTTCATCGACGGCCTCACCGAGCCCGACACCGAGGTGGACGAAGGCGAGGAGGAGGACGAAGACGAAGAGACGGACACAGAGGAGCTGGACCTGAGCTGCTTCGAGTCTCCTGGTGGCAAGACCGGGAAGGGGAAGGCCGCGGTCGTCGCAGATAGAGATGAAGAGGACGAGAACGAGAAGATGTCGATTGACACCTCCGCGCTCGAGTTCGGCACCTCGTCAGGAGCTGCCCTCGACGACACCGTCAGCCTTCGCGCCCAAGCCACCGAGCCCGACGCCGAGCTAGCGAAGACCGTCCCCGTCAACCTGGAAGCGGATGCGACCAAGGCCAGGGCCGAGGACGAAGCTGCGAAGACTGTTGACGCCAGCTCGGCGGCAGACGCGACCAAGGCCACTATACTGAAGATGAGGGAACTAAGGCCAGCACCGAGAACGCCGCCTCGACCTGAATCTGTCCTGCAGCTCATTCCTCAAACACTTATCAGATCCCCGGGATGCCGGGTGCAAATGTATCAGACTACTTATGCCGTTGCTACTCATTTTTATTCACACTTGTTGTTTTCAACTTAGTCATTTTGTTCATCCTTGGCTCGATGTCGGGTTGCGTTATCATGCGAGTCCCCGAGTTGCATTTCTTATTCACTCTCTCTTTTTGTCTCAGCTCTACCCGCAACTTGTTGCTTTTTTGGTATTCGAGTCACAAGAGTCAAAGAGTAGAGCTGCAAATACTTAGCCGCTTAGAAACAATCATAGTAACGCAGCCCACCACTTAACCGAAAAGGAAAGACAGAGAACAAAAGTAAATGCACCCTACTCGGTTCCTGCACTCTTTTCTTCCATAGCAATTTTTCTTGTGCTCATTGACCTTTTGCTTGTTCTCTTGCTTGCCATGAAGCCGGGTTTCGGACAGCAGCAGAGTCGAAGAGTTGGCATGTAGGTTTAAACACAGTACTCAATGTACTTTTGAATTTTGAAGTAGAGCAACCGAATAGGCAAAAAGTAAAGCCGAGTAGAAACACTTAGAGCAATTTTGGACGAGGGCAGTCCCCGAGTTCAATTTCAGATTACGGAGTAGAATTGAGAGTACATACACATTTCTGCTCACGAATGAAAACGACGGAGTAGAGCTACATTCCAGGGACGCTTAGATTCCTCTCCAGCTTTATCTGCCCTGTTCGCCTGTGATGGGCGCACATCTACAAGGTAGTATGCATCGTTGTGCAGCGCTTTGCTCACAATGAAAGGCCCTTCCCATGGAGGAGACAACTTGTGCATCCCGGCTGTGCGTTGCACAAGCCTAAGGACCATGTCTCCTTCTCAGAAAACCCTTGGGTTCACCTTTCGGCTATGATAGCGCCGCAGGTTTTGCTGGTAGATAGCCGAACGTGACAGAGTAAGCTCTCTTGCTTCTTCGAGCAGGTCAACGTCGTCTTCTCGAGCTTCTCTCGCCTCTACCTCAGTGTAGAGGGTTACTCGAGGGGAGTCATGCTCCAGGTCTATTGGCAACACGGCCTCAGCCTCGTATACCAAGAAGAATGGCGTGTAGCCGGTTGACCGGTTAGGGGTAGTCCTTAGACTCCACAACACCGCTGGCAACTCGTCTAGCCAGCACCCAGGTGTCTTCAGCAGTGGCTCAATCAGCCTTGGCTTTATGCCAGCTAGCACCATGCCATTTGCTCTTTCAACTTGCCCATTGGAGGCGGGATGCGCAACGGACGCAACATCTAGTCGGATGTGCTTATCTCTGCAGAACTGCACCATTGCCCCCTCTGCGAAATTTGTGCTGTTGTCGGTAATGATGCTGTGCGGGTAGCCGTATCTCAGGATCACATCCTTCAAGAATTTCACAGCTGTGGCCCCATCGCACTTCCGAATAGGCTTCACTTCGATCCACTTGGTGAACTTGTCCACCATGACCAAAATGTGTGTCATGTTGCCTTTAGCCGGCTTGAAGGGGCCAACCATATCCAGGCACCATACGGCAAACGGCCATGTGATAGGAATTGTCTTCAGCTCGGAAGCAGGCATGTGAATCTTACTCGCGAACATCTGGCAGCCATTGCACTTCCTCACAATATCTTCAGCTTGCTGCAGGGCTGTGAGCCAGTAGAAGCCATGCCGAAAAGCTTTCTTGACCAATGCTCGAGAAGAGGCGTGATGCCTGCACTCTCCTTGATGTATTTCCAGCAGAATTTCTCCTCCTTCTTATGGGTCCACACAACGTTGCAGCACGCCGGTGGCACTTCTTTTGTGCAGCACATCTCGGAATATAGTGTAGCCCTTTGATCTTCTCTGGATCTGTCTTGCGACCACCTCATCCTCTGGCAGAGTACCGTCCCTTAGAAAGGATAATATGGGCATGGCCCAACTCGGTGTCTCCCGTGTGGGAAACACTGGTTCGTCCACTTCCATTGGGACATGCACCTCTGGTTGCTCTTTAGGGCTGGGAGCACTTCTCTGGAGCCCTGATCGATTGGCGAGGACCTCCTCAATGAATGCGACAGTCCCCGGGTTAAGGACAGCAGTCCCCGAGTATGGAGTGGCAGTCCCCGAGTAAGGAGTAGCAGTCCCCGAGTAAGGAGTGGCAGTCCCCGAGTAAGGAGTGGCAGTCCCCGAGTAGAGGACGGCAGTCACCGAGTTGGGAGCAGCAGTCCCCGGGTTTCCTGTAGCATTCTCCCAGTCAATCTTCATGGGATCAGATTCCTCGCTTGGCAGAGAAGGAACAAATATAGATTCCGAGTTGGGGGAGGGCTTGATGGATGGCTTCCTCAAGTGCTCCAAGGCAATCCCCGCCGGGATGGATTGCCGAGAAGATCCCAACTTGGACAGCTCATCTGCCGCTTTGTTCTCTGCTCGGTGAATGTGCTGGAACTCGCAGCCTTCAAAGAATCCAGTCATAGACTGTACCAGGAAGCGATATGATGCCATGTTGGCATCTAGAGCATCCCAGGTACCAGAGACTTGCTGCACCACCAGATCTGAATCGCCATAGCATATAATGCGCTGCACGCCAACCTCCTTGGCTACTCGCAAACCATGCACCACTGCCTCGTACTCTGCTACGTTGTTGGACGCCTTGAAGTGAATCTGCAGCACATACTTGAGTTGATCTCGCTTGGGTGACGTAAGCACCACGCCGGCCCCAAGGCCTTCCTTCACCTTCGAGCCATCAAAGTGCATCTTCCAGTAATTAGAAACTGGAGCAGGAGGTTCATACTGCACCTCGGCCCAATCCACCAGAAACTCCGCCAGAATCTGAGACTTGATAGCTTCTCTTCTCGCATACGCGGGCGCATACGCGGCCAGCTCGATTGCCCATTTGGCTACTCTGCCACTCGCCTCCTTGTTGCCCATGATATCCGAGATGGGCGCAGAGCTCACAACTGTGATAGGATGCTCTTGGAAGTAGTGCTTTAGCTTCTTGGCGCCCAGGTACACGCCATAGGTCATCTTCTGGTAATGCGGGTAGTTTTGCTTGGAGCTAGACAGCACCTCGCTGAGATAGTACACTGGGCGCTGCACACTCTTGCCTTCTTCTTCTCGCTCCACCACAATCACCACACTGACTACTCGGTTAGTGGCAGCAATGTACAACAACATTGGCTCCTTGGGTAGCGGACTAGCCAAGATGGGAGCGCTAGCCAGCATTGCTTTCAGCTTGTTGAATGCCACATCCGCTTGCGGAGTCCAGACAAACTTGTCACTTTTCTTCATCAGCTGGTATAGAGGCAGGGCCTTCTCGCCCATTCGGCCCAGGAAACGGCTCAGAGATGCCAAGCAACCAGTGAATTTCTGCACGTCTTTCAGGGATCTCGGCAAAGACATGCTCTCAATAGCTTTTATCTTTGAAGGATTGGCTTCAATGCCCCGACTAGACACCAGGAAGCCGAGTAGCTTGCCAGCCGGGACACCAAAGGTGCATTTACTCGGATTCAGCTTCATTTTGTACTTGCGTAGGTTAGCAAAGGTTTCCTCCAGGTCGGCAAGCAGAGTATGTGTTTTATTCGTTTTGATGACAATTTCATCTACGTACACCTGCACATTCTTGCCGAGCTGGTCGTGCAAGCATTTCTGCATGCATCTCTGATAGGTTGCACCCGCATTCCTCAAGCCAAAACACATGACACGATAGAAATAAGCCCCGTACGGGGTAATGAATGCAGTCTTTATTTGGTCAGCAGGGTTGAGTGCAATCTGGTGGAAACCAGAGTAGGCATCTATGAAAGACAGCAGTTCACAACCAGCAGTGGAATCGGTCACCTGATCGATGCGAGGTAGCGGGAAGGGATCCTTGGGGCATGCCTTGTTCAAGTCGGTGTAGTCGACACACATGCGCCATGCAGTGGCAGCCTTGGGATCCCTTCTTCTTCTCGACCATGACCGGGTTGGCTAGCCAATCCGGATGCAGCACCTCCATGATGAAATTGCTTATCAGCAACTTGGTGATCTGGTCACCAATGGCCTTCCTTCTCTCATCTCCGAAGCGGCGCATAGCCTGCTGCACTGGCTTGGCGTCAGGACGCACATGTAATGAGTGCTCAACCAACTCCCTCGGGACTCCTGGTAGATCTTCATTGGACTAGGCGAACACGTCCCGATTCTCACGGAGGAAGTGGATGAGCTCGCTTTCCTATTTCTCCGCCAACCCGGAGCCAATGATGGCTACGCGGTCGGGGAACTCGGGGTCGACCTGGACCTTCTTGGTTTCCTGAGATGCCTGGAACGCGGTCCCGTGTTGGGTACTCGGCACGCCTTGCGCGCCAGCTTGCGCGGATTGCGCCATGGCCACCACCTCATACGTCTTCTTCTTCTCGGCAGCAATCACCATCGACTCCGCCAACTGGGAACCAGCAGAGGCACACTCCATGGACTTCTTGTAATCACCAGCAATGGTAATCACGCCATTGGGACCAGGGATCTTCATCTTCAGATATGCCGTGTGGGTAGAGGCCATGAACTTGCTCAGAGCAGGCCTGCCGAGTAGAGCATGGTAAGGGCTCTTGTGATCAACCACCTCGAACTGCAGGCGCTCTGTGCGGCAGTTCTCCCTTGTACCGAATAGCACATCTATCCACACTCGGCCAATCGGGTTGCACGAGACTCCCGGCACAATGCCATGGAAGGTGGTCTTGCTAGGTAGCAGCATGTTCTCGGCCAGGCCAAGCTTCTCGAGTGTGTCTCTGTACACGATGTTGATGCTGCTGCCGTTGTCGATTAGCACCTTGCTGAACCTCACATTCTTCTCGGGGCCCAGGAAAGTAGGATCCAACACCAAGGCGTAGCTACCCGGGTTGGGCATCACCTTGGGATGATCTACTCGGGACCACCTGATCTCTTGGTCACACCAATACATGTAGTGAGGGACAGCAGGAATCACCGCATTGACCTCCATGGAACGTCTGTGCTGTGATTGCTTGTCGACTGGCTCGGAAGTGAAGATCATGTAGCTCTCGTGGTGCTCTTGGTACTGGTTGGAGCCTCCGCCCCCATTGTTGCCGTTGTTGTTGTTGCCCTGGTAGTTGTTGTTGCCTCTGTTGTTGTTGTGGTTGTAGTTGTTGTTGTTGTTGCGGTAGCCCTCATTGTTGAAGTGACGGTTGGCTCCTAAAGCCACTTGGTTCATATTTTCCCTTCTCGGAAACACTGGCGGCCGAGCTGCGGGTGCGCGAGCAGGCTGCACATTAGCATTGGCCGCTGGCAGAGGAGGAGGAGGAGGCAAGCCTTCATTCTTGATCTCATCCCACCACTCGCACTGCCGAGTAGTGTGGTTAGCAGGTCTCGACGGATGCTCCGTATGGAAACTGCATGGACCATCCTTCATGTCGTTGAAGACGAACTTCCTTGGCTGCTCCGAGTTGCCGCTAGCCGACTGAGGAGCACGGAATGATTTCTTGTTGCCCTGGCCCTGGTTCTGGTTCTTCCCGTAGGCTCCAGCAAGTTTTTGCCTTTGGCTACCCCCAGCTCCAACAACCACTGCATTCACCTCTTCAGGGTCGTACCGAGTATCTATTCGGTCACCCCTGCGCTTGTTGCGGAACTCGTTGCGCTTGCTGTTGCTGAAGTTTCTTCTCGGCTCAGAGGAGTCCATCAGGGGATGAGTAGGATCACCGAGTGCGTACTGATCCGCAATGTTGATGGTCTCTGCCAGAGTGTTTGGCATCTCCCACTGCAACCTCTGCCACAGCATACTGCCATGTCTGCAACCCTGCGCAAACCAAGTGATGGCCTGGGCCTCGTTCACACCTTCACAGGTGTTCCTCAATGTGCTCCACCGAGTAAGGTACTCGCGGTCCGTCTCATCTTCTCGCTGCCTGCAAGCGGACAGCTGCTGTGGCCTATTCGGCCTCTTGTATGTGCTGGTGAAGTTGCTGATGAAGGCGTCCGAGAAATCCAGCCAGCAATTGATGCTGTTGTTGGGCAAGTTGTTGAGCCAAGTGCGAGCTGGACCCTCTAGCATCTGCGGGACGTAGCGCACCGCCCATCTCCTGTTGCCGTTCGCGATATGAACCGCGGTGACATAGTCATTGAGCCAATCTTCCGGCTTGGTGCTGCCGTTGTAACTCTTGGTGCCTCTTGCGAGCTGGAAATTCTTCACGGACGGCTCGTTCATGATGCGCGGGCCAAAGCACTCGGGGCCAGGAGGACCCGTGTTCTCCAGCCGGGCTGACAAGCTGATCCGGTCCAGCTGATGCCTTGCATCTCCGGGCGCCAACACGCGCTCGCCAACACGGTCCAGAATATCATAGCCAGCCATCTCCATGGCCGAGTAGCCGTCATCATACCTATCAACCTGCACAGCTGCAGGCTGCTCCACTGGGTTGGCGACTGGCGCCACTGCGCGCGGCTGCTGCCTCTGCCGAGTAGGCTGAGCATCGGGACGTTGAGAAGGACCTGGGAGTGCTCCACCTCGGGCCTGGCTTTGAGCTTTATGGGCTTGGGAGCCTGCTCTTGCAGCGTTGTGTTCCTGACCGGGCTGCTGCGGCACAGCGAGCTGTTTCGCGGCAGCAGTCGGGTCGTACACCTGCATTTGCCTATCTCTGCCAGAACGTCCGCTGCGGCTCTTCTCGCGGCTGGGATGCGGAGATGAGGCCTGATCGTTAGATCTAGCCGCGTGCGAGTGCACCACCTGCGAGGCTCCAGCACCTGGGTTGGCTTTCCGGAACTCCTCATTCTGCCTAGCAGCCTCTAATACCAACTCGTTGAGCCTCTCTTGCTGCCTAGCGTGCGCGTCGCCGTCGAGATGCGGCAACTCGGCGGCTACAGCCTCAGCAGCTCTAAGTGTCTTGGCGGGGGTGCTATATCGGGGTATGGTGAAGGTGTTTGCGGTGGCGGACTGAGTAGGAGGCTCTACAACCGTTGCCATCTCGGCACCAAGGTTACGCCGCGTGGCGCCTACTCTGCTAGCTCTCCTAGTGACTGGCGTGAAGCTGTGAGCCTTGTTGTACTCAAGCTGATCTAAGCTAAGCTCTAGCCTGGTCGTGTCCAACTCCGCCTGCTCGGCGAGCAGCTCCTGGCGTTGCCGCTCGAGCTGCTCCTTCATGCTTAGGAGCTCGAGGTCGCTGGGAGGCGGCATGCCCGGGCGCGCAGCAGACGCAGGGATAGTCGGGGTAGTGGAAAGCGGGAGGTTGCACTCCTTCTCGTAAGGCCGGTGAGTCCTGCCACCAACGCTCGGGCCAGCAAGGTCCTCAGCAACGACCGCAGCGCCAGCAGCACCCGTGCCGGTGTCCGCAGCCAAACCAGCTACCATCACCTCCGCGACGTCCGCGGAGCTGCCCAGCGGCCTCCTGCGTGCGGCGACAACGGCAGGCGGATCCTCCGCGTCATGCACCACCTTAGGATACTCGCAGTCGACGACGGTGGCGACGTAGACGAGGTGCACGCCGAAGGAGATCACTGAGCCGCCCTCCGGCATGGCCTTGCCGCCGAAATCACCGGCGTTGTCGGTGACGAAGTCGAAGGAGCCGAATTTGTGGACAAGGCCACAGACTACGCGCTCTCCAGTAGCAGAAAACGATCCCGTCCGAACGGAAACTCCAGCCAGCGCCGCTGGTTGCCCCACGGTGGGCGCCAACTGTCGTGGTGGTGTCACGGCAGATGCCATAGGATGGCTAAAGATGTGGGGACGAAGGACGCTGGAGGCGCTCGGGGAGGGATCACGCGACGAGTAGACGCGTGAGGTGAAGATCAAACACTGCAAACAACACGATCTACCCATGTTCAGGGCCCTCGTGAGGAGGTAAAACCCCTACTCCTGCCTTTCTCTATGTATTCTGGTGTCTCACCGAGTAGCCACAGTACAAATGTTCTTGCTACCGAGTAGCCACTCTCCTTTCTCCGGGTAGGATTAGGTCAAGAATCTCTACGTGTGTTCTAGTAAATGCCTCGTTGTGTAGTGTCGTGCCTCGCGCAGGAGGCGGCTGGGCACCTTATATACCCGGTGCCCTGCCGGATACAGCCAAATACAACAAGTGTCGACATTGTGTGCACACCGTCCTTCTTCCGAGTCCCCGCTGACAGCTTTGGCTTCTAAGCTTGTCCTGATGCAGAAAGTCGTTGGGCAAAACCAAGTAACCAGTCTGTTATCACTGTGCGAACACAGAGTAGGTCCCCCTATCCTGCGACGCCCTGCTGACACACTGTCGCTGTCAGGCACGCCGTCCCCAGATGAACAGTGCTGTGAACAGTGCCAAGTACGGACCCGGGATACGCGGGATCCTGTGTCAGAACGACTCCTTTGACTTCTGGCCCGAGTAGGTTCCCGCCAGGTTTACTCGGGCAAACTCTTCTACTCGAACAGATATAACTTGCTTGATATCTCCTTCTGGTCATCTTTTTGTAAGACCGAGTAGCAGTCGACCGGGTAACAAGTACCGGGTAGGCGGCTACTCGACCAAACTTCCCTTCTGACTGTTGCCTTTACCACTTGCCTTTACCCTACTCGGGGGTAACCTCCCGGCAAAAACCCTAACCCCAAACGCCACCGCGCTTCCTCTTCTTCTCCTTCCTCCAAGCACACCATTCGAGCCCTAGGGCCCGAGCTCAAATCTTGAGCCACCGGACTCCGCGCGTCCTGTTGACCTCGACAGCCGGTCCGCCGCTCCGCGCCACCGTTCCGCGCTGCTGCGCTCGCCGGGCTTCACCTTCAAGATCCCGCCGCGCCATTGGAGCCCGGACCTCAAGCTCGGAGATCGAACACGAACCCGCACGCGCGCCGCCATCACCCTTTAGAACCGGGCCGCCGCTCCATGTCGCGCTCACCGGACCTCACTCCACCGCCGTTCTCCAGTAAGCATTTCTAGATCTAGGTTTTCACCTTTAGATCTTGAGTTCGTGTTCATCATGCTTTTCGCCTTCATTTTTTCGATTGCTTTGTTTTTAATTTTTAGTTCCTTCTAGATCCATTTCAATGGCACCCAAGGCCGCCTCCAAGTCCAAGGGCAAGGCCCCGGCTTTTAAGCAAAAGCCGGGTCAATCCATTTCGGCTAACTGGGATAAGTCGACCGTTACGCTCGCAAAATTAGAAGAACTGGCCGAGTTTGGGGTCCTCCCCCCTCAGTCGGAGATCTCCTGGAGAGCGCCCGAGGAAGAGAGCCGACCTTCACCCCAATCAGGTGAAGTTGTCATCTTTCTTGAGCACGTGAACCGGTGTTTCCGCCCCCCGATTCATCCTTTCTTTCGCGAGGTCCTCCACCACTATAAGCTCCATGTTTTCGACATGGGCCCTAAATCGATTTTGAACATCTGCCATTTCATTGGTCTCCGTGAGGCTTATCTTTGCATCGCCCCCAATCTTGCTTTGTTCCTTGAGCTTTTTCAATGCAAGCCTTGCCGTGAAAACACAGACGGACCCCTCCTTGTCTGTGGGGGCGTGTCCATCCAAAGGCACAAGAAATCGTTAATGCCGACTCTCAGCCTTCACTCCCTAGTGAAGCACTGGAAGAAAACGTTCTTTTATTGCAAGGACACATCTAGACCCGGCGAAAAGCCTTTGCCGGGTTTTTCCACAAACACTCTTTCTCTTAGCGATAACCTAAGCGCTTTCGCTCCAGAAACCGACAGACAGTCTATTCAACCACTCCTCCACAAGTTAGCCGTCTTTGCTGCCCACGGTCTGTGTGGGTTAAACTTGATTAAGACCTGGATCAGCTGTAGGATCCAGCCCAATAGCATCCGCCCAAAGCTGCTCTGCGAGTACTCGGGCCATCTGACCGACTCGCTCCGATACTCGGAGAAGTCATACCCGGCCGCAGACGTCAACAAGGTTATGAAAAAATTCCTGGCTGAGAAGATGGATGCCATCAAGAGCGTTTCTGGGCTCTCCCCCTTCTCTCGCTCAAACCCGGCTCTACCAGTAAGAACCGGCTAATCCCTTTTGTACCGATTGATTTTTTTTAACTCACATATAGTAACTTTTATCTTTGCTGCTTTTTACCCAGGAATCTAACGAATGGTGGAAGATTGTCACCCCTCCCCCCTCTGAAAACTCGGAAGAGGAAGAGCCCAGTGACAGCGAAGAAGGTGATTCCGAATTACTGAACAAGTACTTTGTCAACTTACTAGATCAAGATTCTCCTCCCACCTTTATTCCTGACAATACACCACCATCACCAGCTCCGGCTGACAAGGCCGATTCTAAAACGGAACAGAGCGAGCCCGAGCAAACTAAAGCCGGGTTAAGCAAGAAAAGGAAGCCCAGGGGGGTCACATTCAAGGTGCCATACTCCTCCATGACCACAGAGCCGTACACATATGCCGGAATGCACAAACTTAATGAATATCTAACCACTGTATCGTCTATGAAGGCCACATCTCCCCCAACCAAGCGACGGGCAACCCGGACTTCTCCGTGTGACGAGCCCCTCAACCCCGGGATCTCTCTGTCGCCTGCTCGCCGCGCCGGTACTCCTTCAACTTATCCTAACTGCACTCCTCGAAAATATCCATCTCCGAATCATCCATTAGCCGGAAAACTCCGAGTCTCACTTTCCAATTCTTTATCAGTGTCCTCCGGGTCTAGCAATGATCTCCCCAGCAACTTTGTCGTGAATACCGGGTAATTTTCATACCTTGCTTGTCAATACTTCTATACTTTGTAGGTGTTACTTTTATAATCCACTAACACTTTACTTTTCCTTCCTTCAGGGCTAAGGTCACACTCAGCGACCCAGTTGAGACCCCAGTCGACGATCCGACGGTGGAAGACCTGGAGAGCGCCGCTAAGCCACCACGTGTTGAAGAGCAAGAGCCAGCTAACACGGCCAAGCTAATGACCGAGTCTCCTCCTCCCGCGCACAAGTCAGCTGATCCCGATGTTGAATATCTTGGGACGCAAAGGGCGGCTCCTGCTCCAAATACTGCAGCGACCAGAGTCGACACAGGGAAACAGGAGGCAACCCCACCACCGGGTGATCAAAGCGCCAGCTCTTCCAGGCCGACTCTCAGCGGCCATGAGTTTGAAAAGCTGCTGAAGGAGTATCACTCCCTGAAGGCAACTAAAGAGGAGATTATCGAGTCTCTGGCAGCTGAGCATCAGGTTAGTTTAACTAGCGCTATATTTGTATACTCGTCCTAGTCCCCAAGTTCCGAATGAACTGTCAACAGTTATTTGGTACTTTGCAACTATATAGTCTTTCTTATGCAACTTCATCTCATTGCCGACTGATGTTTCTTCGTCTTTTTCAGGCTTACATTACCCGGACTGACGAACTGTTGGCGAAGACCAATGAACTCCTGCAAGCTGAAACAAAACTCCGTGAAGACCTGGAGGCCAACGTCAAGGAGCTCTCCAAGCAGTGCAAGAAGTATAAGAAGAGACTCCATGCCGCTGAGGAGGTTGTGAAGAAACTCTCAACTTTCATTGCCGAGACTTATAACTCCATCATAGGTAAAGCACATCTAAATTTCCTACTATCGCCTTGTATCACTCGGATTTCCCGTTTTAGAGGGTTTTTGACCCGGATCTCACTATCTTACTTCTCTTTTTGTGATGCAGGTCCGTGTGAAGTTGCTGGGGAACATGATGATCTCAAAAAACTGAAAATCCTCAAGACTGTCATCTGACAATTTTCGGCGGGGACAAAATGGACTCTTGAAGTTGTGAAGTGGACCGGTACCTACGCCGGTGTTACCCAAATGCTTGAAGCGTACTAAACAATCCCTTCTTAGATTGATATCTGGAAGCGCTCAGCATGCCGGGTTGGCATGATACGCGGCCTTGCAATGGCTAAAGCTTATTACCCCAAGATTGAGCCAGCAAAGCTTGTGAACGGGTTTCCTGAGTTTAACACTGACGGTTCTAAATTCACGGGAAAAGACCTCAAGGCCATCAATGCTCAGATCCGTCACTCGGCCAGCTTGATTGCCGAGAATCTCGATGTAAACAAGCTTACCCCCCCCCATATAATGCTGAGGATAAACCGGTGCCCTCTGAATTCCTTGCTCCTTTCGATATATTGACTCGATACAAGGAAGAGGCCGCCAAGAAGAAAGCCGAGGCCGGTTCTTTGCCAATGTCATCGACTCCAGTTTTTCCTCCTCCAGCTCGCGCTGATTCCGTGGTTGACCCGGACATGGAGACAGAGAAGGCCACGGAGGAGAATACCGAAGACCCGGCCGCCAGGACCACTCGTGATGACTCGGCTACGGCAGCCGAGTAATGTTCTTGTTTTTATCAACAACGATCATTCGGCCAATAGGCATTCTAATATGCCTGTTACACTTGTTATTTGATAGTGCGCCTGTGCACTTTTGATACTATTCCTCTGGTTTGTAATACATTTAAATTCCTGTGGTTTCGATGACCCTTCTGGTTGTCGCTTTAATATGCGCGTTACAAACTCATTTTGGCACAGCTTTATCTGTTATATGCTTTTGTGAGAAAAATGCCGAGTCTTGACTTTAAGATTGTGAAGAATTTCTCACAATTTCCCAAGACCCGGGTTCTAGGTCTTAGGAATCTTAACTTGAGAATTTTTGTTTCTCAAGTCCCCAAGTCCCAAACTTGGGCTGTTATATACTTATATATTTTGAAGTTACGCGCCATATGCTATGAGCTTCCGGCTGTTGCCTTTGCCCTGCGTAACTTATGGTTTAGATGACCCTTTTGACCCTTTTGGTTATAAGCCGGTTTTTGCATGGATTTTCAATGTTGCTATAACTCTAGTAAAAACAGGGTAAGGCAAGTCCCCATGGGCATCATGACTGATTGGATTTATAGGTTAGCAAACACGCCATTTTGGTGCGAGTTACATCAAGCTTAAACGAAAGAGGTCAAGAAGAAATTTGGCTCTATTGTCCGGGTTATGAGATTGTAACTGTACTTATTACAAGTAATCAGTCCCCACAACCGATTGGCATCATGGCCGGGTCTTAGTGTACAACTGTGCTATTCAACAATTCAGCGCCCCAAGACCTAAATATATGTATATGCAACAGTACGCTTTCTGCTCTACCGGCTTACAGATAGCTTGGGTACTAGAAAGGAAGAAATGTGCAAATTATGCTCGCTACATCATATTTTCCTGAAATAATTCACTAGTAAATACATGGCATGATTTAACTACAGCAAAATATGCAAGAAATTGACAAAATTCAAAGAACATAGTCACTATCATGATTTAACCATCTCTTTATTAATGTGAAAAGGTTAGGTCAGCAGGCCGCCTCATTAAAAACTCTCCAGTCCCCTTAGGTGCCCTGGATAGGAAAAGAGTACGTCTGAAACCTGATGCCTGTTACATCGTGTAATACAATTTGCAAACTGAGCCTATGCTAAGTTTAGTAAGGACGTAGCTGAGCCACGTTCCATGGTCATTCACGCTCTTGCATGGAGGAGGTGGAATGAGCAGTATCATTGACATAATCCGACTCTTCTCTTGCATCTACCAGGTAATACGGTCCATTGTGCAAGTTCCGGCTTATAATGAACGGACCCTCCCATGGTGGAGATAACTTGTGTTTTCCTCCCTTGGACTGCGCCAAACGTAGCACCAGGTCTCCTTCTTGAAAAACACGCGTCTTGACCCGGCGGCTATGGTATCGCCGCAAATCCTGTTGATATATTGCGGACCGCTCCAAGGCTTGTTCCCTCAGCTCTTCTAACATATCCACAGCATCTTGCCGGGTCTTCTCATTCTCTACCTCAACATAAGCCGACACTCGTGACGAATCATGGATAATATCACTTGGGAGAACCCCCTCTGCACCATAAAACATAAAAAACGGGGTCATCTGAGTAGACCTGTTAGGTGTAGTGTTGATTCCCCAAACAACAGAAGGTAACTCCTCCACCCATGCCCCAGCAGCTCTGAGACACGGGACTCGCAGTCGTGATTTTA
Source organism: Alopecurus myosuroides (assembly GCA_028641055.1). Taxonomy (NCBI): domain Eukaryota; kingdom Viridiplantae; phylum Streptophyta; class Magnoliopsida; order Poales; family Poaceae; genus Alopecurus; species Alopecurus myosuroides. Next base: position 23,053 of record JAPCYS010001591.1, read on the forward strand.
AACCCCGCAGTAGTTCTTGGTTTGCTCTCTCCACCTGACCATTGGCTTGCGGATGAGCTACCGAGGCTACGTCAAGTCTAATACCATTGTTTCCACAAAACTTTTCCATCTCTCCTAAGGACATGTTAGTTCCATTGTCTGTGATTATGCTGTGGGGGTATCCAAACCGATATATGATCTTCTTCAAGAATTTCACAGCTGTGGCCGCTTCACAGTTCGTCACTGGAATAACCTCAACCCACTTTGTGAACTTATCCATGGCTACCAATAAATGAGTGTTTTTGCACGGGGACATATGGAAAGGGCCTACCATATCCATACCCCAAACCGCAAATGGCCAGGTCAATGGGATTGTCCGCAACTCCATAGCCGGTACATGGATTTGCCGAGCATACCTCGGGCATCCATCACACCTTGCAACCAAACGTTCTGCATCTGCCAAAGCTGTAAGCCAAAATAAACCATGTCGATACGCCTTGGCCACAAGAGATCTTGTGGAGGCATGGTGTCCGCAATCACCTTCATGAATTTCCTTCAATATTTGCCGGCCTTCCTCTGGAGCTACGCAGCGTAAAAAGACACTTGTAGCACTTCTCTTGTAAAGCTCACCACTGATGGTAGAATAACCTTTTGCCTGTCTCTGGATTTGCCGGGCTACGACCTCCTACTGTGGTAACTCGCCCCGCAATAGAAACGCCAAGAACGGCTCAGTCCACTCTGGGATAGTGCGTACAGCGGCCACAAATTCCAAATCCGGGTCTTGGTGAGCTATTTCTTCTTCTGATTCGGTTTTGACGGAAGGCCGCCATAACTCATCCAAGAAAACATTAGGCGGAACCGGCTCTCGACGGGAGACGAGTCTCAACAGGGCGTCTGCAGCTTCGTTCTTTCGCCGGTCAATGTGCTCCACCTGGGATCCTGAGAAAGACCCGGCAACTTTGTCCACCTCTCTGCGGTAAGCTCCCATTGTTGCATCCTTCCTGTCCCATGTTCCCGAGACCTATTGTACAACAAGATCCGAGTCTCCGTAGCACATTATACGCTTAATGTTCATCTCCTTTGCTACACGTAATCCATGTAACAGGGCCTCGTACTCAGCTATGTTGCTAGAACAATCAAAGTGAATTTGCAAGACGTAACTTATCTCCTTTTGGCGATGTGAGCACAACGCCAGCTCCTGATCCTTCATATTGCTTGGAGCCTTCGAAATGCATAACCCAGGATTCTGAACTTGGCACCAACAAGGGTACACTTGTCTGAGTCCGATCATTAACAAAATCAACCAGCGCCTGAGGCTTGATTGCAGATCGGGGCTCGTAATTGATATGATAATCACCCATCTCGATAGCCCACTTGGCTACCCTTCCTGTAGCATCCGAGTTTCTTACGATATCTGCCATGGGTATGGAACTTACCACCGTAATGGGGTGTTCTTGAAAATACGGCTTCAATTTCCGACTGGCCATGAATACCCCAAAACCAGCTTCTGCCAATGTGGATACCGCTGTTTTGCTTCTGATAAGACCTCGCTTACATAATAAACCGGCTGTTGCACCGGGTAATCCTTTCCATCCTCTTTGCGCTCAACCACGACTACTGCACTAACTGCCCGAGGCCCGGCCGCAACATATAACAACATGGGCTCTTTGGGACCCAGTGCTGCCAGAAACGGTGCTTCAGACAACTGCTTCTTCAGAGCTTCGAACGCCTCATCCGCCTCTTGATCCCATACGAATTTGTCTGTTTTCTTCAAGAGCCGATATAAGGGTATCTGTCGTGGGATAATCACGGCAGACGTTACCGGGGGTAACTGATCTTGGGGCAAGACGACGCAGGCGTTTAGGAGAGGGTTTAGCTCAGAGGAAAGCATGATGGAACTCGATCTGGTAGCCGGCAATCAAGTCGCCGAGTCTCCGATCTCAGGTTATTAACTCAACTCTCGTGTTACACTGGATACTCGATACCAAGCGATATTGCTAGGGTTCTTAGATCTCTCTCAACTAATCCTAGGGGTCGTTTTATAAAGCACCCGTACCCCCTGGCTTGTCCTCCAAGACGCACCCTGGATCCTACCCGGACACCACATACAAACCCTAACTTTCCTTTACCGTAACCCACAATCCGGGTTACGAGACCTACAAACTTGGGCCTTCCAGAAGTTTCTTTATCCTTAGCCGGATCTTGTGCAGCGTCCTTTGGGCCGGGTTATACCTTGGAGTTGGCCTACCGGGTTATTATCCCTCCATCAGTAGTCCCCAGAATAGCTTGGGCTTCACAGATCCTTCCTTGAAGCGTTTGCTATTCCCTGCAAAAACATCAGATGCACGAATACATGAAGGCCGGGTTAACGCGCTTTGATAAATAGCTAGGCCCAACTCCATGGTGGCCATATAGTAACCCGGCTTCTCTCCAAACACTTAGCTTTTCAGGTCTAAGCCCTGATAAAAATGTCAAGATCCTGTACTTTACTCGATAATTGATCTTGATATTATGAAGAATATCTCCTTCCTATTTCTGTCCGGATACCTCGCCCAATATTTAAAGCGTATCTCGCAAAACTTAAACAGATAGCCGTTACTCCGTAACTTCCGGCTCCCACCCGTTGAACTGGACTTATCCACTCACGCTATTATAAATTGGCTCTTAGGGGTAACCCTAACCCCAACAGCTCATTTCCCCCCATTCTTCTTCCTTTCTTCCTCAGTGCTCTAGCTCACAGAGTGCCACCACGGAAACCTCGCGTGCATCACCGGAGCCCATCTGCCGTCGGCTACGCTCCGCCACGGTGCGCTCCGCACCACCGCCTAGATCCGCCGCCGGACCCCCGACCTGCCCGCCGGGAATCGCAAAGGGGCACCAGGCTTGTGCCATTTGCCTCCGTCGAGCTTCACTGCAATCCCCTCCAATAAGCCTCTCTCATCCATTAACTAGCCTCCGCGATTTCTTGATTTTCTCCAGATTAGATCTAAGTCAACTCGTCGGTCCTTTTCCTGGTCACGCCGAATTAAGTTGCTCGTATTCATTCTAGCTCATCCAATGAATTGGATATAGACTTTATTTCACTTTCCTACCACCCATAGTCGTTAATTTTACCACAAATCTAGAAACGGAGTCTCCAATCTGGGTTCGGGCCGCCCAAATTTTCCGCCCTTGTTTCCGTCACCCGGAAAATCTTCCCTTTTCCGGTTCTTTTTGTTCGCAATAGGTACCTGTGCAACCATCCATCGCCCTCAAAGGCTCTTTCAATGCATAGGCCTCCATAAATTTTATTATGATGCTTGATACCCGGATAGTTTGAACCTTACTCTGCAGATTGTTACCCAGATAGTATGCAACTTCCATGTTGTCTCGATATCACTCGCCAATACTCAGACAACTCATGGCTTCCGAGTCTTATTCCTTGTATCCTTCTACATCGTGCTTTGCAGGTCAATCACATGGCTCCCAAGAAGCAGGGGAAAACACCGGCCAAGGCCAAGACCACCAGCTCCATATCCGCCAATTGGGCGCGATCCACGGTTACGAAAGCCAAGTTAGAAGAACTGGCCGAGTTAGGGGTTCTACCCCCTCAAAAGGAAATCCACTGGAGGGTGCCGGGCAACGAGACCCGGCCTACACCGGCGAAGGATGAGGTAATATGCTTTGTGGAGCACGTGACCCGGGGCTTCCGTCCTCCGGGTCACCCTTTCTTCCGTGATATTCTGAGCCATTATGGCCTTCGCATTTTTGACATAGGGCCTAACTCCGTGTTAAATATCTCCCACTTCATCGTTCTCTCCGAGTCATACTTGTGCACTCCGCCAAGTTTGGCTCTTTTCGTCGAGCTTTTCCAGTGCAAACCGTGCCGCGAAAGCGGTGACGGGGCACTTCTCGCTTGCGGCGGGGTTTCTATCCAGCGCCGCAAGAATTCTCTGATGCCACCCCTCACTCTCAACTCCCATGTCAAACACTGGCAACTCTCATACTTCTATTGCCGAGACACCTCCCCACCCGGCCAAAAGAAACTGCCGGGTTACTCGGAGGGCCTTCTCGATATCTCCGAGACTTTCAACGCCTTTGCCCCTGACTCGGACAGGGAGGCCATCCGGCCTTTACTAGCCAAAATCTCTGTTCTGTCGGCCCAAGGTCTCATTGGGCTTAACCTAGTGAAAACTTGGGTCGATTTCCGGATCCAACCCAACTCCATCCGCACTAAGTTAATGTGCGAGTATTCAGGGCACATCACGGACTCGCTCCGGTACTCCACCCATAGCTTTGCAGCCGGAGATACCAACAAGACTATAGAGCTTCTTGACAGAGAAGCTGGAGGTAATCCGGAATATAGCCGGGTTAGAACCCTTCACGCGTGAGAACCCGGCCCCCAAGGTAAAGACTCGGTTTTCATACTTTTGCTTTCAGACTTTCCACTCGATATGACTAATAACCCTTATTCTTATACCTTCCTCTCAGGCTGATGATCCCTTTTGGAAGATTGAAACTCCTCCTAGCTCTGAAAATCCAGAGGAGAAAGAGGATGGCACTAACTCGGATGAAGGTACATTCCGAACATCACTTAGTTCCTTTGAGTTCGTCGTGTCCCGTTCTTCATTTTCCAACTGTGACCTTGATAACTTCCAGAGCAAGAGGACAAGGACGAAGAAGAAGAAACTGACGGCAAGGTAGAATCCGCCAGTGATGAGGAGGAACTGGAGCCGACAATCAAAGTCGGATCTAAGAGAAAACCCCGAGGGGTCGTCTTCAAGGTTCCATATCGCCTCCTTGTATTCAATTCGTATTCCTTTGATTATATACATGAGCTAACTTGACGTTATTCCACTGGCCATATTTGAAGGAGTCGCCCATGACCAAGCGCAGAGCGACTCGAAATTACCCAGGTGATGATGCTCTTAACCCGGGTATTCCATTGTCTCCGGCTCGGCGCGCTGGTATTTACCTTATCCTTTCTCGGACGAAACAATCTTCCTGAACCATTCCCTTACGAAATCTCGCGTGATACTTTTCAGTTTCGCCCGGGTCCAGCAGCGAATTCCCTTCGGACTTTGCGGTGAATCCCGGGTAAAGTTCCTTTCCCGACGTTCTATCACATTTACATCATCCTTTCCTGGTTGTACACTAGCTTCTCACTCATACTATCTATAGGGCCACGGTCATTATTAGCGACCAAGAGGATATGGAGACCGATGACCCGGGTAAGGGGACCCCGACTGATAATACGGCAGCCGCAGCTGGCGGCGAAGGACAAGTGTCACCGATGAACCCGGCCAGTCAAGGAGCCGGGTATCCGATAGCCTCGCATGCAAGCGAGAAGGAAAAAGCTGCAACTTTGGGTGCGGGGGGAGGAGCACCAGATTCCAACATTCGGATGACCCGGATGCCGTCTCCCGCTAAGAAGAAAACTCCTTCTCCGAGTTTCCGAGACTCCGGATCTTCTAACACGGGTAATGATACTTTTGACCAGCTGATGACCACTCTCCTCACTATGAAGACCTCAGAGAGCAACATTCTAGAGCGCATGGCCGCAGAGCACCAGGTAACAACACTTGATATCTCGCAGTATACACTTAGTCCCCAAGTTCCGAGCATAACTTTGTTGAAGTTATGCTTGGTACTTTATGAAATAGTCGGCTTGCCATGATACCCGACTGATACTTGTGCTCCTTGTTCTTTACAGGCACAGATGACCCGGTCTGATGAAGTTTTGCTCAAGACTGAACAACTTCTTCTTGCCGAGGTAAAGCGTAGAGAAGCCCTTGAGGCTGACGTGGAAACTTGAAGAAGGATGTTTCTAAATACAAGAAGAAGTACAATACTGCTCAAACCGCACTGAAGAAATTATCGGACCAGGTTACCGATACCTATCGCATCTTGCTTAGTAAGTTTTTGCTGCCGACTGACTTCATGCCTTTACGTTATTATATGATACTCGGGATTACTGATACGTCCTTCCTTTGTTTCAACTGCAGGTGCCAACCTTGCGGCCCCAGAGGAGGATGCCATTGCAAAGGCTAAAACTTTAAAGACTGTGCTCCGGACTTTCTTTGCCGGCACGAAGTTTATACTGGACGCCGTGAAGTGGCCTACTGAGGTATATCCGGGTGAAGAAAATCTTATCCAAGCCTGCTCCACCGTGCCTGCCTGGATTGAAATCTGGAAACGCTCGGCATGCCGGATTGGTATGACCCGGGCCTTTACCCTGGCTAAGGCTTATTTTCCGAAGCTTGATCCGGCAAAGGTAATATCCGGGTTTCCAGAATTCAAAGCGGATGGCTCCAAGTTTGTACCCAAGGACTTCAAGGCCATACAGTCCACAGTGCGTCATTCGGCCACCACTTTGGCCGATAGTATGGATCTGAACACAATTATGAGTGCGTACGATGCTGAGGGCAAAATCGTTACGGAGGACGCACCCCCGCCCTTTGATTTTTGGAGAAATGGGCTGCTGACTCGGCCAGGAAGAGGGAAGAAACTGCGAAGAGAGAGGCCGAGTTAGGATCAGAGCCAACCACCTCTACACCAGCTGTTCTTCCGCCTGTCCGTCCTGTCGCGAAGAATCCGGGTGATGATGCCGGGAGAGCTAAAGATCAAGTCCAGGAGCAAGACCCGGAGGGCAAGGGCAAAGATGTGGACCCTACTCAGGAAGCCGAATAGACAAATGCCATCAAAATACTTCGATCATCTGATGCTTTTATTCAAAACAAGTATTCTTTTGACGGTGCGTGTCGTGGGATAATCACGGCAGACGTTACCGGGGGTAACTGATCTTGGGGCAAGACGACGCAGGCGTTTGGGAGAGGGTTTAGCTCAGAGGAAAGCATGATGGAACTCGATCTGGTAGCCGGCAATCAAGTCGCCGAGTCTCCGATCTCAGGTTATTAACTCAACTCTCGTGTTACACTGGATACTCGATACCAACCGATATTGCTAGGGTTCTTAGATCTCTCTCAACTAAACCTAGGGGTCGGTTTATAAAGCACCCATACCCCCTGGCTTACCCTCCAAGACGCACCCTGAATCCTACCCGGACACCGCATACAAACCCTAACTTTCCTTTACCGTAACCCACAATCCGGGTTACGAGGCCTACAAATTTGGGCCTTCCAGAAGTTTCTTTATCCTTAGCCGGATCTTGCGCAGCGTCCTGTGGGTCGGGTTACACCTTGGAGTTGGCCTACCGGGTTATTATCCCTCCATCAGTAGTCCCCAGAATAGCTTGGGCTTCACGGATCCTTCCTTGAAGCGCCTGCTATTCCCTGCAAAAATATCAAACGCACAAGTGTATGGAGCCCGGGTTAAGGTGCTTTGATAAATAGCTAGGCCTAACTCCATGGTGGCCATATAGTAACCCGGCTTTTCTCCAAGTACTTGGCTTAGCTCTCCAGGTCTAAACCCTGATAAAAAATGCCAAAAGCTCGACTTACTTTACTCGATAATTAACCCTGATATCGCGGAAAATATCTCCTTCTTATTTCTGCCCGGATATCACGTTCAACACTTGAAGCATATCTCGAAAAATCCGCACAGATGACCGTTATCCCAAAATTTCCGGATTCCGCCTGTTAGGATAGGTTTATCCGCCCGCATCTTATAAATAGAGCCCAGAGGGTAACTTAGATCCCAACGTTTCATTCCAACCTTCCCTTTGCTTCCTTATTCCCTGCGCTCCGCAATTCCACAAGAATCTCAAGCCCGCCATCGTAGCAAGGCCGCCGTCGGCCACGTTCATCCTTGAACTGTTCCGCGCCGCCGCCAAACTCTGCCACCGCGCCTTCATTCCGCTCATCAAGGGTTGCAGGGGGACATCCAGACCGCGACATCGGCCGCCGCCACGCCAGATTCAAGCTCCTCCCAGTAAGTATTTGTTAAAATAGCTCCGCAATTTTTCGATTCACCTTAGATTGGATCTAGGTCAACCTACCGGCCGTTCTTCCTATTGCACCGGATTAGATCGATTTGACGCTCGCTAACTCCTTTAACCACCTGTTTGATGATTACACCTCATCCTCCTACAATTATTAATCACCAATTTCTTCGTAGAATCGTTCGCAAGTTTTCCAATCTAGATCCATTTCACCTTAATTTTCCGCGCATAACATTGACACCCGGAAAATCCTCCTTTTCCGGCTATTTTGCTTCCAGTAGATACATGGGCAACCATCCGTCTTCCCCAAATACTTTTCCATACGTAAGTGACCAATAATCTCCATAGTTGTACTTAATACCCGGATACCTCGCAATCTCCACTCCATGGCGTGATACCCGGATAGTTCTTAATTTTCATACTTTCTTGATACCCCAGACTCGGATAATCCAATACTTCCGAGTCTTATTTCCTGTACCTTTTTTCCTTGTGTTTTGCAGGTTGATCCCATGGCTCCCAAAAGGCAAGGGAAACAGCCGGCCCAGGCGAAGACAACCCAATCCATATCCGCCAATTGGGGGCGATCCACTGTCACAAAGGCCAAGCTGGAAGAATTGGCCGAGTTGGGGGTTCTTCCCCCTCAGAAGGACATTCACTGGAGGGCGCCGGGTGACGAGACCCGGCCCACACCGCCGACGGCGAGGTAATCTGTTTCATAGAGCACGTGACCCGGGGATTCCGCCCTCCGGGTCACCCTTTCTTTCGCGAGGTCCTGAGCCACTACGGCCTCCGGGTATTCGACATAGGGCCTAACTCTATGTTGAATATTACCCACTTCATTGTCCTATCCGAGTCATACTTGTGCACTCCGCCAAGTTTGACTCTCTTTATTGAACTTTTCCAGTGCAAGCCGTGCCGCGAAAGCGGTGACGGAGCACTTCTCACTTGCAGCGGGGTATCCATCCAACGCCGCAAAAACTCCCCAATGCCAACCCTTAACCTGAACTCCCATGTTAAACACTGGCAACTATCCTTCTTCTACTGCCACGACACCTCTCCACCCGGCGAGAAGAGACTGCCGGGTTACTCGGAGGGCCTCCTCATACTCCGAGAATTTCAACGCTTTCGCCCCTGACTCAGACAGGGAGGCAATCATACCTTTGCTAGCTAAGTTAGCCGTTCTCTCAGCCCAAGGCCTTCTTGGGCTCAACTTAGTGAAAACTTGGGTCGACTTCCGGATCCAACCCAATTCTATCCGCTCCAAATTGATGTGCGAATACTCGGGGCACACCACAGACGCCCTTCGATATTCCACCAAGAGCTTTGCAGCCGGGGATACCAACAAAACCATCAAGGGTTTCTTGACAGAGAAGCTGGAGGTGATAAAGAACATCGCCGGGTTACCTCCGTTTACTCGGGAAAACCCGGCCCCAGCGGTAAGACCCGATACTCATAAGTTTATTTCCTCATCTTGACTCGATACTGCTCCTAGTTCTTATTTTCATCTTTATGTCTCAGGCCGATGATCCTTTCTGGACAGTTGAAACCTCCCCCCTTCCAGAGACCCGGAAGATTCAATTCTTCCCATGACTTAATAGATCCTTCCGGTAGATTGGCGAACCATAACTTTGCTGCTCCCTCTGACATCATTAGATACATGAATTTGGCTTGAATATTCTCGGACGCATTGCGAATCGACATGGCCATCTCATAACTACTCAACCATGTTTCCGGATCCATGGTTGGCTCGTAATTTACTACTTTACCCGGCTCTTTGAACTTTTCCGGGTAAGGCTCAGCCCTGATGCTATCCGAAAGACACTTAGGTCCTGCAAGAATAGTCGAAGCTGGTCTTACTCGGGAAACGTGTGATCCTGCAGGGGGTACAGCTGGACGCGGTACTGCTGGTATCCCATGTACCGCTGACCCGGCCACGGCTCTCCTGGCTCTGGAACTGTCCACGATGGCCTGTGCTGCTGGTACTGCCTGAATGTGTGGAGGAGGCGGCATTTGCTGCTGCTCTTCCCTCCGCCGTGCCGAACTTGTTTGGATGTTTTCAGCATTACCTTGCTGTTGGCTGACATATGGTGTCCCATGCATTCCACTTCTGTGATCCGGGTAATTAACCTGCTGCGCCACCGCGGTGCGCAGCATATCTATCGCCCGCCGGGTCTCCTCTGCGTGGGGTGACTCTCTCACGGGGATTTGATTTAGTGCAAGCGTTGCCGCGTACACGTTGTCCATGGGATTGTTGTAATGACCCGCTGGTGTGCGAAAACGCGATGGTGGTGGTGGTGGTGGCGGTGGTACAGTATTGCCGGTAGTAACTCCAGTCTGTGGTGCGGGTAACCCAGCCTGCGTGTCTACCAGTTGTACTCCTCCGGTTGTCGGATGAGGGGCGGTTCCTTGATTTGCCGCTGGAATCGGCTGATCCTGAGGCGTGATAAATAGTGCGGCCGGGTTTATGACTCCTCCCAATGCTGGCAATCTGGTTTGGTGCCTTTGATGTATTCTAGTCGTTTCCTCTCGGAGCCGGGTTTCCAGTGCATCCAGCTCGCGTTGTCGTGTGGCCATCCCTTGTCTTTCTACTTCTATTTGCCTCCTCTGCTGCTCCAATGCGCGACGGGCTACGTCCAAATCCCTAACACGTTCCGCCGCGTTCTCTGGAGTGATAACTGTGGCAAGAACTGTCGGATCTAGGATCAGATTGTTGTCGAACAAGGCCGGATGTTGTGGATTGGAAGGACCCGCTCCTGGTGTCCGGTTTTCTAGGAATCCAAACGTGTTCGCATGTAACTCGTTTTCTGGCGCTTGACTGGTAACCGATGCCGACTCTCCGTCAACCTGGGCCAAAACCGTGTTCCCGTTAGCCGGCCCTTGCTGCCGGGTTAACGCTTATGCTGACCCGGCCGCGGCCGCGGTTACGGTCTCTTGGTTGAGATTGGTCGCGGGAGCCGTGTAAACCGCAACTCGGCGTATGATGCTTGGCGCGAATTCATGCTGTTCCTCTTCGCTGTTATTCTCCTCATGCCGGTTCTCCAGCAAATGCAGGATGGACTCGGTATCATCCTCTCTTTCGACCCGGTCACGCGGGGTCCATGCCAGTTCCTCCGGCTGTTCCCACTTCGTGATGGGTTCTTCTGTCGGATATGTCATTCCAACTGATTCTTCTTCATCTGATTGGATATAAGTGGCCTCCCCTGACACAGAATCAGATCCAAAATTGTCAGGGATCGAACCAGAAGTACATACCATACCGATGAAGACGCTGATCCGGCCGATTGTCACGACGGATCCGGATTCAAGGTGATCCGACTCTGGCCCCCAGCCGGAATCGTCCACCATCTTCTCCCCTTCGTGGTCGATGTAGATCTCGCCGACGACAAGATTCTCCATGTTCTTCCGAGCTTCTCCCGTGATGTAAACACCTTTGGACGTGGGCCCCACGGTCGGCGCCAACTGTCGTGGGATAATCACGGCAGACGTTACCGGGGGTAACGGATCTTGGGGCAAGACGTCACAGGCGTTTGGGAGAGGGTTTTGCTGAGAGGAAAACATGATGGAACTCGATCTGGTAGCCGGCAATCAAGTCGCCGAGTCTCCGATCTCAAGATATTAACTCAACTCTCGTGTTACACTGGATACTCGATACCAAACGATATTGCTAGGGTTCTTAGATCGCCCTCAACTAAATCTAGGGGTCGGTTTATATAGCACCCGTACCCCCTGGCTTACCCTCCAAGACGCACCCTGAATCCTACCCGGACACCGCATACTAACCCTAACTTTCCTTTACCGTAACCCACAATCCGGGTTACGAGGCCTACAAACTTGGGCCTTCCAGAAGTTTCTTTATCCTTAGCCGGATCTTGCACAGCGTCCTTTGGGCCGGGTTACACCTTGGAGTTGGCCTACCGGGTTATTATCCCTCCATCAGACCTGGTGCTGCGGCTCAAGCAAACGGAAGGACACAAGCTCGAGCCACCATGGGAAGGACCCTTCATAATACACGAAGTTATCCCAGGCGGCACGTATCAACTGAAGAACCCAGAGACCGGTGGCATTTACTCCAATGCATGGAACGTTGCGCATCTCCGCAAGTTCTATCCTTAGGATTGTTCTATTCGCAAAAAAATAAGGCTATACTAGCCATCTTGTAGCTCGAGGAAATACATGGCTTCTCAGTCATATCAATAAAAACACATGGTTCTTCAACCATAGCTATTCACGTTTTTCATTTTACATGCTAAAAAACAGGTATACACCCCTAACGCACGGGGGCTACGCCTAACTAAGAATTAGATGAAAATTTTCAAACACAAGGTACAACAAGGTTCACACCTTATAAAACACCTTACAAAACCTCGAGTGAGCTATACAAGAATACATGATCTCTACATGCTATGATTACACCTGACGGTGAGCAGTCCTCTCCGCCAGCACTTGGTCTATCTCCTCCGAAGTCAGTCGAATAATCCGCTCCGCTACCGGCTGGACGACCGCGTAGTAAGGAGAAATGTCAATCGGAGAATCGGGAAGCCGCGCCACCGAGTTAAAGTTGATCTGAGGATGCCACACCCGAACAAAGGCGAGTGCTACCCGCGCTCCCCAGAAAAGCTGTTGGCGAACGCACTCCCGAACCTCTCCTACTTGACTAAAAACCCTTATCAAACCGCTCCATCCTTCTAGAACGGTACCCAATGGATAAAACGTCCGATGAACAGCAGAAAGAGCTTCACGACATGACTCCAGAAGAACCTTCGCCTGGCTTGCTCGATACTGCAAAGTGGCCAAGACAAATCCTCGACTGCGGTCTGACCAAAAATTGGCTGCATGTGGTTTGGAGCTACCCGCCTCATAAGAAATGTGGTTATCCACCCAGTGAGTCTCGCAAGGACCGTCGGGTTCAACAACTGCAAAATTTAGCAAACACGTCAAAACAAAAGAACGAAGCAAGCAGACAAACACTCGGGGGCTTGCGGGCTTACACAGCATATCCTTCGCAACGGCCGCCAGCTCCTCCATCACAAACTTTCCACGCTCAACCGCAAGTCTCTCCTTTGACTTGGCGACATCGGCCACGCCCCGCAGCGCTTTCAGCTTGCGCTCGCCATCGGCAACGCGATCGCGGAGTGAAGCAAATGTACTAGCAGCAGCAACAAGGGGATCCACTCGCGCAGCAGATCCACTCGAAGACTCTGCGCTAGAACCCACTACCTGGAAACAAATGGAGCAAGTTCAGAAATAACACAAGACCCCACACGAGAAATACACCACCTATTTAACAGGTGCTCGGGGGCTACTCCCATCGGAAGCTCGTAACAATTAATCGCAACAATCAGGCGTTCAAGATATCAAGGAACACTTCGATTAAAGAAAAATACGGGAATACATCCCAAGGTTCATTACATCGACGGACAAAGTAAAAATAAACTATCCTACGGAGCCGCAGAAGTACTGCCACTCGCAGCAGGCTGCCCCTTGTGACCAGCGCGAGCAAGCACTTCAGAAAGCTTCTTGGCAAGGGCTTCAGCCTGAGCACCAAAAGGACGGAGCGCTACCTTTCTGCCTGTGGCGGCGTCGTAGGGAAGGCTCGAGTACGCCTTCTCTAGGTCCGCGAATCCGTGCGCCAGCGCAAGCTGACTGGCAGTCCTAGCCCCGCATTCAGACTGGGCGACTAAATAAGTCTGGAGGAGATTTTCATCTTCCAGGAAAACTTTTAGAAGGACACCCAGCGTAGGCGGAACCACAGCATCCACCAGAAGGCGCTCGTGGAATTGCGTCAACACTCGGGTGGCCTCACCAACGAGGGATCAGATCCCACTCGCATGCTCCTGGAGCTGGGCGCAGGAATCCGTCACGGCATCTACTCGTTGGCTCCTGGGCAGCTCCAATGCAACCCCAAGGACATCTACAAAAAAGAGAGGGATATCATCAGTTCCCGAAAGATCAAATTAAAGTACATTGCGGCTGAGAGATAGTCAAACAATGACTTACCCACGAACTTCTGCGCCAAGGGACGGATGATGCCAACAAGATCACTCTCGTGTTTGGCACCTGCCTCCTCCAGCTGCTTCAGCGTCTCTCGAGCCTCGATAAGCTTACCCTCGGAGTCGGCTAAATGCTTGCGAGTGGAATCCAGCTCCTTTCGGGAGGACTCCAGCTCAGCCTCAAGGGTTTTCACCCGAGTGATAGCTTCAGCTTTCTCGGTCTTCAAGCGGGTAACTTGGGCTACAAAGCAAAAAATACAACATAAGCAATTTTCACGATCAACAGAAAGAACAAAAGGAGTGGGTTAACCTACCTTGAAGAGATTGGCCATCCTGGACGAGTCGATCACGATCCGCCCGAAGGGAAGCGCAATCCGCCTCAGCCGAGAGCACTCGACGACCAATGGCAGCAAGGGAGTCAAGAAGAGACTGCAAAAGCACACGACAAAGTTCGAGTTAGGGGAAAAAATCTCTTGAGCCTATTCACGACTGTACACAGTAGAGTATAGCCTCGGGGGCTACTCCCATCGGGAGCACTGCCGTGCACCCGATAAAATCAAGAAAAGCAAGAAAGGAAAAAACCTAGACTTGAGTCCATGGCCAACCGCAAGCGATTACCCACGGCCTTGGGTGCTACTCCCATCGGGAGCACTGACGTGCACCCGATAGAAATCATAATCAAGCAAATAAGAAAATACGGAGAACTCCAAGAAAATCACCTGGCCTTGGGCGATGGACAGAGGGTCCGCCGAGCTACCCAAAATCTCTTTGCTCACCGAAGCTCCACCCGCGAAGCCAGGCAACCCGTAATCTGGAGCTGCGGCTGCTTGTGCGGGACTTGGGGACTTTTGGATGGCCTCCGCAGCTGGAGTTTCGCTCGCGAATGCCTTTTTCCTCTTCACAGAGGGAACGGAAGAAGCATATTGGCCAGGGCTGATGGCTTGGAGGCTATTACGGAAGAATTGGAATTATCAAACAAAGATACAAAGAAAAGGGGAAAGATTCTCGACTGAAGAACAACAAACTTACTCGTCCTCGTCGTTGTCATCCAGGATATCCACATTACAGGCGGTAGTGACCTTCGACTTAGGGGCTGGAGGAGGAAGCACATTCAGAGGCGTCACCAGGAGAGGCTCTGTCGCCTTGCCAGATCCGCCACCCAAAGAACTGTCTTTGGAAGTAGCTTCATCGTCCCCCTGCCTGCGGCGCTTGCGGTGATGGAGATCGCTACCCGACTCTTCCACGTCGTCTGAAGAGCCGTGCTCGGAGCTCGAGTCGGCCTCAGCAACACTGGTGTCAAGAGCAGCCTCAACATTGCTCACTAGGAGGTCCGAGGCATCCTCAGCCGAGACTGGCGGGTAGCACGTTGCTATTTTCAAACTCTACAAAAGAAAAAGAAGAAAAGAAGAAAAAACTCAGTCAACAGATTCTCGAGTGACAAAAAGAATAAAGAAGAAACAAGAAGAAAACTTACCTCGGATGGAGGGGGCTTCGAAGCCTGAAATGGCTCAAGAGAACAGGTGGCGAAAGGTTTGCCCACCTTCAGCTTGCTGATAGCCGCAATTTTCTTCTCGAATTCGGCATTCGAGAGAATATCTTGGCAGGCACGGTATAACAGCCCTACTTTGTAATAAAATTGTGTTGTGTGTTGTGTACATGGCATACATGCATGGAAAAAACATTGGTAAAATTTTGCATTTGAAAATAACAAGTGAAATAACAAAAAAAAATACTTAAACAAGCACCCCACAAAGTTATACTAAAAAGTTTTCAAAATAAACAATACTTGTGATGGAAATGTGGCAAATTTGAAGAGGTTTTCAAAAGTTATTTTTGTGGAATTTTTGCTTCACAAAAGGCCCTCAAATCTAACTTTTGGGTTCTGTTTTAATGTAAAAAGGACCTTTCTGCAAAACCTTGTTTTCTCAGGGGGTTTTCCAAAGATGGCTTTTGTCATCTTCCTCCCCGGGACAGGCAGGCACGCAGTTCTCCTGCGAGCTCGCCACGCAGCTGCCTGCTTGCCCTCGAGCCACCCAGAGGACCCCCACCGCCGTGCCTCTCCCTCACTCCCACCTCCTCACAGCTCTCCCTCTCTCTGGTTTCAGGAACCCGAACCCTAACCCTACCTCCGACCGGCGCTAGCCGTCGGCAGTACGGCAGCCCCCGTGGCCCTCCGAGCATCCCACCGGCTCCGCCACCTCTCCGTTGACCTTCTCGAGCGCGTACAGCAGCGGGGAGCCCCGGAAGCTCTCCAATTTGCGCCGGACATCCGCCACGGCCGACGCCATCTCCTCCTCGCCGCCGGCGCTTGCGCCACCTCCTCGAGTCCCCGACCACCGCATCGTGTTCACGGTGAGCCCCCGAGCGTCCCGGTGGTTTCCCCTTCCTCCCTCCCCCTCCGCATCTCTCCGCCGCCGACGTCCGCCGTCCGTCGCTGCGAAACCTCCATGCCGGCAGGTTTCCGGCAACCTATAGGAGGCGGCGCCGCTACCATAGTGCTCGCCGTGATCCCCTCCGCCTCGTGGTAGTCTTCAATTTCAAAATGGCACGTGCAATCGATCGATTGCTTGATCAAGAGAGGAGAGATCCTCCGACTGATGTCACTGTGGCATCACTATGACGTCACAAATCCCAATTTCTTATTTTCCAGAAATAATTAATAATTACAGAATTTGTTTTAAAATGAAATAATTAATAACTTCATTTTGGTAACTCAGAAAAATATGAAAAATACATGGTTGAGTTCAGAAAAATATTTCCAACCCAAATATGTCACCTTCATACATGTTTGACAAACTTTATTTTTGGGCATTATTTAAATGCAATTAAATCAACTAAAATAAAGAAAATAAGATTTTATTCCATAAAATCAGAAAAATACAAGTTATATACCAAAATGCTCAAAATGATAAATGCAATCCATTTATGATGTTTTTAAACCTATTTGAGCTATTAAAACTGCACTCACTTTTAGAATCGCCCGAATTGCCCCACGGGGTCTATTTCGGGACTTTTTTTCGATAAAATGTGTAACAATCATATGAACCTTAGAAAACCCTTGAACATGTTTAGGTCTTTCATCAAAGTGCATTAACTTTGTCATGCATACATATTGTGCATTGCATCGATGCCATGTGTTGATTGTTTCTTTTCTGGTTTTTGCTTCTTATCGGTAGAACACTGCCCGAAGAGAAGATCAACAACCCCAGTGGCGAATACTTGATCTTAACCGACAAGTCAAGCACTTATCCAGAAGATCTGTCTATTTGGTTTTATTTTAAGAAAGGCAAGCATAACCTCTTATCTGCTCATGTATGATTTCCAAAGTGGTTTCCTCTCTCGTACATTGCATTCGGTTCCAAAGTATTTTGTGTCAGTAGGTAGAGTCCTCCTATATATGATGCATTGCTTCAATGACCTGATCCACTACTCCTAGCTGTCATAGGATTGTTTGTGAGCGCCACCAAAGCCTTATATCTTCTATGCTTAGTTATACATGTTTGATACCTCTGCTCCATCCGTTTGATGAATCAGAGCTGCGATAACCTAGTTTGATATGATGACATGGTAAGATGAGTATGGTGTGGTTAACCTGACTAAGGCTTGGATGGGAGGCCACTTGGGAAGTGGTTGTTCGTTCCGAACTTGCCAACCCTAGGAGTAAGGTCGGGCGCAGGAGCCAAGACTGAGCGTACAACCATGCGCGATGGCCATGAGCCTCGCTCGACTAACTAACTTGTTCGACTCTATCCGTGAGTCACGTAGTTTGGGAGTTCCATCTGCGTGTGAGTCAAAAACCTTTTGGAGGTGTTTAGGGCGTGCCCGGGACAAGTGATGGACGTACGCGGATCTTGATCCCGCCTCACAGAACATGTGCCATCAGGAGGTGGCCAACTCCCTGTTGATGGGGTGACCCTGTTTGGGTTGACTCATGGATAGGTCCGAGCAAGGTAAAGGTCATGGCCGACCACACTCTGCCGGCACATCGTCGGAATTGTGCCAATAGCTTGGCATTAAGAGTCGGTTGGTACGTGTGGGTAAAGTGTACCCCCTGCAGGGATAAATCTTTCAGAAAGCCGTGTCCGCGGTTAAGGATGACTTGGTGGAAGTATTTTGGCCATAGATAACCTGAACGTGGCGTAAAAGATGTTGACAAAGCATGCATTCAATAGACGAAGGGTGCCTCCTCGGAGATGCCGAGAGGGGTGATCCTTGTAGCATGTGAGATGCTGGGAAATGATGTTGGTGGATTGAAAAGATGATGATTACAGTAGTGAGTTTCTCATCTGTTTTGAAAACCTTCTATGAGACGTGCTATTCCCCCTCCATTTGGAAAACAAAGATTGCTTTACGCAAATCAGCCTTCATAAAACCCTTTCTGAAGATAGCAGATATATAATAGGTTAACTAAGTCTTGTTGAGTACCTTACGTACTCAGGTTTGCTTAATTTTGGTTCAGGTGAAGATCTCACGTCGGTGGTGATTCAACGTGGACATCGTCGAGTAGTTTGGGGTTCCCAGGTAGCAGCCTGGAATCTATGGGTTGGGACGTCGCCTTATGTTGCGGCCTCTTAGGCCTTTTTGGTTCTTGTTGATTAGCAACATAATTTGCCTTCCGTTGTCTGATGTAATGTTGAGTCATGTGACCTCTGATTGTAAAGCTATACTCTAGTAACACCTATTTAATAAAGCTTCTTTGTCTAGAGTGTTGCTTTGATCGGTTGTTGGTTTCGAGCTCATTGTTACACAGTTTTGGCTATGCCTGCATAGTTGTCGCAGTCGAGGGGCTGTGGAGCCGATGATCCATGTCCGAGCCCGCCTGCCGATGTGATTCGTCCTGGGGCGAGGTAACCCCAGTAACCCTCGATTGTTGTTGCACTTTCCGGACACATAGCAGCTCTGTATAACTTTGGTCCCGTTCCTTCAGTTTCATACGACTCATGGACGCTTGGGTATGCATATCTGGTTATGACTAGCATGGACACAAGGAGTAGTAGACCGGGGATCCGGACTACGTGCCGATGAATCTGGTCTGCCTGCCGTTGTTTGTTGCGGCCGGGGCTGGTAACCCTAAAGCCCTTGAGAGTCCATTGCTAGGAGCACATAACAGTTTGTATATGCCTGGGCTCGGGGTCGTGACAAGTCATGGTATCAGAGCAGGACTGCCTGTAGGAAAACCTTACTGCTTGGTCGATGTTGAGTCTAGAGTTTGTGAAAACTATTTTGAAACTCAAATGGATTGTGAAAATCTCTTTAGGATTATTTTTACTCCTTATCTGGTATCGCTCTAACTCTGGGTCACCTTACCTGTTTTGATTTGAACAGGTTTTGCTACCTCTTCTATTCATTCAAAACCTATGTGCCTTCTTTGGCAATGACGTTGTTATCCAAGTTGACCCAGTGTTAAAAAGTTTCTAGAGTCGTGTGTGTACCATGTTCCGTTATCTCTTAAACTGGGAGATTCCTTTCCATCCTAGTCTCTCAAAGTTGTGTGGATTCCACATCCCTACATGTTTCAAAGTTTTAAATCCCGACCCTCGAGATCTGCTTTCCATCTCGAATATATCCGTTATCCTCTGCTCAAGTTCTTCCGGAGCTGTCGTTGTTCTTTGAAAGATACTTTTTGATTGCTATTCATAGTGTCCTTTAAGGCACTAAGATAGTAGCTATTCCTTTCTCAATGTTTTCAACCTTGGACTTGAACCGAAGGTCCCGGAATGTGCTGAATTGCAGTGGGTTGGATCGTGTGGTTTCATAACCATGTGATGCTCACGCTATCAGTACAGGATGCTGACCTTTAACCCAAGTTCCGTTTCTTTAGATCATGAGGAATCTGTTCTACCTCGGGATGGCTAGGTAATCTCAGCTCCAATATCCATAGTTATTCTTTAGGACTCAAAGGGATCACAAAAAGAGTGGTCATCATGAATTCCAAGCCCTCGTTCTTGATTCAACTATACTTTTCTTCTTGGCGTGGGTTCTACAAATGAGTATTACCCTGTGCATCATCTTGATCTTAGGATCTCCCCTGAGCATGATTCCACCCTTTAGTTGCTCTCAAGTCTCCATACGTTGTGTTGGACACCAAGTTCCTCATGTGTATTGGATTCCTCCAATGCATTTGCTCTTGTTTTCCGTCAGAACATTCCACTTTGGAATGTCAGGAGAAACAAACTCCAGTACCTCGTTCATCTTAAGGACCAGGTCAAAGTTTTGTAATCCGCAGATTAAAGAAGTTTGAGTGGTCAGAAAAGGCAGAAGAGAGTTTCCAAACTCTGAAAACTAAACTGAATACCACTCCTGTGTTTCCTCTTCCTGATAGGAGCAAGGACTTCGTTATATTCTGTGATGCCTCGCAACAAGGACTCGGTTGTGTGTTAATGCAAGAGGGTCATGTGGTGGCCTATGGTTCCCGTCAACTGAAACCACATGAGCACAACTATCCCACACATGACCTCGAGCTAGCAGCCGTGGTCCATGATCTCAAACAATAACGTCATTATCTTCTTGGTAACCGCTGTGAGCTATACTCAGATCATCAGAGTCTGAAATATCTGTTCACCCAACCGGATCTGAACCTCAGACAGAGAAGATGGTTGGAAATAATTAAAGACTTTGATTTGGGTCTCAACTATCAACCCGGCAAAGCCAACGTCGTGGCTGATGCGCTAAGCCGGAAGTCCTGTTGCAACAACTTGATGATACAGCGAGCTCAACCTTCTCTTCATGAGGAGTTCTCCAAGCTTAACCTTGAAATTGTTCCTTCTGGTTATCTTGCTAACCTAGAGGTAAAACCTTCTCTGGAGGACCAGATCAAAAAGGTTCAAAAGCATGATTTAGGCATTTCTAACATCAAGAAGAGCATTGCTAACGGAGCTGCTAAGTGTTTCAATGTTGATAACGAAGGTACCGTCTATTTTGGCAACCGTTTGGTGGTGCCAAAGACACGGAACCTGAGAAGGCTTATCCTCCAAGAGGCTCACGAAACACCTCTTTCTATCCATCCTGGTAGTACTAAAATGTATCAGGATCTACGTACAAGGTTTTGGTGGACTGGAATGAAGCGAGAAATAGCTAAGTACGTTGCTGAATGCGATGTTTGCCGTCGTGTTAAAGCTGAACATCAAAGACCAGCTGGTGTTCTCCAACCTCTACAGATTCCTGAGTGGAAGTGGGATGAAATCGGTATGGATTTGATTACCGGTCTTCCCAGAACCAAGAAGGGTAACAATGCTATCTAGGTAGTGGTTGAACGACTGTCCAAGGTTGCTCATTTTCTCCCTATTCGAGAGGCTATCACCACTAGTCAGTTGGCAGATCTATACATCTCCCGAATAGTCAGCCTTCATGGAGTTCCTAAAAGGATTGTCTCAGATCGTGGGAGTATATTTGTCTCCATATTTTGGGGATGTCTCCAAGAATCCATGGGAACTCGTCTTTCTTTCAGCACTTCTTACCATCCACAAACCGGTGGACAAACTGAAAGAGTGAATCAAATTCTTGAGGACATGCTTCGAGCTTGTGTTATCTCTTTCGGTAAGGATTGGGAAAAGTTCCTTCCCTTTGCTGAGTTCACCTATAACAACAGTTATCAATCCAGTTTGGGCAAGGCTCCTTTTGAAGTTCTGTATGGCCGTAAATTCCGAACTCCGCTGAATTGGTCTGAAACCGGTGAAAGGTCATTCTTCAGTCCGGATACAATCAAGGAAGCGGAAGAAACCGTTTGCATCATTCGTGAACGTTTGAAAACAGCTCAATCTTGTCAGAACAGTTATTATGATCGTCATCACCAAGACGTTCATTATGAAATCGGCGAGAAATCTTATCTTCGAGTCACACCTTTGAAAGGTGGAAAACGTTTCGGAATCAAAGGCAAACTGGCTCCTCGTTACATTGGTCCATTCCCCATCATCGGAAAATGAGGTCAAGTTTCATATCAGTTGCAGTTGCCTCCAGGATTTCCGGATGTTCATGATGTATTCCATGTCTCCCAACTCAAACGTTGCTTCAAAGATCCCGTCCGTGGTGTGGACCACGAGACTATCAAGCTTAAGGATGATCTCTCTTACAAAGAGGTTCATGTCCGTATTCACGATGAGGCCGAACGAAGAACTCGCAGTCAAACCATCAAGTGCCTCAAAGTTCAATGGTCACATCATTCCGAGAACGAAGCAACCTGGGAACGAGAGGATCGTTTGCGATCTAAGTACCCCGACTTCTTTTCTAAAACCTAGGAATCTCAGGACGAGATTCTTGTAAGGGGGGTAGACTTGTAACAAACCTACTTTGTAATGAAGTTGTGTTGTGTGTTGTGTACATGGCAAACATTGGTAAAATTTTGCATTTGAAAATAACAAGTGAAATAACAAAAAAAAATCACTTAAAC
This sequence comes from Alopecurus myosuroides, assembly GCA_028641055.1. Classification (NCBI taxonomy): domain Eukaryota; kingdom Viridiplantae; phylum Streptophyta; class Magnoliopsida; order Poales; family Poaceae; genus Alopecurus; species Alopecurus myosuroides. The sequence goes on from JAPCYS010001591.1 coordinate 45,287, forward strand.
AAGCACCCCACAAAGTTGTACTAAAAAGTTTTCAAAATTAACAATACTTGTGATGGAAATGTGGCAAATTTGAAGAGGTTTTCAAAAGTTATTTTTGTGGAATTTTTTCTTCACAAAAAGGCCCTCAAATCAAACTTTTAGGTTCTGTTTTAATGTAAAAAGGACCTTTCTGCAAAACCTTGTTTTCTCAGGGGGGTTTTCCAAAGATGGATTTTGTCATCTTCCTCACCGGGACAGGCAGGCACGCAGCTCGCCGGCGAGCTCGCCACGCAGCTGCCTACTTGCCCTCGAGCCACCCAGAGGACCCCCACCGCCGTGCCTCTCCCTCACTCCCACCTCCTCACAGCTCTCTCTCTCTCTGGTTCCAAGAACCCGAACCCTAACCCTACCTCCGACCGCCGCTCGCCGCCGGCAGTACGACCACCCTCATGGCCCTCCGAGCACCCCACCGGCTCCGCCACCTCTCCGTTGACCTTCTCGAGCGCATACAACAGCGGGGAGCCCCGGAAGCTCTCCAATTTGCGCCGGCCATCCGCCACGGCCGCCGCCGTCTCCCCCTCGCCGCCGGCGCTTGCGCCACCTCCTCGAGTCCCTGACCACCGCATCGGGTTCACGGTGAGCCCCCGAGCGTCTCGGTGGTTTTCCCTTCCTCCCTCCCCCTCCGCATCTCTCCGCCGCCAATGTCCGCCGTCTGCCGCTGCAAAACCTCCACGCCGGCAGGTTTCCGGCAACCTATAGGAGGCGGCGCCGCTACCATAGTGCTCGCCGTGATCCCCTCCGCCTCGTGGTAGTCTTCAATTTCAAAATGGCACGCGCAATCGATCGATTGCTTGATCAACAGAGGAGAGATCCTCCGAGTGATGTCACTGTGACGTAACTATGACGTCACAAATCCCAATTTCTTATTTTCCAGAAATGATTAATAATTACAGAATTTGTTTTAAAATGAAATAATTAATAACTTCATTTTGGTAACTCAGAAAAATATGAAAAATACATAGTTGAGTTCAGAAAAATATTTCCAACCCAAATATGTCACCTTCATACATGTTTGACAAACTTTATTTTTGGGTATTATTTAAATGCAATTAAATCATCTAAAATAAAGAAAATAAGATTTTATTCCATAAAATCAGAAAAAATACAAGTTATATACCAAAATGCTCAAAATGATAAATGAAATCCATTTATGATGTTTTTAAACCTATTTGAGCTATTAAAATTGCACTCACTTTTAGAATCGCCCGAATTGCCCTCCGGGGTCTATTTCGGGGCTGTTTTTCCGATAAAATGTGTAACCATCATATGAACCTTAGCAAACCCTTGAACATGTTTAGGTCTTTCATCAAAGTGCATTAACTTTGTCATGCATACATATTGTGTATTGCATCGATGCCATGTGTTGATTGTTTCTTTTCCGGTTTTTGCTTCTTATCGGTAGAACGCTGCCCGAAGAGAAGATCAACAACCCCAGTGGCGAATACTTGATCTTAACCGACAAGTCAAGCACTTATCCAGAAGATCTGTCTATTTGGTTTTATTTTAAGCAAGGCAGGCATAACCTCTTATTTTCTCATGTATGTTTTCCAAAGTGGTTTCCTCTCTCGTACATTGCATTCGGTTCCAAAGTATTTTGTGTCAGTAGGTAGAGTCCTCTTATATATGATGCATTGCTTCAATGACCTGCCACTACTCCTAGCTTCCATAGGATTGTTTGTGAGCGCCGCCAAAGCCTTATATCTGATATGCTTAGCTATACATGTTTGATACCTCTGCTCCATCCGGTTGATGAATCAGAGCTGCGATAACCTAGTTTGATATGATGACGTGGTAACATGAGTATGGTGTGGTTAACCTGACTAAGGCTTGGACGGGAGGCCACATGGGAAGTGGTTGTTCGTTCTGAACTTGCTAACCCTAGGAGTAAGGTTGGACGCGGAAGCTAAGACTAAGCGTACAACCATGTGCGATGGCCATGAGCCTCACTCGACTAACTAACTTGTTCGGCTCTATCCGTGAGTCACGTAGTTTGGGAGTTCCATCTGCGTGTGAGTCAAAAACCTTTTGGAGGTGTTTAGGGTGTGACCGGGACAAGTGATGGACCTACAAGGATCTTGACCCCGCCTCACAGAACAGGTGCCGTCAGGAGGTGGCCAACTCCCTGTTGACGGGGTGGCCCTGTTTGGGTTGACTCATGGATAGGTCCGAGCAAGGTAAAGGTCGTGGCCGACCACACTCTTCCGGCACATCGTCGGAATTGTGCCAATAGCTTGGCATTAAGAGTCGGTTGGTACGTGTGGGTAAGTGTACCCCCTGCAGGGATAAATCTTTCGGAAAGTCGTGTCCGCGGTTAAGGACGACTTGGTGGAAGTATTTTGGTCATAGATAACCTGAACGTGGCGTAAAAGATGTTGACAAAGCATGGAGTCAATAGATGAAGGGTGCCTTCTCGGAGATGCCGAGAGGGGTGATCCTTGTAGCATGTGAGATGCTGGGAAATAATGTTGGTGGATTTAAAAGATGATGATTACGGTAGTGAGTTTCTCATCTGTTTTGAAAACCTTCTATGAGACGTGTTATTCCCCCTCCATTTGAAAAACAAAGATTGCTTTACGCAAATCAGCCTTCATAAAACCCTTTCTGAAGATAGAAGATATATAATAGGTTAACTAAGTCTTGTTGGGTACCTTCCGTACTCAGGTTTGCTTAATTTTGGTTCAGGTGAAGATCTCACGTCGGTGGTGATTCAACATGGACATCGTCGAGTAGTTTGGGGTTCCCAGGTAGCAGCCTGGAATCTATGGGCTGGGACGTCGCCTTATGTTGCGGCCTCTTAGGCCTTTTTGGTTCTTGTTGATTAGCAACATAATTTGCCTTCCGTTGTCTGACGTAATGTTGGGTCATGTGACCTCTGATTGTAAAGCTATACTCTAGTAACACCTATTTAATAAAGCTTCTTTGTCTAGAGTGTTGCTTTGATCGGTTGTTGGTTTCTAGCTCATTGTTACACAGTTTTGACTATGCCTGCATAGTTGTCGCAGTCGAGGGGTTGTGGAGCCGATGATCCATGTCCGAGCCCGCCTGCCGATGTGATTCGGCCTGGGGTGAGGTAACCCCAATAACCCTCGATTGTTGTTGCACTTTATGGACACATAGCAGCTCTATATAACTTTGGTCCCGTTCCTTTAGTTTCATCCGACTCATGGACGCTTGGGTATGCATATATGGTTATGACTAGCATGGACACAAGGAGTAGTAGACCGGGGATCCGGACTACGTGACGATGAATCCGGTTTGCCTGCCGTTGTTTGTTGGGCCGGGGCTGGTAACCCTGAAGCCCTTGAGAGTCCATTGCTAGGAGCTTATAACAGTTTGTATATCCCTAGGCCCGGGTCTGACACACGACTAGGGTCTTCAACGCCCTGGTACTTCCACATAGTCGACGACCTCTCTTGCTGAGGTTGAATCCTACGCCGAAGAAAGACGCTCGCCAGGTGCAGGCCGTTCAACGCGACTCCCATCGTCTGATCGTGAAGGTTCGCCACTTTCACGAGTAGAGGGGAGACGATTCGGCTCTCCTCGAGAGTAAGCCTGTGCGCCCAGGACTTCCTTCGCTTCAAAACAACGAACGGGTGGAATTCGTGAGCTCCACCCGCGCTGTTGTCGGCGACGTAGAACCACTTCCTCCGCCATCCTTGAGCGGAGTCGACGAAGTGCATCTCCAGATAGGAGTTGTCCGTCTTCACCTGGATTCCGAAGCCACCGGTGCGGAGTGGCTCTCCCAGCTGGTCGCCTAGCCGCGACTTTTCATGGAAGACCCGCACTTTGAACAGGGCCTTCCAGAGGCCCCAGTGCAGGCGAATGTCTAAGAAGCACTCGCAAAGTACGATAAAGCACGAGATGTGCTGAATCGCATTTGGAGGCAGATCATGGAGCTGTATGCCGTAGACATACATCAATCCAAGGAGGAAAGGATGGAGAGGGAGACAGAGGCCGCGCGAGACGTGATCCGCGAAAATCACGCGCTCGTTCGCGCGGGGATTTGGTACCTCCTCTTTCTTGCTCAGGCGAACGCGCTTGTCGCCTTCGGGGGGCAGCAGCCCCTCCCTCAGCATCCCCTTGATGCTCTTGTTGGTGGTGCTGGCAGAGCGCCAGTCGCCCGTCCTCACGACGGGTGGCGCGGGGACATCTTCAGCAGCTTTCGATGACAACGCGGTAGCACCGCGTTTCTTCCCTCCAGCCATGGGAGCTCGTGGGTGCTTGCAGAGAAAGGAAGAGTGCGGGAGGTGGAAGAAGGAGAGCAAATGGCCAGGAAGATTTACTTTCCACCAAAGGTCAATTACTTATATGCGAGCCAAATCGATCTCAGCCGTCGATCTGGTGACGTGGCACCCATCGCGGCTGCCACGCGTGGAGAGGAAACGAGGCGGCGCCACACAGTTACCGCTGCCACGATCTTTACAGCAGATCGTGCGCATTTACGGCGTGTGGCTCGCGGGAAAACAGGAAACGACTTCTCGTTTCCGGTCAAAGGCTAACAAGGTGGGCCACCACGCTCTGCTCCGCTCTGTCACGTCCCATCGGGAGGAGCCAGAACAAACAAGTGCGCAATGACATCATTGCATACCTCATTAAATTCGAAAATCCCCTCGGGTAGGATCCCTGGCACGAAATTTCTTTCGTGTGGACATATCAAGACGCAAAAACTCTTTCGCATAAACTCCATAACACGAAATTTCTTTCATATGGACATATCAAGATGCGAAAACTCTTTCGCATAAACTCCATAACACGGAATTTCTTTCGTATCGACATATCAAGACGCGAAAGCTCTTTCGCATAAGCTCCATAGCACGAAATTTCTTTCATATGGACATACCAAGACACGAAAACTCTTTCGCATAAAAGCCTTTGACACGAAATTTGTTTCGTATAGGCATAACAAGGCTTCGAGACACGAAGATTCTCTCGTATGGACAGGAAAACGCAAATGCAAAAATCCTTATGTGTAAAAACAACAAGGAAAATTTCTTCACTCGAAAAATTTCGAGACAATATTCGCGAGTGAGCTGTCTCTGCCACTCTAACATACGATGTATACACATCTTTACCCTGGATCGTTCAACCGACAAGGCACATCCGGATGCCGTGTTTTCCTGGATACGAAGGTAAGGCCCAAAAGATCTCTCTTGAGGGCCTGGAATCGCACTCAATCTGCGTCCTCCGATAAAATTCCGTGTCAACAACACGAACAAAAATCCTAGCGGACGCGCCGGGTACCCCTATAGGTTAAATTCGACTCGGTAAGGCCTCCACGACCCAGTCACAATGATCACCTTGCCGGATTCGAGTCGGAGGTCTCGAGTCTGCGTAGGCCAGAACTGTTTTTGCCCTAGATGCAATTAATTGGCCCCGAGCTTTCGGGAGAGCCAAGCAACTGAGCTACATCCTTCTGCAAAAACAACCAACACACAGGCATATTTATTTCTCGATACTCGAGTACAAGAAACGCATCGCACACAGGGTACACACCCTCTTCAAGCAATCGAAGCCATCAATCGAAAAGAAATCAAGGCGCACTTTGAGCGTCTACCCGACGGATTCTCAGCCGAGTAAACGCTCGGGGGCTACTAACGAAGGGATGGATCCTGGACCTATCAGGTGAGTCTACCCGGTCCAAGGCCCAAGACCCAAGATCCAAGGGAGATACCGTGGACAGTTCTAGAAGGCCCATTCAAGGCCCACACGCAAAGCCTTGCGGGTTAAGAAAGAAAACTTGTAACCGACTCTAGGTTAGGGTTTGTAACCCCCCGGGGACGGTTTGAGACCTGGCCGCCTATATAAGGCCAGGAGAACCACCGAGAGGGGGACCAAGCAATACCGCACCACCTAAGCCTTGAGATTGAGATGTACTCTCGATTTGAGCACCCCCATTTTAACCGATCTATCACGTTAATACAGATCGACAGAAGCAGGAGTAAGGGTTTTCACCTCTACGAGGGACCCGAACCTTGGTAAATCTCGCCCCCTGTTAGCCGACGATTGTCACCATCACTCTTTCTCCTACTCGAAACCCTATCGATTCACTCGAGGGACTTGTTGAGATGCATATTCGACATAGAGTCACGCACAAGCATATGCTTTTACCACGGTTACGGGGATTTGATGTCAAAGGGGGAAGTTGCTCTAGTTGGTTACACGGGATTGATAATAAGTATAAAACTATTATCTGGGTGAGAGCGCATTAGGATTTATATGGTCACTTTGGTTATGTAAAAAATGACAATGTTTTCGATGATAAAAATTTCTCTCGTTTACGTATTGTACCGCTGCACATGTATTTTTTCCGTTCGTGGTCCACATTACAACGGACGGAGTTTTAAATCCTTTTCATGGAGGCATGTGTACAACTAGAGAAGGCGGCGAGGGATATTTTTATCTAAGATGGATGTCCGCTTCACCATAGGCATAGGCGTTTTATCTCTGTATGACTATAGTTCGCCCGATGTTTTCTTCTTTCGCTTTTGTCATTTTTTATTTGTCGGTTGTGTGCATCTTAGTGGTGCAGAGGCCGGGTGTAATGCTTAAACTCTTAAGTAATAAAGCTCTTTATTAAAAAAATGTACAATTATTAGTATATTACTAAATATCATATTCCTTCCAATCTATATTAATCGTCGCTGAATTGGATTTATCTATACATATTTTTGTGTTAAATACATATTTGATTCACCGATTATTAATATGCATCGGAGGGAGTAGAATAATTAGACCTACTAATCAGTTTTGTTACTTGAATAATGAAATTCATGACATTTCACAATTGTAGCTTGCTCGCGATACTTACTCCGTTCATCATGCCTCTCGTAAGACCTTCTGTTTAAATTGGCACTCAATCGATGAAGGTAAAGCAACAATTTATCCAGATTCTTATAGTACCAACTATAGTTGTGAAGGTAGGAGTATTTCATAATTTTGAATTTGTTATTAGGAACTGATCCATTTGAGCATTAGTCTAGCAAAGATGCTCGTCTTTTTTCTTTTTTCTTTTTTTGAAGGTGCAAAGATGCTTTTGTCAGCTCTTGATGCATGAGCCCTGATATGGTATTATAAGCAAACAAGGTTAATACATGCAAAATGATGCTCTTTGGTGATAGTGTTTTTAAAGTGGAAGGAAACATGTGGTAGCTGGTTCACAGATCAACAAGTAAAACCTGGATCGATTTGATTAAATTGAAGGTAAAGCGTGGTTACAAAACTGCAACTCGAAACGATTTGACTACTCATTTTCAACAGAAAATTACATTTTTGAAAATAAATGCCAAGTGCAGTACCATAAAACTAAATGAGAGCAGTAACACAGGTTGCATGATCACGGCACAAACAAAAAGGACGGAGAGCATTATCCAACGACCTTTTTTTTAGTGTACATCCAACGACCTATTCACTATTCACAGAAAACGCTGTCTACAAAGGGATACGATATGAAGTGTGTTTCTTAAGAGATGGAAGGAAAACGCTATTTGAGAATCCAGCTTCTCCGATTTCTTATGTGCAAATTCACTCAATGTCAAACTGTTTCATTGACCGAGGACTACAGATGAAGTCTAATGGCCTGTCAATACTGTCCCGTAGTATGGAGATCTCACCCTCGCGCAGCAGTATCTCACCTTCCTTGAGCTGTATGTCTTCGTCAAGCGACTTGATCCTTTGCTTGAATGAGGCAACATCGTTTTGCAACGCTCTAACTGTATTTCTCAAATGCTTCGTTTCCTGCCACAAGGCATCCCTCTCATCGCTTACTGATTTAAGCGTGCACTGGAGAGCAATCAACTCCTTTGCAGATTCCTGAAAATCCTGTTGTATCTGGTTAATGTTCTCGTCTTTCTTCAAAACCTGCAAATTGCAACCAAATGTAATGTTAGTGACATGCACAAGTATATGCTATGAGATGATTAATTAGCAGGGATTTGCAACACAGTATTATATATATGTTTGCTGCGAGATTAGAATTTTGTGCAATTTGCTTTACCAGAGGGTAGAAGCTTTTCCTTTCTACTTATATATTAACTGAAGCAACAAACAAGACTGGTCAGGAAACAAGGGGATTAGATCACAATGTAGCTCCAAGACATTTGACCATTCATCTTTAGAAGATAATACATGACAAGAGCAGATTTGCTAAACTTATAGGTAGCCACACCATCATCTGATTTTGGATCGTGTTCTACACCGTTCAAGATATAAGCCAAGATAAGTACCATAATACTTCCTCAGGTCCATATTAATTGTCGCTGATTTAGTGAAGTAGATATATGCGATTCAGCGACAATTAATATGGATCGGAGGGACTAGCATGATGGCAGAAAATAACAGAACTGACGATTTGCTGAAATGGGATTAGCTCATGAACTATGCATTGTTAGCAGGTTGATGTGCACTTTGAAATTACTTCTACAAGGGAGAATTACTGAAATTTCATTTTACTTTTGACTTCCCTCTTTGTGCATGTGTGTGGTGGTGGGCGGGTAGTGGGGTGGGGCGATGTAAGGTTACCTCAAGTTCAAAATGCTTGGACTTGTTAGTCGCGGAACATAATTCATCCTGAGCTCTATGGATCTCATTTTGCATGACATCTTGGATCCGGCCTAAAGATGATATATCTGACTGTAGTTGTTCAATCTCCAGTTCCCTTGACAATAGCTTCTCCTTTAATACTCTATTGAGTAAAGCTTCTTCTTTCAGCTTAATCTCGAGGTCATCCTACATTGCAGAAGAATAAAATAAGAAAGCTTAGTTTGGTTTCAGCTTCTGCTACTAACTTCACCAGACTATACAAATATTCTACTATGAGCTTTAAATGTTGTATACTTCTTTCAGCAATTTAGCTTCATAATATTATAGTCTGGTATAAATTGTCAGACTTGTTTAGAACAAATTTCATGGTGGAACAATATAAGATTAAAATAATGAGTTTTAAAATAATGTTACTAGTGTATATCATATCGCTCTCTACAAAAAGTATCATAAACCCACTGGACAACTCTTACACTTTACTCAAGAACATTGAAATTCTAAGGAGGATTCATACCCTATATGAGGTATCATGTCTTAAAGGAATACCCACTGTACTGTCGTCATTGTTCTTTTCAACCAACAGAGATTTCATTTTTCTCAGACCAAGTGCTAAATTATCTATTCCTTCTTTTATGTTCTGGTACTTCAAAGTGTATTCAATAGCTGCTAGTGCGTCAACACTGCCAATATTAACACTCTTAGCTTTCATCACGTCCAACAACTTGCCACAAAGACGACTAGTGTCATCAAGTAATGCTAAGCCTTGAGTCTGCAAGTTGTCCACTCTAGAGTGAAGCTCCTGTTCAAGACGAAGAGAGGATAAGCTTAATCCACTCCCGCTGCTTTGTAGAAGATTTAAAATCCCTATATTCTCTTGCCTAAGAGAGTCTACTTCAAGGGTGCAGGACTGAATTTCTTTTCTCAGCTTTTGCTCAACTCCAGTAAGTCTCAGAAGTTCCATTTGCATCCTGTTGATGCTTTCACTACTTCCAACAGATCTCTTTTCCAATTCAGAACTAAATCCTTGTCTCAGACCAGTTATTGTCTTCTCCTGCTCATTAGATGCCCTTTGCAACCTTGCAATCACCTTGTGTAATGCCCTGCTGTTAACTTCCCTGGATTTTAAGCATTCTTGGATTTGGTCCCTTTCCTCTGCAGCTTTTCCAAGGTTATCATGCAACTCTACTGAGGATCTGTATAGACTGTTGTGCTCATTCATAACTTTCTCCAGCTCATCATTCAGTTGTTTATTTTGCAGTTCCAAACTAGTAATCCTGTTAGAAGCATCAACTCTATTCGATTCAAGCAAAGTAACTTCTCTCTGAAATGACACATTCTGCTCTGCTAGCTCCCTTACTCTATCACGTAGTCTCTGTTCTTCTGATTGAAATCTTGCCAGCTTGGCTGACCAATCATTTGACCTTCTGTCAAGCTCCAGTTCCAAGGTACTTTGTACATCAGTCTTCTCATTCTCCAGCCTTCTAGTTCTGGTGTCTAACTCTACCTTGGATCGCTTACATTGTTCTTTGGCCACAAACCTTTCTGTAAGACGTGCCTCAATCTGCGAGGACAGTTCAAGTGCCAATTGTTTTCTGTCTTCAATCAAACTGTGGACCAGCTGCATAAAGTCAGTTGAGTTCAGTCTCTTATCCCTGAGCATTTTAAGCTCACTCGCTTCTTCAGAAGGTCCCATAAAGCATGCATCCAATTCTTTAGCTCTTCTAAGCAACTTATCATCAGTGTCTTGTTCCAAGTTACTGTCATCAAAACCATAAGATCCATCATGACAACACGTAGCTGCAGCAAAGCATCTGGAGTTAGTTCCTGAAAAAGGATCCACTGAAGATCCATCGAAGCATGGAGGCTGAAGATCGCGTGAGTCCTCATAGATATCTTCCACTGTAGTCATGCTTTGTGATTTACACTCCTCTGGGTGCGAAAAATTATCAGAAGATCCTTCAAATAGACTTGTGCCATTTCCATCTGAATCACACATAGATGTAACCTTCAAGGTGCCCTTTGTCCCTTCCTGAGCAAGTTGATGGTGGCAGGCATCATTCTTGTCGATGTTATAGTAGTTCTCATATATTTCTTTGCAAGATTTTGGTGAAGATGGAGCTGTAGAATGAGGTCGAGGTGGCCGTCCATGTCCCAAATGAGAAGCTGCCGTTCTGATGGGGAATTTCTTCTTATGTTTCTCCTTTAACCTGTCTGCTTCTTGCTCCCCATCAATGTACAGATCTAGCACTTCATTCTTGTGCGGTAAATTGGTCAACCTAGAAGGTCTGCATTTTAATGCAATAGGAGAACTAAGGGGAGAATGTCCTGTTGATGAGCATGGGTAGCCTCTTGAACGTGGTGAATCAGTTTCTTGTACGTCATGTCCTCTCGGAACATTTATCATGTATTCCCCTATATTAGGATGTCTTTCTGGTGACCATGAGTAGCACCTGCAGACATTAACCTGTATTACAAACATTTTCCAGACAGCATGCTCAAAAGAATAACACGCACGTAAAATGAACAGAATTAAGTCATGACAATAGCAAAAGAGAACGTGTAACACTAATGTTATGGTACATTGCCAACTATGTCTGGCGGCTGCAGATTATGTCTACACACATTGTTTTCATTACATCAAATGCATCGAATTTTAATAATAACATTATTTTACCCCTTTTAATTGTATAGCACGAAAATGATCGATGGTATTTCCACATTTTTGCATACAGGGAGTGGCAAGGTGATACCATATTATTGCACAATTGATGTTGTTCAGCAGTCAAGCCACTTACTCAACATCAGCAACATGACGAGGCGTGTCAGAACTATCAAACATGGAACATGGAATATCTCCTGCAAAGCTCATTGCCCGTTCATCCAAAGAACGGTCAATGGCTCTGGATGTGAACGACAGACATCTCCTGAGCTGCGGATTGGGTGATTCCTCGCTCCTCAGTTTCCCATGCCGGCTTCTTGACCTGAATGCCCTAGTATCAGGAGAATGGGAAGCACCATTAGTCCCACCCTCATTCAATTTGTTCTCATTCCTTTCATCATGTCCTGGGTCTGGTTTGTCGTTGCGAATGTTGCTTGAGAACGAGCGGAATGGAAAGAATCTTCTCATCTCCCAAAATGTTTACTGATCTGCTGCATGGAGAAAGATTAGGTTCAAAAAAGATGGGGGAATTGTTCTAGCCCAAAACATAGCAATAATGGTAAGATCAGTAGCTGTTTGAAATAGATAATAATAATTTTGGTTTAGGAAATATGGCTAAAGGCGTTATGTTTCAAACATTATTCAGTGCCTTCCACTGGTTAAATTTGGTTTAGCAAATTCGTCAAACAGGTTGCAGGCATATTTCATATTGAGCAAAGGAACAAAATGTCTACATAAGAACTAGGAAAGAATAACAGAATCGAACGTATAACCAGGTGTGAGATCGACTAAACAGAGCGGCAACACCGAACATAAATCCAGGTCTGGAAATTCTGTGCAAGGGAAGCTAGAAACCAAAATTGCAAAATGACGGTCTTCTTGGAGTATATGACCAATTGGGGGTTTCTCTATAAAATATGGCCAATTGGGGGACTGTACACTTTTTCTTTCATGTGCTAGAAACAGAACAGGACAAGAGGTCAGATTATACTATTGAAGAGCTATTAACTAGGCAGCCAGCTCCCTCTGCATTAGTACAATCACGCAACCAATCACCAACAGTCCAGCACCAAACAGTTAAGAAATGAACGGCTGCTCTACGCGATCCATTTACTAGCGACACCCCAGTTCAACAGACCATGATCACTGAACGGCAAACAACATCGAAAATGGAAATTTCACCGCACGATCCCAGGGATTACGTTTTTGGTGAAAAATCTCCTAATCACGTTGAGATAAGCAAGCATGGTGGACTGGGCACCTACCTGGGAGAGATTGGGTGAGGGTTTGGCAATTTCGGGAGGCCGATCGCCGTGGCAGGGTACAGCCGCCGCGGCGCGCGGGTAGGGGATGATCGGGCTGGTCTAGAGCAGGCCGCCAGGGAGGTGCAGGGCCAGCGGAGGCGGTCCTGGTTGGCTGGGGCCGCGTTGTCGCCGTCTTGCGGAGAAGAGCAGCAGCAGAGCACAGGAGAGGAGTGCGCTAGCCGGGAACCTGGCAACCGTCGAGATGGTGGGATTGGGCTGGCAATCAATCGTAGTAGTAATTGCCTCCAATTTCGAAGAGAAGAACGGGAAACGGGAATTCCGTGGGAGGCGGAAATCTGGGGAAGCCGGACGATTTGAAACGGGGGAGCGGAGGCCGGATAGGTGGAAATCGTGGGGGGCGGCGGCGGCCAAAATCCAAAGTTGTGGGTGGGGCTCCCGGAAGAAGGCCGTTGGTTGCTTTATCTGGGCACGGGATTCAAAACGGTGAGTCGATCTCCAACGTTCATCTGCCGGCGCTCGGTCCTGATGAACAGTGGCACCGTAGCGTGCGGCAACCATACTGATCTTTCTTTTGTGAAATGGAAAAAAAAACATGGATCTAAGATACTCCACCCGTTCCGTTCCATAATGTAGGTTTCACGTGTTGTCTAGGTTCGTACTAAAATAAGTGGTCACGTATATTAAAATGTGTCTAGGAATCGAACAGAAGAACAAAACAAACCATCCCGGAGCAGGTGAGCAGGTGAGCGCCTCCCCCCTCCCCGTCGGCCGCCACTCCGGCGCCGGCGGCCTCCTCCCCTTTCGCCTTCCCCTCCTCCTTGTCGCGCTCCAATGGGCTTCCCCCAGGCCCCAGTTAGGCTGACTTCTCCGACGACGAAAGCGACGATGGAAGCTCAGGCTCATGGCGCTCCTACTGCGAGGTGCTCCGCAGCGGGACACCCTCGCTCCCGCCGCCGCCTCGGCTCGCCACGGATCCCTCTTCGGTCCGTGCGCTGCCCTCCTCCCCTGGCCCGTGGGGCCACCACGCCGCCCGATGGTCGTCGCCTACCCCCTCCCCCTCCTGCGCAGCTGGCACAGGGACCCCGGCCATGGCAGCACATGGGGGGCCGCAAGCATCGTCGTCGGCAGTTCCAGGAGCCCCTCCCGGCATTCGTGGTTCGTGAAGGCATCCCACTGGAGCTGGCAGGGCGCTGCTTCAACTGCACCAAGCCCAGCCACATCGCCGGAAAGTGCACCGGTGACACAGTCTGCCTGCGTTGCGGCCAAGAGGGACACCATGCACGGGAGTGCTCGGAGCCTAGGCCCCCCTCCCCCGCCGCCGGCCCCTCTGCAACGTGAGACTCCGACGAAGCTCCGGCTCGGACCCAGGGTTGGCGTTCCTGCGCATCTACGGCTTGGTCCGCGTGGAGACCCTATGGTTGGCTCTTCCGCCCTGGCGCGACACAACGGTGGTGGGGATGACGGCGGCCGGAGATCAGCGGTGGTTGAGCCTGGTTCCGCGGCCTCCGCGGCGCGCTGGCGCCCGGGCTCGGCTGTCGGTGGTGGTGTTGGCTTCGCAGGCGCATGGAGATCGTGGCCCTGCCGTGGGTGCGCGGGCTGTGACGCACGGTGGCGGTGGGCACAATGCCGCCTTGGCCCCTGGTGCTGGTCCGGCTCGTCACGATGTGCCCGTGCGTGGTGGTGTTAGTCAGGCCGGTGCCAGGGCTGCGGATGCGGGGGACGCTGGCGCCAGAACGCGAACGAGGTGGTGGACTCTTCACCATCCCCGCCGTTGTCTCCGGCTGCGAGCCCGGTGGTCGCCCAACCTGGCCTGGCGGACGCGGTGACAGAGATGAGGCCGCGGCTTATCAAGGTGTTCTTATCGCGCTCTGAGAAGATCGTCAAGGCAGAGGACACCCTCCGTTGGGCTCTGGTGGCATTTGTCTCTGGCCGTCGCTCGCGTGTCCCTGTTCGTGAGGTCGTCGAGACGGTGGGGCGGTGTGTGCCGCGCGCGGAAGATAATTTCACGGCGCACTAGAGCTGGCCGGCGGACTTTCTTCTCGTCTGCTTCAGTAGACACGTCCGCGACGAGATCCAGGCGGCCGGTTTCATTGACGGCGAGGTGTCTCGTTGAGGTGCTCCCCCTAGAACCGGCAGATGCAGGCGGTGCGCCACTCCCTTCGTTTTCGCATGCTCGTGGAGCTAGCCGGGGTGTCCGCCCACGCGTGGAACAAGACTACGGCGGCGGCCGTCCTCGGGCAATCGTCCTGGGTTGTGCGGCTTGGGTCATCCACGGCGAGCAGGGAAGACCTGGGGCACTTCTAGGCGGCAGTGTGGGTCGGGGCGCTTGAGGCCATCCCGCAGGAAGTCGCGCTGTTGATCGAGGAGTCCGACAACCGCTTGGAGACGACGACGGGCTGGTCCTCTCTGCCGATGCTCTGATTCCGCTGGAGAGGCATATGCTCCAGTATCGGATCGTCGTCCACCTGGTTCATGAGTATGCAGGTCTTGCACTCGTTGGGAGACCCCAAGAGGAAGGTATGATGAGCACGGCAGCAGTTTTCCCTCAGTAAGAAACCAAGTTTTAATCGATCAGTAAAAGTAAGAAGTAACTTCAGAAGGTTGAAACAACTGAGATGGCAGGACACGCTACCGGTTTAGAAGCAACGTGGAACCTACACAACACAATCAAATCACTTTGCCCCAACGAAGCAGTGAGGTTGTCAATCTCACCGGTTTTGCTGAACACAGAGAGGTTAAACGTATGGTGTGGAAAACAGTAGGAAAACAGTAGCAAAAGTATGAAAGCAGTAGGTGTTTTATCAGTATGAGGAAAAATGGACTGGGGTCCACAGTTCACTAGTGGTGTCTGATGACCCATAAGTATAGGGGGTGTATCGTAGTACTTTCAATAAATAAGAGTGTCGAACCCAACGAGGAGCAGAAGGTGTTGACAACCAGTTTCGATGAAGGAAATAACTGTAAATACTAAAAGATAGATTTGTAGGGGTTTTTGATATTGAAGATAAATAAAGTGCGAGTAAATAAAATGCAGTAGTAATAATTGCAGCAAGTGGCCCAATCCTTTCTTCAGCAAAGGACAAGCCGGTGGGTTTTCTTATGATTAACAAACATTCTCGAGGACACAGGGGAGGTTTCTGTCAAGTGCTTTTGTTCCATGCAGCTTAATAATCTTAGGTGTTTTGATAAGTGTTGTGTGGGTGAACCTATGCTAATGTACCGTCCCATCCAAGACTAATACATACTTGTGATTATACGCCTTGCAAGCATCCGCAACTACAAGAAAGTAATTAAGAAATAAATCTAACCACATCTTTAAACTTCGGGATCCTACGCTCCCTCGTGTAATGGTTTCCTAATGGGGGTTTAGGTTTCTGTCACTCCGGCAACCCCATAATTAGTAGCCAAATACACAATGCATTCCCCTAGGCACATAAATGGTGAAGTATCATGTAGTCGACGTTCACATGACACCACTAGGAGAATAACACCACAACTTAAATATCAAACATTAAATCTTATTCAACATTACTTCACTACTAACAACTTGACTTCTCCCATGTCCTCAAGAACAACACGAACTACTCACAAAACATCATATGGATCATAATCAGAGGTGATATAATGGATGATAACAATCTGGTCTTAAAGTGCAAACACCGATAAATCTCACACCACACGGGAGAGTAATCCACACCGGGAGAGAGATCTAATGTAAAACAACGATAGAGGCCCCTAATTGTTACAACGGGACGACGATGGATGATGGTGATAATGATTATGGTGATTATTATGACGATCTTGATGATGCCCGGAGTGATTGACGGTGACGATGGCGGTGATTTTCCCTCTCCGGAGAGGAATTTCCCTGACAGATTTCTCCCTGCCAGAGAGGTTTTCTCTCTCGGCTGTTTTTTCGCCCCGAGGCAGCGGCGGAATAATTCTTCGACAATGGTATAAGGCTTAGGGTTCCCTCCAGGCCAAGTACGCCAAAAATATCCACCAGGGGTGGGCCAGGGTGGCCACACCACCTGGTGGCGCGGCCAGGGGGCGTGCCACCTCATGGTGTGGGCCCCTCATGGCCCCCCTCTGGCTCTCCTTCTGGCTGGACTCCTCCTCTGGACTTCTAAGACACCTCGGATGTCCCCCTTTTTGTTCTGATCTTCTGAAATATGGTATCTCGACGGTGCTTTTTCCATCAGATTTCTGGTCCCGGTGTTTATTCTCCAAAAATTATGAAACATGCAAAATAAGATAAAATAACATAAGGGGTGCATCATAACGTGAAATATATCGATGAATAACAGAAAATTATGATATAAAATTGTGATGCAAAATGGACGTATCAACTCCCCCAAGCTTAGACCTCGCTTGTCCCCAAGCGAAACTGAACTCAGTAAACAATACCACATGTTTATGGAGTGAAGAGTCGATAAATAAAATACGGTCAAGAAGCATCACATTTATCTATGCACCAATCATTATAGACAGTAATTTCCTCTCATATAAATTAACTTGAAACGAGTAATGAGAGTCACAAACAAAGATGCAAAAGAGAGAATCAAAATTGGTGATAGCAAACTTTGTTCTTGGTCAGAGAACATTTAATGATATCATACTTATCTTAGGTGAAGTCTTTGTAACAAGGTTTATATTGTAGAGATTAACATGTTTAATTATAACAACTCTTTTACAGTGATTCATAGCTTTCAAAGTAATATTCATTCAGATAATAAAGTATGTGCTAAACAAAGAAGGATAGAAAACATGATTGAATACATCAACATATAGATGGTGAGATCACAACAACTCAAATGCTTAATGGAGACAGAAGGAAGTGGGTTTACTGACTCAACATAAAAGTAAAAGATAGGCCCTTCGCAGAGGGAAGCATTGATCACTCGTGTGCTAGATCTTTTATTTTAATAAACAGAGGTATAAAATGCATGACACTCCTCTCATCCATCTTACACAAACCATGGCTAACCGAATCCTCGGGTGCCCGCCAACAATCACAAACCGTGGAGGAGTGTCTAAATTTTGAGAGAGGTGTATACTTATGTCAACGAATGGCAAACAGAAAATACAGTACGTCACAAGCCAACTAGACTCACAAGAGCGGATCCCATAGAAGGACGCAACTGGTATAGAAGGTCATCCATCTTTCTCTTTTGTTTACACAATTATGCTTTGACTGATAAATCGGGGGAAAAAAGAGTGAAGAGAATTTGTATTATTATTTGGGGTTGGGAACCCCGCTGCCAGCTCTTCTAGCATTCGGATAAGCGGATGAAGCCACTAGTCCATGTGTGTGATTCCAATCAACAAGTGAGATAAAGATTCTCTATTTGCATCCTCATGATCTAAAACAGGAACAGAAAACAGGAGTAATTTGAAAGTTTTAAAGGTAGCACATGAGCAATTTACATGGAGTGGCGGTGAAATACCACATGAAGGAAGGTATGGTGGACACAATTGGCAAGGTTTTGGGGTTCAAGGTTTGGATGCACGAGAAGCATTCCCTCTCAGTACAGGGTTTTTGTCTAGCAAGGCTGGGTAGCAAGCATAAGAGTTGAGGGAAAACAAACAAATATACATATGATGAAACCAATCATGCAATCTTTATTGAAAGCCCAAGCGATCTTAACTTGTGAATACTAAGTTTATGAGCTAATAGGCAAATTCCTCTTTCTTATAATAGCATCTCAAATTAATATTTCTACTGACCCAAGCTAAGTTTGCCAAAACCAACTAGATTAACTTAATGATCTCCAGAGTGATACCAAATACTAACAACAAGCTCAACCATATGACAGAAATTGAAAACTAAAATAATGTGTGCATAAAGTAAAAGATGAAACTTCTCATTAATATTTCAAACCAGCAACTCACACCAACGGATACAACGATAACCAACTAAGGAGAGATACTTCCATACTGCAAACCATACTATATGATAACCTCTCTACTCATGATGTGACTCTACTGAAAAAGTAAAAAGATGAAAGATAGTGATGTGACACCGCGACACTCCCCCAAGCTTGGAACAAGCCAAGGGGATGCCAATACCAATGACGAATTATTTCTTCGATGGTGGTGGTGAATCCTTCTCGATGAGTTTATCAATTGATTTCTTCAGATCTTCAATCGCAAACATATCACCTCTGTATTGCGATCAATATAGTTTGCATGCCTGTCAGACTGTGAATCCCAGCCACCAAGATTTCCCCCCCACTCTTCCTTAGGTTGGGAGCTTCCTTCATCTGCACGATTAGAACGATTCATATCCCACATAAAGGGAAAATCCCTATGGGGCACCTTTTTGTACTTATAATCATGAATTAATGTGTGGAAATAGTTATTGACGCCCGCAACATGTGTCCTCGAATCTAGGGAGTGACGTGGAACCTTCCCTCCGGTGCTCATCCGCACGCCTCTCTTGAGCTTCAAGGGGTTAGCCACCACTCTAATGCTTGCGACGGTGGAGCGTGGACACACTTGTGGGTTTTCTTCTACATCTCCTTCAGCTCCACTCTCGATCTCCTCCTCCGGCTTCAGGTCTTGCATATCATCTTCCTTTGGTCCCTTCCCCTTGTTGTCGTTGGCAGAGACCACGATGCTTCTAAACCCGAAACCAGATCCTGGCAGAAACATCTCGAAACAGAAACACGACGAGAAAACGATATATGGACCTCGGGGGGTCCGGGAGATTATATAGCAAAAAGTTTCATAACGAAAGAAAAGTCCAGGTCAAAAACGAGTCGGAGAGGGGCTCTGGGGCACTCACACCATGGGCTGGCGCCACCCCATGGTGTGGAGCCTCCGGGCTCCGTCTCCCTCTCGTTTCTGGTTCATATTTTTTCATATTTTCCAACAAATAGTAAAAATAAATGTTGGAAGATGTTTCGCGAATGTTTTCTTACCAAAACTGATACCTATTCGAAAACTGACTCTGCAGTTTCTGAAATATGCTTCCTAATACATTCTTCCGGGATCATGGCTCGAATACAATCAACATTTTCATTATAAGGATCTCCGGAAATATAATGCTTGAGTCTTTGGCCATTCACCACTTGTGAAGAGTTTTCTTCAAGGGATTTTTTTTTAATTTCCCCCGAACGATATACCTCTTCGATAACATAAGGTCCTTCCGATCTTGAGAGTAATTTTCTTGAAAAAAATCTGAGACGAGACCTATACAATAACACTTTATCACCAACATGAAATTCTCTTTTAATAATTCTCTTATCGTGCCACCTTTTAACTTTCTCTTTAAAGAGCTTAGAATTTTCATATGCTTCACTCCTCCATTCATCTAAAGAACTTAAGTCAAGCAACCTTTTCTCACCAGCAAGTTTAAAATCTCTATTTAAGTCTCTCACTGTCCAATAAGCTTTGTGTTCTAATTCTAGGGGCAAGTGAAAAGATTTTCCATAAACCATATTATAAGGAGACTTGCCCATGGGATTTTTATAAGCAGTTCTATAAGCCCACAGAGCATCATTTAATTTCTTAGCCCAATTTTTCCTAGATTTTTTAACAGTCTTTTGCAAGATAGATTTGATTTCTCTATTTGATAATTCTACTTGCCCACTAGTTTGAGGATGATAGGGTGAGGCAATTCTATGATTAACATCATATTTAGCAAGAGTCTTTCTAAAACCACCATGAATAAAATGAGAACCTCCATCAGTCATAAGATATCTAGGCACACCAAACCTAGGGAAAATAATATCTTTAAGCATTTTTAATGAGGTTTCACCATCAGCACTTTTAGTAGGTATAGCTTCTACCCATTTAGTAACATAATCAACAGCAACAAGAATATGAGTGTAGCCTTTTGAAGGAGGGAAAGGACCCATAAAGTCAAAACCTCAACAATCAAACGGTTCAATAACAAGAGAAGAATTCATAGGCATTTCATTACGCCTAGAAATATTTTCAACCCTTTGACATTTATCACAAGATAAAACAAACTTTCTAGCATCTTTAAAGAGAGTAGGCCAATAAAAACCTGATTGTAGAACCTTATGTGTAGTTCTATCTCCAACGTGATGTCCTCCATAAGCACTACTATGACATTTTCTCAATATCTCTCATTGTTCATTTTCAGGAACACATCTTCGCATAATACCATCAACACCTTATTTATATAAGTGTGGGTCATCCCAAAAATAATGCCTCAAATCATAGAAGAATTTTCTTCTTTGCTGAGTTGTAAAGGTAGGAGGCAAATACTTGGAAACAATAAAGTTAGCATAATCAGCATACCATGGACTCTCTTGAGAGCTCACTTTTATTGCAGCTAACTGTTCATTAGGAAAACTATCATTAACAGGAATAGGGTCATCAGAGATATTTTC
Organism: Alopecurus myosuroides; assembly: GCA_028641055.1. Taxonomy (NCBI): domain Eukaryota; kingdom Viridiplantae; phylum Streptophyta; class Magnoliopsida; order Poales; family Poaceae; genus Alopecurus; species Alopecurus myosuroides. The sequence continues at coordinate 66,151 of JAPCYS010001591.1, forward strand.
GAGTCTAGACAAATTATCAGCAACATGATTTTCAACACCCTTCCTATCCACAATATGTAAATCAAACTCTTATAAGAGAAGCACCCATCTAATAAGACTAGGCTTAGCATCTTTATTTTCCATAAGGTACTTAATAGTAGCATGATCAGTATGAATAGTAACTTTAGAATCAACAATATACTGCCTAAGTTTATCACAAGCAAAAACTACAGCTAGGAACTCTTTCTCAGTGGTAGCATAATTCTTTTGAGCAACATCAAGAGTTTTACTGGCATAATGAATAACATTTAACTTCTTATCTATCCGCTGTCCAAGAACAACACCTACAGCATAATCACCAGCATCACGCATAATTTCAAACGGTAAATTCCAATCAGGCGGTTGAACAATAGGGGCAGATATTAAAGCCTTCTTTAAAATTTCAAAGGCTTCTTTACAATCTTCATAGAAAACAAAAGGTACATCTTTTTGGAGAAGATTAGTAAGAGGTTTTGATATTTTAGAGAAATCTTTAATAAACCTTCTATAGAAACCAGCATGACCAAGAATACTACAAATACCTTTAACATCCCTGGGACAGGGCATTTTCTCAATAGCTTCAACTTTAGCTCTATCAAATTCAATACCTCTTTCATAAATTTTATGTCCAAGAACAATTCCTTTGTTAACCATAAAATGGCATTTCTCCCAATTAAGAACAAGATTAGTCTCCTCACATCTGTGCAAAACTTTATCAAGATTCTGCAAACAATTATCAAAATAAGTTCCATAGACAGAGAAATCGTCCATGAAGACTTCCACAGTTTCTTCACAAAAACCATGAAAGATAGCAGACATGCATATTTGAAAAGTAGCAGGAGCATTACATAAACCAAAAGGCATATGTCTATAAGCATAGGTTCCAAAAGGACAAGTGAAAGTTGTTTTCTCTTGATCAGGCTTCCTAACAACAATTTGAGAGAACCCAGAATGACCATCAAGAAAGCAGAAATGAGTTTTCTTAGACAACCTCTCTAACATTTGATCAATAAAAGACAAAGGATAATGATCTTTCTTAGTAACTTATTAACTTTCCTAAAATAAATACACGTCCTATAACCAACCACTACTCTTTGAGGAATAAGGTCATTATTTTCATTTGGCACAACAGTCATCCCTCCTTTCTTAGGGACATAATGCACAGGACTAACCATCTACTATCCGCAATAGGATAAATAATACCAGCATCAAGGAGCTTCAACACCTCATTTCTTACCACATCCTTCATCTTGGGATTTAAACGGTGTTGATGCTCAACAACTGGTTTTGCATCCGGTTCATATTAATAGCATGCTGACATATAGTAGGAGAAATCCCCTTCAAATCATTGAAGGGGTCGTTGCATAGAAAACAAAAAATTTCCTACGCGAGAGACACCCGAAAGGCCAAGATCTAATCTAGGAGACGAAGAGCAACGGGCAATAAGAGGGTGAAGGAGAACACATACCCTCGAAGATAAAAAGTGTTACGAGATCAAATCTCGTTGTTGGCGTAGTCGTACTCACACCGATCCCGATAGCGAGAAGATGTGCACCGCATCCGGCGGTGTCTCCGTGACCGGTCACACGTACGGTTGATGACGACCTCCGTTCCCTTGATCCAGCGGGGCGCGGAAGTAGAGGATACCTCGGAACTCCAGCAACATAACGGCGTGGTGGTGGTGAAGAAGCCCACGGTCAGGGCTTCGCCAAGCTGGAGACCATGAAATGGAGCAGCGGGTGGAGGGAAAGGGAAGTGGCCAAGTGTGTGGAGAAGAGGAGCTCTCACCCTCCTTTTATAGGGGAGGGGGAGGCAGCCCAAGAGGGGGGTGCGGGCAGCCATGGTGTGCCCCCACCTCTTCCCTCTTCATGTGAGTGGAAGCTCCACTCACACCCACTCATGCTCCCTTAATTTTCCACTTGGAAAATCCAAAGGTTTTCTTTTAATAAATAAATAAAACATTTTTATTTCTTTATTTATATTTGTTTATTCCATCAACAAACATTTGCATATAGCACCTCGAATCATTTGTTAATTCTATTAAAACCCATTCGACGAAAAACCCCTTGAACTATTTCAATTTTTTCCCGAAACAATTTCGGTGTTGCCCAAAATATTCTTCGATATTCCGTATCCTCTCAAACGCGTCATCGAACCTTAAGTGTGTCACCCTACGGTTCGCGAATAAGATAGACATGATCGAGACTCCTCTCCGATCAATAATCAACAGCGGGATCTGGAGATCCGTGATGACTCCTATATATTCAACGATGACTCTCGTGATCGTGTGAACCAACAACGTTGTGAACTATTCCCTTTGTCCCGGGATATTTTACTTGTCCGAGATTCGATCATTGGTATCAACCATACCTTGTTCAATCTCGTTACCGACAAGTACTCTTTTCTCGTTCCCGTGATATAACATCCTTATGATCATATCACGTGCTTGCAAGCGGTTTTGATGTGATATCACCGAGAGGGCCGAGAGTATATCTCTCCGTCATTTGGATGGACAAATCCCATTCTTGATCCATGATCCTCAAATAATACTTTCCGAATACTTAACGACACCTTTTTAGTCACCCTGTTACGGTGTGACGTTTGATGCCATCAAAGCACCCTTCCGGTATCAGTGATTGACATGATCTCATGGTCTAAGGAATAAGTTACTTCGCATGTTTGATATAACAATGTAAACTAAATGACTTGATCGCATTGCTATATTCTCTTTGGGTATATGTTCATCACATCATTCTTCTAATGACATGATCCCGTTATTAACAACATCCAATGTTCATGATCAGGAAACCTTGATCATCTATTAATCAACGAGCTAGTTAAAAGAGAGGCTTTACTAGGAACCATTGTTTGTTTATTAAGCACACATGTATCAATGTTTCCGATTAATGCAATTCTAGCATGAGAAATAAACATTCATCATAAACAAGGAATAAGATAATAACCATTTTATTATTGCCTCTCGGGCATATACCCTTCAATCATCAAGAGTATAACCAATATCACCTCTATGTTTCCTCAATATTTCCAATAATCTCTCGTCTTCTTTACCAGAAAGTTTAGAACTAATAATAACAGGATATGATTTCTTATCATCAATATGAGCATATTTAAGATTGTCAGGCAAAGGCTTTAAATCAAAAACAGGATCCTCCTTGGGTGGTAATGTGGTACCCAAGTCTTCCATCGTTAAATTATGTTTTAGCATCGCTAGCCGATATAGGAAAATCTCGTCAATTTCATTCCTTTCTTCCATAAAGACATCACTTTCGTGGTCTTCCATGTGTTGCTGCAAAGGATTGTTAGGAGCAAGAGAAAATGCAGCCAATTGTTCAACTCTATAATTCTCAGTAGAAAATTCAGCTTCATAAGGTGCTTTAGCAAATTTGGAGAAATTAAATTCATAAGACTCTCCATCAAACTTTGTAAGCATTTTCTCCTTTTTACAATCAATAACAACACCACAAGTGTTTAATAAAGGTCTACCAAATATAATAGGACAAATCTCAATAGCAGAAGTTCCTAGTACTAGAAAATCAGCAGGATATTTAGTTTTACCACATAAGACCTCCACATCTCTAACAATACCAATCGGAGAAATAGTTTCCCTATTAGCAAGTTGAATAATCACATCAATATCTTGAACTTCACAAGAACAAATTTCAAGCATGATTTCTTTATAAAGCTCATAAGGAATAGCACTAGAACTAGCACCAATATCACACAAACCATAATAGCAATGATCACCTATCCTAACAGATAGCACATGAACACTAGGTTTCCTAGATTTAATAGGATGAGAGACAATATTAGAAGCATCTTCACAAAATATAATGTTTCCCTCTTCTACATTTTCAGAAACAAGGTCCTTTACTATTGCTACTGTAGGTTCTACAGTTATTTGTTCCTCAGGTTCTACAGGTTTCCTTGCACTTTTATTAACCACACTAGCTAGCATAGAATGTTATTTTACCTTAGCAGGGAAAGGCATTTTCTCAATATAAGGTTCAGGCACAATAGAATCAACAATATGAACTTCTATATCTAGCAGGAACACAATTAACAATATCTTTATAAGGTGCATGGTACTTATCCCATTCCTTTTTAGGAATATCAAAATAAGAAGCAAAAACCTTATATAAGTTTGCAACAACTTGAGAATCAAGGCCATAAACAATACTAACATTATGAAAATCATCGGATGACATAATTTTTTTAATGCATTCATAATCATAATTTATACCTGACTTTCTACCTTTGTCATTCTCCCATCCTTCAGTGTTTTCTTGAATACGGTCAAGAAGATCCCATTTAGCTTCATCCTTCATACGTGTAAATGATCCAGAACAAGAAGCATCTAATAAATCCTTATCATGAAGAGAAAGCCTTGCATAGAAATTATTAATAACAATATTACTGGGGAGCTCATGAATGGGGCATTTGAGCATTAGTAATTTCAATATCCCCCATGCTTGGGCAATACTTCTCCGTCATGAGGCCAAAAACAATATATACAATTTCGATCTCTATGAATTTCACTGGGAGGATATAATTTAGAATAAAAGAGAGGCACAGTTTCCTCCCATCCAATAGTCTGGCTATTTTTCAGCAGTTTGAACCATTCAACGGCTCGGCCTATCAATGATATAGAGAATAATTTCCTCTTCACTTGGCTCATTGTAATACCTGCACACTTGAACAACTCGCATAATTCATGTAAAAAGAGCAAATGATCACTAGGATGGACAGTTCCATCACCTGAATAGCAGTTATTCCTAACATGTTTAACAATCTTTATAGGTATTTTATAAGGATCCAAATCATCAGGCGGTGGGTCACTTACTACCCTAGCAGTGGCAGCAGTGCCCGCAAATAAGGACTCAAAAGGAGATCCAAACATGATGTAATAAAGCAGTAGACAATAATAAAAACAACACTTACAGCAGAAACTTCCTTTATCAATTCCACTTCCCAATAGCGCTTCACTCCCCGACAATGGCGCCAGAAAATAGTCTTGATGACCCACAAGTACAGGGGGTGTATCGTAGTACTTTCTATAAATAAGAGTGTCGAATCCAACGAGGAGCAGAAGGTGTTGACAAGCAGTTTCGATGAAGGAAATAACTGTAGATACTGAAAGATAGATTTGTAGGGTTTTTTGATATTGCAGATAAATAAAGTGCGAATAACTAAAATGCAGTAGTAATAATTGCAGCAAGTGGCCCAATCCTTTCTTCAGCAAAGGACAAGCCGGTGGATTTTCTTATGATTAACAAACATTCTCGAGGACACACGGGAGGTTTCTGTCAAGTGATTTTGTTCCATGCAGCTGAATAATCTTAGGTGTTTTGATAAGTGTTGTGTGGATGAACCTATGATAATGTACCATCCAAGACTAATACATACTTGTGATTATACCCCTTGCAAGCATACGCAACTACAAGAAAGTAATTAAGAAATAAATCTAACCACAGTTTTAAACTTCGGGATCCTACGCTCCCTCGTGTAATGGTTTCCTAATGGGGGTTTAGGTTTCTGTCACTCCGGTAACCCCATAATTAGTAGCCAAATACACAATGCATTCCCCTAGGTACATAAATGGTGAAGTATCATGTAGTCGACGTTCACATGACACCACTAGGAGAATAACACCACAACTTAAATATCAAACATTAAATCTTATTCAACATTACTTCACTACTAACAACTTGACTTCTCCCATGTCCTCAAGAACAACACGAACTACTCACAAAACATCATATGGATTATAATCAGCAGGGCCATACCTGAAAATTTGGAGGCCCAGTGCGAAAATGGGAATTAGGCCCTAGATAAATATAACATAACTTATTTTAAAATTTGCAAGTCCCTATACAAAATATTGTTTACACTCACGTTATTTTTGTATCATTTTTTTTAAGTTAAAAGAATCTCTTCGATTACAGTAATGACGGTCGTAGATAATTCGCAAAAAAAGAGAGTATACATTAATATATGTGTGAAAGTTGAGTGAAGCATGCGGTGGATGGTAGGTATTAATTGCCATATTTCTAGGAATTGCAAAGAAATTAAGCATGTGGTGAAGAATCATAGGGGCCTCCAATTTGAAGAGAGTAGCGGCTAGGGACGCACATGAGTGCGGTTCATGCATGAGATGGAGTATCGACTTGCATTGTACGTTCTGACTTGTGTGGAGTACTAGTACATGATTATCACATAGTAAATTCAATTAATAGTACTTAGTACAAATTTGGGGGCCCCACAGATTTGGAGGCCCTTGAAGGATCGAGAGGTTAACTAGAGGGGGGGGTGAATAGGTTAACTACAAATTTTAACTTCTTTTTTCAAGTTAACAAGGCAAAGCTCAAATATAGATTATCTAGAGTATGCAACTAGATGGACAATCCTATATGTTGAGCAATTACGACTAGCACAAGGTGAACAATATGACTAAGCTAGTAGCAACAAGTAAAGATAAGTTGAGGGATAACCGAACACAATGACGCGGAGATTTATCCCGAAGTTCACTTCCCAATGGAAGCTAATCTCCGTTGGAGCGGTGCGGTGCCACCAAAGTGGAACACCGAGTAGGCCTCAAATGCCACACCGTATCTCCTTCGAGATCTTCCACCGATGTGGATAGACTCGAATCACTATGTTGCCGTTGAGGTTGACAACTAGAACCTTTACAAGGATGAGGCACACTCCACAAGATTGGAGGGTCCTCACCAAATCCCAAGAGCCGCCAAGACTCCGAGAAGCAAGATCCACGGGCACAAAAGCACCGGGGATATCAACAAGGCTCCGAGCTCCGATGAACTAAGAGCAACAAGATTCCTAGCTCCAATGAACTAAGAATGACAAGATCCCTATGGGATGAGTGAGTGGATTTCTAATCGGCTCGGTGGAGTTGTAGATCGGGGGTGTCTCCTTCAAATCCCAAAGTATCACGAGCTTTGGTTGGGGATTTGTGGAGATCTTGTTCTTGAGCTTGAGCTTGGTCAATCAATGGTGGTGAGAGAGAGAGTGAGTGGGATTGACCAAGAGCAAAGGTAGGTGAAGACCCCGTATATATAGTCTTGTCGAAATATGGCCGTTTTTAGGGGGGAACACCTTTCCTGCGACCCACCCCGGCCTGGGGGCCGGCCTGGCCGGCCTGGGGCAGCCAGGGCCGGGCCAGAACCCACCCCGGCCTGGGGGCCGGCCTGGGGCCGGCGTGGGCGCAGGGGGAGGCCGGCGTGGCTGCTGCCGACCCGGCCTGGCCGGCGTGGAACAGGGGGGAGGCCGGCCCCCACCCGGGCGCCCCGGCCTGGAGGCCGGCCTGGGGCCGGCGGGGGCGAGGGGTGAGGCCGGACCCCCACCCGAAAGCCCCAGCCTGGGGGCCGGCGTGGGGCCGGCGTGGGGCTGGCCAGGAGCAGCGCCAGCCCGGCCTGGAGCCCGGCCAGGCCGGCCTGGAGGCCGGCCACCCTGCATCTTTCATCCTTTTCTCCTTTCTTTTCGCCGTTTCTTTTCAACTCTTCCTTGTATTTTCCCGTAGCATTTTCTCACTTATTGTTGAACTTTGTAAGACATTTGCGGGACTATGTTTTCTGAGTACACTTAGCAAAACACATTAGTCCATCTATATGTTGTAATCAAACACTCAAAACAGGATTTAGAACCTATGTTCTTTCAATCTCCCCCTTTTTGATGTTTGATGACAACATACGGATTTGCATAATAGATAATATTGCATGGCTATTTGTGAGATAAATAACATGTATTCGTACTCCCCCTATTTGTGTGCATATAACAATTGACATGTATATTTTATAATCATGATGATGATGAGACTATACCATATTTATGTGAAGTGCAAGAGATTAGTCCATCCATCCATGATTTTTACCATTGAAGATACACATGTATGAATAATAATGTTTACCATTGAAGATCTTACCATAGCACTCTTCTTTATGAATAATACCTTCACTCAATATGGCTTCAATATATGGAAAATAGTGAGTGGAGGAAATAACTTGATAATCTTGCTAAGATCTTCAATAACCATTGTCACACACATAATATAGAGTACGATAGATAATTAAGAACATAGTCTTACAATAACACAACGGTGCACAAAGCACACAAATAGTTTCAACTAGAAAGCAAATCACAACGATAAGACGCAAATGAATGCATGTGATGCAATGCAATGCGTGAGTGGTTCTCCCCCTTGGCATCATACACCAAAAAGGGAGAAAAATGCAATGCAATCACTCGTCGCTCATCTCCTCCTCATCTTCATCCTCATGAACGTCTTCTGGAGGAGCCTGACTCGAGCTAGCCCCAGCTGTGGTGTATGCCTCCGCAAAAGAGCCAAGAGAAGTCACATCATCTCCACACCAATATGTATGCGTAGACTTCCACAGCTCCTCGGAAATCTCGGCGGAGCTAGGAGGGCTAAGAGGAATCTGGAGTGCAGTCTGGATGGCGCGCTGACGGCGACTAGATGCTTTCCCTTTACGATAGGCCTCATAATCTCGATGTTGCTCAATGA
>JAPCYS010001773.1:0-114348 GCA_028641055.1 Alopecurus myosuroides
CCGGTCTTCGATCGACGTGATGCACGTGACAAAGAATCTATGTGTCAATCTGCTATGCTTCCTGGGCGTGTATGGGAAGTCAAAAGATACGCCTGAAGCACGGGAGGACCAGCAACGTATGAAAGACCCAAGCAACAAGCACACAGATATAGGGCGCCATTCCTTAAGAAGCTACGCTCTTACTAAAGCAGAGAAGGAAATATTCTTTGAAGTCCTTTACAGTATCAAGGTTCCGTCTGGCTTCTCGTCGAATATAAAGGGGATAATAAACATGGCAGAGAAAAAATTCCAAAACCTGAAGTCTCATGACTGCCACGTGATTATGACGCAATTGCTTCCGATTGCATTGAGGGGGCTTCTACCGGAAAATGTTCGAGTACCCATTGTGAAGCTATGTGCATTCATGAACGCAATATCTCAGAAGGTAATCGATCCAGAAATTCTGAAAAGATTACAGAGGGATGTGGTCCAGTGTCTTGTTAGTTTTGAGTTGGTGTTCCCACCATCCTTCTTCAACATTATGACTCATCTCCTTGTTCACCTATGTGAAGAGATTCATATTCTCGGTCCGGTATTTCTACACAATATGTTCCCCTTTGAGAGGTTCATGGGAGTCTTGAAGAAATATGTTCATAACCGTGCTAGGCCAGAAGGAAGCATCTCGAAGGGCTATGGAACAGAGGAGGTCATTGGGTTCTGTGTTGACTTTATTCCTGACCTTAAGACAATTGGTGTTCCTGAATCGCGGCATGAGGGGAGACTGAGGGGAAAAGGAACGCTGGGAAAGAAAACAATGATACCTAGGGACGGGCATTCTTTGACCAAAGCACACAACACAGTTCTACAAAATTCTATGTTCATGGCTACGTATGTCGAGGAACACAAGAATATTGTACGGTCTGCAAACCCGGGGAAGGATGACTCATGGATTAAACGCGAACACATGGAGACTTTCGGAAGTTGGTTGCAAACACGTCTTATAAATGACACCACTGTTGAAGATCAGCTATACATGTTGGCAGGGTCACCATCTTCGACTATTGGGAGTTTTCAAGGGTACGAGATAAATGGGAATACAATTTACACGAGCTCCCAAGATAAGAAGAGAACCAACCAAAACAGTGGTGTCCGCTTTGATACAACAAACGAGAATGGAAAAACTGACACATACTATGGTTACATAGAGGAGATATGGGAACTTGACTATGGACCTTCTTTTAAGGTCCCTTTGTTCAAGTGCAAATGGGTCAACCTGAATGGAGAAGGGGTAAAGGTAGACCCGCTTTATGGAATGACAATAGTGGATCTCAACTGTATTGGTTACAATGATGAACCATTCGTTCTAGCCAATGATGTGGCTCAGGTCTTCTATGTGAAGGACATGTCTTCTAGACCGAAGAAAAGAAAAAATAAGGGAACAATTTCATCATACGATGAGCCGAAGCGTCACATAGTTCTCTCAGGGAAAAGAAACATCGTGGGAATCGAGGACATGACAGACATGTCAGAAGATTATAATAAGTTTGTTGAAATTCCACCCTTCACAGTGAAAGCTGACCCCACCATCCCGTTAAATAATGAAGAAGCTCCATGGTTACGGCCGAAGCGATCATAAGCAAGGGACACGAAGAAAATTCAGAAGACTAGATAGGGATGTTGTTGGTGATGTGTAATAATAAACGTGGAATACATGATCATAGTTCTTATAACGTAGTATGAACGAGATTTTGTTAGCCAAAATGATATTTATACATATTATGTGATTATGAATGGAGTAGGTGCAAGTTTGACCAATAATTTGTATTGATCGGTCAAAAGCTGGCAAGCATTGAGTGCTTGACAACTATGACCAGTCTGACTTCATTATTATTCCACATGACATCGACTCTAGAGGATGAACAAGCCACCCTACTTCTACTATGAAAATGAGGCCCTAGCTCCAAAAAGTGTATGGGTGGAAATTTCCAGAAATTTGTATGACATAGAGCCGGAGTTTGTGGATTCTAAGCACTTCTGTGCAGCTGCTCAAGAAAGAGGCTACATCCATAATTTGCCAATTGAGAATAACAAGGTTGCCCCTCTAGAGCCAGATCAGATGGAATTTTTACTCGGTCTCCCAAGAAACCACACAAGGGGTCGCGAAGAGAGAGAGGTACAAATCTCTTGGCAATTCATTCCAAATTGATACTGTGGGTTGCCACTTGTCGGTGTTGAAGAACATGTTTCCCAATGGTGTTAATGTGGTGTCCTTATTCTCCGGTATTGGAGGAGGAGAGATAGCTTTGCACAGGCTTGGCATCCACATGAAGACAGTGATTTCAGTTGAGATAGGTGAAGTTAATAGGAAGATTTTGAGGGGTTGGTGGGATCAGACACAAACTGGCACTTTAATTGAGATTGCCGACGTGAAGTCTCTCACTAATGATAGCGTACAAGGAAGGCAATTCATTCCAAATTGATACTGTGGGTTGCCACTTGTCGGTGTTGAAGAACATGTTTCCCAATGGTGTTAATGTGGTGTCCTTATTCTCCGGTATTGGAGGAGGAGAGATAGCTTTGCACAGGCTTGGCATCCACATGAAGACAGTGATTTCAGTTGAGATAGGTGAAGTTAATAGGAGGATTTTGAGGGGTTGGTGGGATCAGACACAAACTGGCACTTTAATTGAGATTGCCGACGTGAAGTCTCTCACTAATGATAGCGTACATGGAAGGCAATTCATTCCAAATTGATACTGTGGGTTGCCACTTGTCGGTGTTGAAGAACATGTTTCCCAATGGTGTTAATGTGGTGTCCTTATTCTCCGGTATTGGAGGAGGAGAGATAGCTTTGCACAGGCTTGTCATCCACATGAAGACAGTGATTTCAGTTGAGATAGGTGAAGTTAATAGGAGGATTTTGAGGGGTTGGTGGGATCAGACACAAACTGGCACTTTAATTGAGATTGCCGACGTGAAGTCTCTCACTAATGATAGCGTACACGGAAGGCAATTCATTCCAAATTGATACTGTGGGTTGCCACTTGTCGGTGTTCAAGAACATGTTTCCCAATGGTGTTAATGTGGTGTCCTTATTCTCCGGTATTGGAGGAGGAGAGATAGCTTTGCACAGGCTTGGCATCCACATGAAGACAGTGATTTCAGTTGAGATATGTGAAGTTAATAGGAGGATTTGAGGGGTTGGTGGGATCAGACACAAACTGGCACTTTAATTGAGATTGCCGACGTGAAGTCTCTCACTAATGATAGCGTACACGGAAGTTACTATGTTTTCAAGCGGGGGTCGGGATAAAGGGAAAATACGTGTGGATGCGCAGAGTAAAACTTCGAAGGAAAACTATGGTTTTTCTGTTGTAGACGAAGATCTCAAATTTACCGTGTCAATAAGGTACAACTCGCTTTGAATTAGGAAGATCACGAGAGAAATAAAAAATTGTAACATTTTTATATTCAAATTATATACAAATGAAAAAATAATTAATAGTTCCAATAGTTAGAATAATTATTTAGTTAAACGAAAATGGATTTAAATTAGTTTTGCAAATTCTAGCATTTTTCATGTTGGAATTTTTGTCAAATTTGAAAGTATATAGAAGTTGTTAATGTGCAAACTTAACCCTTTTCAAATTTTGGCGCTAAAAAATTTTGGGCGCGCAGGGGTGCCACCGAAATTCGAAATTTGTTTTTTGGTCCCGGGCCGTGGTACCAACCGGGACCAAAGGGGCTCTAGTCCCGGTTGGTTGCACGGGCCGGGACTAGAGGCCCAGGTGTATAAAAATCGCGGCCCTCTCTCCAGGCCGAACGAACACCCCAGGGACAGGTACGAGTGGACATGGCTGGGCGAAGCCCTGCCGGCGGCGGGAACGAGTAGACAGATACCGCCGGCGGGTATGGGCTAGGGACACGGTAGACTAGGGGGGCACACAACTTATATTAAAAAAGGCCAGGGGCCTTGCTTACATAGATAGGGGGCGGCGCGGCCACAGGCGGCCGGCCGTACTTGCATAAAGGGGCGGCGGCGCGGCCACAGGTGGCCGGCCGTTTTCTTGGGGGTAGCTAGGGGCCTTGCTTACATAGAATAGGGGGCGGCGGCGCGGCCACAGGCGACCGGCCGATCTACTCGTCCTCCTCGTCGGAGGAGATTTCTTGGTAGGGGGGCGGCTGCCATAGGTGGGCAGGCGGCTGGGCCGGGGGTGCAGGCATCGGGGGCATCGGAGGCGCGTACGGCGGTGGCGGGGGCAGCACCTCCTGCGGCGGCGGCGGCGGAGGGGGCAACTCCTCCTGCTCCGGCGACCCCGGCGCCCAAACGCCGCCGGTCCAGGCCCAGGACATGCCGTACTCCAGCCCGGGGGGGGGAGCAGCTGCGGCGGCGGCTGGTCCTCGGACGCCTCATACTCGGCGTAGAGCGCGTGCCACCAGGGGGTAGGCTCGGGGGGCGGCGGCGGCGGCATGGCGGCGGCGGCGGCGCGGGCGGCGGCGGCGCGGGCGGCGGCCACGACCCGCTCCCACCGCTTGATTTCGTCCTCGACGAGTGAGCGGCGGGAGGCCTCGCAGGCATCCTCCATGGCGGCCCGGAGCACGGGGTCCTCCTCCCCGGAGAAGTCCTCCGGGATGTCCTCGAGGAGCCACAGCTCCCTCTCCCGGCCGGGCGGTGGCGGCGGGTAGTCCTCGACGTCCACCTCGTGGGGGGCGGGGATGTAGGAGCGCCGGCGCTGCTCGTGCTCCTGCTCGAGCCAGGCGCCCCAGTAGGGGGAGCTGCGCGCGTACGCGCGCTCCCTGCGGACGGGGGCCGGCAAGAGCTCGCGCCGGCGGTCGATCTCCTCGAGCAGCGCCTGGCCGGTCGGGACCGGCGGCACAGGGATCCGCTGGGGGTTCAGGTGCCAGCCGTCCGGGAGGTGGACGTCATAGAACACCGGCGTGGCGTTGTTCCAGTGCCACTCGGCCTCGTCCACCCGACGTACCGGCGGAACCTCTTGCCCTTGGGCGCGGCGCTGGGCGGCGGGCGTGCAGCCGGAGGTGGCGTGGGGACGCGCGGCGTCCCGCCGAGGCGGACACCTCCAGGGCCGTAGCCGAAGGCCTCCGCCGGCAGTGGTGGGACGCGGCCGGCGCCGCTCGAGAGCCTTCATTCCTGGGGCGCTTGCCGGAGCCGCTGCCGGAGCCGCTGCCGAACCAGCGGGACATGGTGGCTATGGTTGGTCTGCCTTGGGCGCGGCCGGGGTGGATGGGTTGTACGGGCGGCGAGGGGCCTTTAAAAAGGACCCGGGGTGGGCTGGCATGCCAACCAGCGCCCTGGACGTGGCGGCGGTTGCAGGCGGCCATGAATGCGGGCAGGAGCCGAGGCGTGGCGGCGGTTGCAGCCGTGGCACGCGCGCGTGGGGAAGTGGGGGCGCGGGAAGCCGAGGCGGGGCGGGAAGACGAGGCGATAGTGGCCCTTTGACCGTCCTGTAGTCTTAATTTAAGGGACCAGGCAAGCCAGCCAACGGCCGCTGGCCAGTGGCCCCTTCGAACCATTGACTGACCACGCTGGCCAGTGGACCCTTCGAACCGTTGACTGAACATAATAAAAGACGCGGGCCAGTGGGCCCTTTTGACAAAAAAATGTGACCAGTGGGCTTAATAAAAGACGTGGGCCTGGACGCGGTTGGGGAAGGGGAGGCCGGCTCCGGATTGGGAGACAGGAGCCCAAAAGACGTGGGGCCTGGACGCGGAAACTGAACGATTATATATATTTTTTTGTCAAAAAAGTATCCATCCCGGTCCCTTGAACGAACCGGGACGAACTCCCTGGCCCAGGTTCGCCACGTGGCCTATCCTTACCATCCCGGGTCCTGGCACAACCGGGACCAATGGGACGGGCCATTTGTCCCGGCCAGCCCATCCCGGTTGCACAACCGGGACAACTGACACTTACGACCCGGGACAAAAGGCCCTGTTTCCACTAGTGTAACTAAGGATTGTTCTACAAGCTGTGTTATATGCGCGCCGACACGCCGAGTACGTGGTAGTCAGGGTTAGCCTGGCGTGCTGACGAGGTATGGTAGGTGAAGTGTTAGCGTCGTGCGTGACCTGTGCTTTCGTGGCACCCAGTACGAGTGCCGCTGCTCTCTACGCCGGTGGCCGGAAGACACGCCTATGTTGCGCTAGCAGCGGTAGTCGCGGCTTTGACAACCACTATGGCATCAGGCGCCGGCGCGAGGGAGACCAATAGAGGAGACCGTAGGTCCGTGCCAGAGCACTTATTGAACATCGGATTGATGTAGATCGATTTCGCTAGGACTATTGTGTATTCTGTCCGTAGTGAGGATTCACCTGCCATAGTTGGTCCTCCTGCATCATCGTTTAAACCAATATCCGTCTTCTTTATGCCTATAATTCAGTAAAACCAAAGTTAAGCTGCAGGAAGGTGGAATTACAATGGCAATAAGAACTGTAAAGTGGGAGAGAACAATAAAAATTGTGGGTAAACATCACTTTCGCAGAGGCCGACTGCAGAAAGGAGGATGGGTGGCGACTCGGCAGGCGTCTCGCCAGGCGATCTCAACGCCTGCCCGCCGGGAGGGAGATTCTGGTCTCTCGCGGGGGAGGTAAGCGACGACGACGGGGAGATGTCGGCATCGGCGGCGTCCTCGTCGAGGTGGAGCTATCTCTGCCGAACGCCCGAGCCATCTTCTTCTAGGGATGGCAGCTCCGGGAGGATGGAGAAACGTGAAGACAAGCGGAGGCTACAGAGATCCGCGGCGATGGCGTTGCTGTCCTCGACATCAACGCAGGTGAGTCCTGATCCTGGTAAGTGGTAACTGTGCCGACGTTCAGTCGTGGTTGAGGAAGAACCCGGTGGTGGACCGGAGGAAATTGCTAAAGATTCCAGTTATACCTCCATCTACGTTTGCATGGACACATGATGATCACCCCTGGTTCACTGTTCGACGGTGCAAGGGAAAGATCCGGCACCTCCTCGACGGAGAAACGTCGCTGGCGTTGAGGCGTGCTCAGGTGATCCGCGGGTTTCAAATTTCAAACGGGGATCCATCTTTTTCGGAAGGTCAAACGGGCTAGTTAAACCGAATCAATCTGGGATTACCCCGAGCGTTGTTTCCGCGAGCGTTAAGCCGTGTGGGCCTAGGCCATCGTATTATTTGGCCGTATCGACGCTTAGGGTTCTCGCACCGTAGGAACCCGGAGACGTTCCTTCGCCCCAGGGCTAACAACGGTGGCGGCGGAGGTTTCTTTGGCGATGGAAGGGGCGCAGGTGCTGCTCGATGCAACGGCGGCCCTCCGAACCCGGGAGGTGCTCCGGGGAGGGGTGGTTTCGCCTTCAACAATTATCATCAAGGGGGGCCGAGCGGTACAGCGGGGGGGGGGGGCAAGATCAGATGAACCGTCATGGTGATCTTGGGCCTGCCAATGGCGCCGCGTTTGGAGGTTTCAACGCGGGTGCCGGATTCAATGGCCAGCAGGGGTAAGGTGGTGGCGGAGATCGTTTCCGTCGAACGTATCAGAACGGCAATGGCAATGGTGGTCGGGGTTTCTACCGTGGTCGTGCCAATGGGAATTATCGTCCTCGCGGTAGAGGGAAGGAGCCCGGTCATGCCCCCTGTCGACGCTGGTAATACCGCGGGGCTGCAAGAGGAGACGGTGGCCGCGGTTGTTGGGCAGGTCACGGCTGCTCTTCGGGCGCAGGCCGTATGCAGAGTACCTGAACAGCCGACGCTGCCGGGAGTGGCGCGGCAGCCTGCCGTGGCTCCAATTAGGCCTGTTCAGCTGCCCGTGACGGGGGCAAATCATGCTGCTGCTGCGCAACGTGCTGCTGCGCACGTTTCTGGGAATAACTCTGAAGCTACACCACAGTTGCATACGGCGACGGTTAGTGATGTCTCACATGTTCCCTTTGATGATGTCCACGATGATATTGTTTCAAAAAAAGCTAAGAAAGACAAGGCTAAGTGTTTTCAATGTGGTGTGCAGGGACATTTAAGTGTTGATTGCACGGTTATTGTCTGTGAGTACTGTGAATGTTCTGGCCATGAGCCTGATGATTGTCATCTTTTGACTGCTGCTAAACAACAAGTTATCACCCATGGCTTTATTGATGAGGCATTGACGTTTTATGAGGCAGTGCCCACGGCTTCCTACAAGCTAAGATTGATTATTCTGCTAGGCTTAGCAAACTCACAGTGACAGGCGGATCGCTTTCTGTTGACGAGATTGCTACTCAGCTACGCAGGTTGGCTCCTTCCGATCAATTTAAGTGGGAGGTGGTTCAAATTGGGGAGAATGTATTCAAGGTCTCTTTTCCCACTAGAGCTCAGCATGATCGCATGATTGTTTTTGGGGCGTTCCATGTCCCTAACAGTAGCTGTGTGCTCACGGTTGAGGCGTGGGCGGCGGAGATGAAACCACTATGGTTATTGCCCGAGATTTGGATTCGTATTTCTGATATTCCGCCGCCGCATAGGGGTGACTTCTTACTTCTTTGGAGTCTTGGTTCTTTATTCGGAAAAACTCTGAAGGTGGATATGAAATTTACTAGAAAACATGGGGTGCTCAGGATTTTGGTTGGTTGCATGGACTACACTCTGATTCCGGATAAATGGGCTGGGTTTATGAGGGGTGGTTTCTACAAACTCAAATTTTCAGTTGAGAGCTTTGGTTCTGATGATGAGGCGGATATGGCTATGGATGATAAGGAGAACGATCGTGATGATAAAGATCGTGACAGTACGGGCACCAAGAAACATGGTACTGATGGTTCGGTTCAGGGTGATGTTAAGGAGCCGACACAGGAGGGTGGTTCTGATGATACGTCGAAGGATACTTCCAAGCAAACCGAGGGGAACGGGACGAAGACGTTTTCTCCTGGGGTGGTGCTTTCCCCTTTGGTCACTAAATCACTTCGGGAGGCACACTTGCACCTACGTGCTCTCGGTGGTCAGCAGCTTGTGCGGCCAGCTGCGGAGTCTGCCGCACCGGCGGAGGACTTGGCACCGACGGGCTCTGTTAACCAGGCTGCCCTCTCGGTGGTTTCTAGCATGGCGGGCCACGACTCTAGGATGGCCGCGGTACAACGGGGGTGCCCATCATCGCAGGTGTCTGAGGACACGTCGTCTTCTCTTGGTGTCGCCTCTGGGACAGCTGTCCGATCACAGCCCCGAGCTATCTCCTCTCCGGTGCATGAGGGTAGCGGAGGAACCGGATACTCGGTATCCAGGATCCTACACGAGGCGTTCTGCGGAGTGGAGATGCAGCAAAACCAGCCAGGCGGGCAGGTTTCTTCTCCGGTGTGGCTAGGTATAGCTCACCTCAACCAGGCGGGTTGGGGTTCACAGCAGTACCGTCCACTCCTACTCCTACTCGCCCTTCGACGGCCGAGATCATCGCGTATGGGGGTATTCCCGTCGAGGAGATGGAGGTGCGCTCCAGTGCTCGTCTGCGAGCGAAGCCCGATGCGGATATGCCCCAGGTGCAGCGAGCGATGGCGCTTGCTCATAAGAGGGACTTGGCCTTCGTTGCTGGTACGTCCAACCCCTCCAAATTATCTTTGTTATCGTTTTCGAGTTCGGAAATTAAAGCTAGAGCTGATAAATTAGGGGTTTCGCTAGGTAAAAATAATGCACAAGTTAATTTGTCTATTGCAGTTATGATGGAACAGGAGCATAGTAGGTCTTTAGCTTTTCTTAAAAATAATTTGGAGCTTGAGGATCAATTTTCGAAATCAAGAGTGGTGTTAAAAACTGCCTCTAATTTGTGTGAGGACCTCCAAGATTTTTAGACCGAGCCAACCGAAGATCATACGGATCTTATGGCTTTTTCAAAGACGGTTAAACGTAACCGCGGTAAATTGGGTGTTGGATTTTCTAAACCTAGACGTAGCACCAGACTTAAAAAGTTTAAAAAGTAAGATGAAAGGTTTAATTTGGAATAGCAACGGGTTTGGGGATCATGCTAAGCATCAGGCAGTTTCTCAGTTTGTTAAGGAGCACAATCTTGATTTCATCGCTTTGCTTGAAACGGGTAGATCTTCGTTTGCTACTCATTTTCTAGAATTCTTGGTGGGAGGTAGAGATTTCACTTGGTTCTGTATGCCTCCACATGGCCGTTCTGGTGGGATGTTGATTGGTTTTAACAACGCAAATATTTCGGCACAAACCGTTGTGTCCGGAGATTTTTGCGCAAAGTTTCATGTGAAAACTAAACAAGATGGTTTCCTATGGGCTTTTGTTGTAGTTTACGGTGTTGCTCAGGATTCTAAGAAACCTGAATTTTTAGCGGAGTTGGTGCGTATTTGTGAGAATGAAACGTTGCCAACTTTGGTTGGAGGGGATTTTAATATTATCAAACGACAAGAGGAAAAAAGTAGAGACAACTTTAATGCCAGGTGGCCGTTTATTTTTAAAGCAATAATTGAGAATTTGGACTTAAAGGAACTTAGATTATCGGGTAGGCAATACACTTGGGCTAGCTGGGGGGACAACCCGACTTACGAGAAATTAGATCGATTTTTAGCCAGCATAGAATGGGAGCAGAAGTATCCGCTCGTCACGGTGCATGCTCTGACTCGTACGGGGTCAGATCATACACCCTTAATTCTCGATTCCGGTGTCCAAGCGCATTTGGGCAACAAGTCTCATTTCTCGTTTGAACTTTCATGGATGCGCCATGAGGGTTTCTATGAGTTAGTGAGAAACGAGTGGTTGTCTATCTCTGTAGGGTCTACTCCGGTGGAGAGGTGGCAAAATAAAATTAGACACTTACGACAGTTTCTACGTGGGTGGGCTAAAAACCTTAGTGGCGAATATAAAATGCTTAAAGAAAAGCTAACTCTTTTAATTGATCAGCTTGATATTAAAGCTGAGTCCACCCCGTTAAATATGGCCGAGCGGGCTGCAAAAAAAGAGGCGGATGAGCGTCTTAATAAGTTAAAACGGGATGAAGAAACAAAGTGGGCTCAGAGGGCAAAGGTGAAGTTTATTCAAGAAGGTGGGAGTAATACGCGGTACTTCCATTTGATCGCAAATGGGAGACATAGGAAGAAGCGTATTTTTCAGTTAGAACAGGACGAAGGTACAATTGTAGGAGAAGCAAACCTGCGGATTTTCATCTCTGAATATTATAAAAAATTATTTGGGGCACCGGCCCCGAGTTTTGTGTCTCTAGAGGAAAGCAGGACTGGGGACATGCCTCAAATTTCTGCTGAGGAAAATGCCATTCTTACATCTCCGTTCTCTGAGGAGGAGGTATTTCAGGCTATTGCCCAAATGGAACACAATAAGGCTCCAGGACCAGACGGGTTTCCTGCCGAGTTTTATCAAAAATTTTGGGACGTTATTAAGGTAGATTTGATGGCCATGTTCGCGCAGCTGTATACGGGGGAGCTACACTTGTTTAGACTCAATTTTGGGATCGTTACGTTGTTACCCAAAAAAGAGGATGCTAGCCGTATTGAGCAATACCGTCCCATTTGCCTCTTAAATGTTAGCTTCAAAGTTTTCACTAAGGTGGGTACTAATCGTGTGACCTCTATTGCAAGTAGGGTCATCAAGCCAACCCAATCAGCTTTTCTACTCGGTAGAAACATCCTAGAGGGGGTGGTCGTGCTTCATGAAACAATTCACGAGTTACAAAGGAAAAAGTTAGATGGGGATGTTTTTAAAATTGACTTTGAGAAAGCGTATGACAAGGTTAATTGGTCCTTTTTACAACAAGTGCTGCGGATGAAAGGTTTTTTGCCGGTGTGGTGTGAATGGGTAGCTCGTTTCGTGCAGGGTGGTAGTGTTGGGATTAAAGTTTATGATGATATCGGACATTATTTTCAAACTCTAAAAGGTTTACGGCAAGGGGATCCTCTCTCCCCTATTCTTTTTAACCTTGTGGTTGATCTTTTAGCTATTCTCATTGAGCGTGCAAAGGAGGATGGTCAGGTTGGAGGGTTGATACCAAATCTTGTTGAGGGGGGGGGGGGGGTTTCTATTCTTCAATACGCTCACAATACGATTCTGTTCCTTGAACAAGATTTGGAGAAAGCGCTGAATATGAAACTCATTCTTGCGATGTTTGAGCAATTGTCAGGGCTGAAAATCAATTATCATAAAAGTGAGATTTATTGTTTTGGGAGTTCTAAGGATATGCAGGATGACTACCGACACATTTTCGGTTGTGAGGTAGGTAAATTTCCGTTTAAATATCTTCGTATCCCAATTCATCATAGAAAACTATTAAATAAGGACTGGAAACCCGTTGAGGATAGGTTCGATAGGAAATTGAGTTCTTGGGCGGGCAAGTTACTTTCTTATGGGGATCGCCTCATTTTAATTAATTCTGTCCTCACAAGTTTACCTATGTTCCTTCTTTCATTTTTTGAAATACCAGTGGGGGTTAGGAAGAGACTTGATTTTTATCGGTCTAGATTTTTTAGGCAGAGTGATTCCATAAATAGAAAATACCGCCTTACGAAGTGGAATATTGTGTGTTGCCCAAAGGACCAAGGGGGTTTGGGTATCGAGGTGTTGCAAATTAAAAATATGTGCTTGTTGAGTAAGTGGCTATTCAAAAGTATTAACGAAGAGGGGGTATGGCAAGAGCTGCTTTCTAATAAGTATTTAGGGGATAAAACGTTATCTCAAGTTGACGCTAAACCAGCAGACTCTCCCTTTTGGAAAGGGATTATGAAAGTAAAGCATGAATTTTTCTCTCGTGGGCAGTTTTTGGTAGGAAATGGGTTGCAAGTTCGATTCCGGGAGGACTCTTGGTTAGGTGATGAACCGTTATCACAATTATATCCATCATTATACAATATTGTTGTTCATAAGAATGTTACGGTGGCTAATGTGTTAGCCCATATTCCATTGAACATTCAGTTTAGGAGTAGTTTGACAGGTGACAGAAGGACGAGTTAGTTAGAGTTGGTTGAGAGGTTGATGAGTGTGTCTCTCAACGATGAGACAGATTCGTTTCGTTGGAAGTTGACGTTAGATGGGTCGTTCTCCGTAAAATCCTATTATGCTGATTTGTTACATGGTTCCACAAGATTTTTGCGTAAATACCTGTGGAAATTGAAGGTTCCTTTAAAGATTAAAATATTTCTGTGGTTCCTTAACAGGAAGGTAATTCTAACCAAAGATAATTTGATCAAGAGAAACTAGACTGGTTGTAAAAAATGCGTTTTTTGCGATTCAGATGAGTCTATTGAGCATTTGTTTATTCACTGCCCTTTTACTCGTGATTTTTGGCGCCTTATTCACTTTACTTTCAACATTTATCCTCCCACGAGCATTGCGAATATGTTTGGTAGTTGGCTAAATGGCATTGATAAAAAAACTAAAGCACGCATCCGTATTGGTGTGGCAGCTTTTATTTGGACAATATGGAACAGCTGGAATGATCTGGTTTTTAACAAAACAAACAATGTTCATTTCTTGCAGGTTGTAAACAAAGCGGTCTATTCTATTCAGACATGGTCTTTCCTTCTACTTGTGAATCAGCGAGGACCTATGGATACAGGTTGTGCCCGGCTGTTGGCGGTCGTGCGGGCTATCTACAGCCGGGGTGGGTGGCTTAATGCAAGACGTCTTGATGCGTAAAGTTGTGCATCTTATTTTTGAGTGGCTTGTCTTTATGGCCACTTTATGTGATCCGTGAATTGTAACTCGCTACAACTGTGGTTTTTCTTGTTTTTAATAATAATCCGGCTGTGTGCATCAATTTGATGCAGAGGCCGGGGTAGAGGCTCCCATTTCTAAAAAAAAAAACTACATCGAATCCAAAAATTGATTTTATCTGTTTAAAATATATGTATATATGGAGCGAGTGAGTGACTATCGTGGGTGACAGGCTAGCTAAGCTATCTTGTTCTTCACCCGGATCGTCGCAGATTTGATCTACTAGTGGTGTCCGCTAGCTAGTGCTATAGCTGCTGGAGACGCATGTCACGTGGGGCCACGTGTGCAGCAGGGACCAAAGGAATCGTCAAGGTCGACGACGGCATATGCATGGATGCATCGGCATCATGGAGGTCGACATTCGGGTATCCCTCGACGACGGAGGAAGCTGGACACCACAGGGAGAACTCGCTCCCAAACAGAGACACTAACCTGGATTAAATCGTGGAGCACGAAGTCTGGCAACCACAGCGGGCGGTGCATGGTGCGGCAGAAGAGGCGGCGGAGCCCGTGGGCGGTGACCGGCAACAGCGCGTCCTCGATGGGCATTACCTCCCGCGCCTCCAGCGCGCTTTTCTCCTCGGCCGTGGCCGCGACGCCGCTGGTCATGACGACGACCCTGTCAACGCAGTCCCTGGCCTCCACGGCCGCCATCCGGTACGCCACGTAACCCCCGTAGCTGATCCCGGCGACGTGGTAGCGCGGCACGCCGAGGAGGCGCATGGCGTCGGCGGCGCAGCGGGACTGGAAGGCGACCGAGCGGAGGGGCGAGGCGGAGCGGGAGGTGGAGCCGAAGAAGACGAGGTCCGGCATGTAGAGGTGGAAGCTGCGGGAGAGCGCGGCGAAGTTTGGCGCCCACGTCCACTTGGCGTCGCAGCCGAAGCCGTGTATGAGGAGGAGCGGGGGCTTGGTGGAAGGGGAGGTGGGGCACCAGAAGCGGAGCGTGGTGGCGTCGGGGCCTGGTAGGCGGACGGTGACGGGACGCATGCGGAGTCGCGCGAGGAGGTGGAGGGTGAGCGCGGCGTCGCGTACGGCAGCAAGGCGGAGGCGGAAGAGAAACCGGAGGAGGAGCAGCGAGTGGGAGAGGAGCGCGAAAAGGGTCGCCGGGTGCTGCTTCATTGCGGTGGCGCTGGCAGGCGCGCGCTTTCAGTTCAATATCATGCAAGAGCTGGACGAGCAAGTTTGTACGCAGTTTGCACATCACAGCTTCTTTCCTTCTCGGCGCGACCGCGGTATGGACAGAGAGGCTCGGTGGAGCTGCGGGATCTTGGATACAAAAACAAATCGGTGAATATGGTATCCGATGTAAGAGAAGCGTGGAACATGAGGTGAACCTATGGTATCTTAGAGCAAACCCAAGCCTAAGAGCATCTCGAGAGGCAATCCAAACGGCCCGCCTGGAGAAAAAAAAACCCGCGGCAGCGGCACCCCCAACTTGTCCACCCGTCATATTTGTGTCCGGTGCCCTCAGCCCACCCGCCAAACTTTGGGGCCTGCCTGGGGCGCCGGACATTGTCCGGTCACCCCACCCGACACGCGGCTCCGCCCGTTAGTGACATAAATCGCCCCCAAATGCACCACTTTGGCGCGCGAAACGGCGAAATGAGGATTGTTCCCTCCATTTCCCCCCGTTTCCACCGTCACAGCCGCCGCGTTCTCGTATTCCCGCACCATACCGCCAAAAGGTCCAAAGAAACTCGGCCTCCCGCGTGCGGCGGCGTCGATTTTGGCGCCGAAGAGGCTGCCGATGAAGCCGGAGCTTACAAATGCGGTGGTGGAGCTGTCGGCGAAGTAGCAGCGCACAGTCGCCTCTACCCTCCGTCAACAGCGCCGTGTACGGGCGAGAGAACTGACGCTGTTGGAGACGAATCAGACAGCCGACGTGCTGGTGGCGTTGAGCCAAACTGCCACATCTGCCGCCCCCCAGTGTAGCGCGTCGCCGTCTTCCCCGCATTACTACGCCGAGCCTAGCCAGGTACAGGCCTCGGAGCAACCCCGCCTCTCCATCGCGCCAGACGACCCGGCTTAGTCCACCGACATCGATCTAAACAAGGAGGCCCTCTTCGAGTCCTCACCGGCGCTACGTCGGACAGGGTTCACAAGGCGAGCAGACGTCATCCCGGGGCGACCTCTTCGCCGAAGAAGACGCCAACATGATGAACCAAACGGCGGAGCTGGTAGAGGTATTTCACTGCTGTCGTGCACTCATTGCTGATTAATTGCGGCCATGCATTCATTGCCTAGGTGAATGGTGTGTTGACCGCCGATCTGCCGATGTAGGGGTCAATGGATGTTCGTGGCGTTGGACGTCGAAAAAGGCGCACAACAAACGTGATGCGTCTCCGGCCGTGCACACGCCGTGCAACGGGCGGCTAAGGAACTAGGGTGGGGTGGCACTGCAGCAGGGCGATGAGGAGGCGATGTGGTCGCGGGCGTTGAGGCCACAGTGCAAGCGGCACGGCGTGCACTGTGTCTCGAGCTTCTGCCCCCCCCCCCCCCCCCCCCCCATCTCTGTTTTCCCTCCCTGTCCCCCTCTCTTTCCACTCCTCTCTCTCACTCTCTGATCAACCACACGTGGCATCCAAGGTACGAAACCCAAGTACAAACATAGGTAATCATGTTTGGCCAGGTCTCATCTCCCCATTTGGACAAAAAACAAACGAAATCATCCACTCCATTTTTTGTAAAAAATAATAGTTTAGAAAAGTTCACAAAATGGCTTAGCAAAATTTTGCGAAGTGCTGGAAACATATCAAAACATCAAAAGTTCACCCAAGGTTAAAACAGTATTTGGAGTCCAAATTTGTAATTCTAAGTTGGACAATGTTAAAAATGATTTGAGATTTCAGAAACATCTTTTTAAACCATATTTAAAATTGTGGTAGGCTTTGAAAACAAGGTGGAAAAAGGTCAACTTTCTGTTTTTCTCTGTTTTCCAGAATATTTGTTTTTCTATCTTATTTTCTTTCCACAAAAACAAACATGCAATTGTTTGTTTTCAAACTCCACAAACCAAACCAAGCTTATGGATTTTGTGACGCCACTGGATCGGGTACTATGGAGATTTTAGCGTTCCCGCCAGAATCCACATAATATCTGATCCCGAGTTTTCATTTCTGATACCATTACAAGAGTTCACGAATAATCCGCAACAACATCAGAAGTGATATATACAAGACGACTCAAACGAGTCAAGGATACAACTTATACAATACAAAGATCCAAATAACAGCGGAAAACGAAATAGTATCTGACTACGGATAAGATACAAATTGGACTAAGAGTCCTGAAGATAACCGATGGCGTCCAATCCCTGCCCAGGCCAAGCCGGAGGGATTCCCAAGCTAATGTCGTCAACTTCAAACCTGTTGACTGCATTGTGAATACAGCCCCGAATCATGGGGTCAGTACTTGAAGGTACCGGCAGGCGGAAAGCATACTCACAAGATACCAATGCAACCAGTCATCACAAGATACAAATATTTTGGGTACCAAGGAAGAGGTTGGTGTAATGAAGTGGCAGCAGGCGGCACTAAGCAGTCTATGGAGACACGCTACAACTCTCGTCTATTAGAAAGGGATGGGAAAGTGCGACAAAACCAACTACAACTACTCACCAAAACAAACTCATCCAGGATTTACCCCCCATCAACCAATGTCAGGAGGTAACCCGAGGAAAAACTCACACATGTTGTAATAGTAAACTCGTTATCGCACAGGTTAACAAGTATCATTAGGTGTAAGTTATCTGACTCTTGTAAGCCAGCACTTTCTCCAAGATCGTCACATAAGCGCGGACGATACGCCTTCTCGAAAAGATTTAACCCTGCAGGGATGCACTACTGTAGCCACACGCACCGAGACTGTCGCGAGACTGTCGGCACAACACTTCACCTTACCACAAACAAGTCCTGGTAGCCACCTAGCTAGGTTGGGACCGCCTCGAGAGTTCGGCCAGTGCTTCGAAGCGGACCTAGCCATTTGCGTCTACGCGCGAAACGGATCAAACCTGACTGAAACTGTCCGCTCCACGTCATACCACGGAAACCTATATAATTGTACGCACATCGGTAACATACCATCATCATCCTCAACGTTGTTGCCATTGTGGTTATCCAAATGGAAAGCCCGAACTAAGTTATCGCATCCTAAGTTATCGCATCCTGGACAAGAGTGCAGCGGGGATAATAGGTTGCGGAGAGTCCAATTCCTCCCACGATGTGGTTAGCGCGCTCATTCTTGGATCAGCGGACAAGAACCTTTTCCTAAAGCGACACCAGAGGGACCAAAAGCCTCGACGGGCCTCCTGTGGTGTCTTAACTCGAATTCAAATTTTATTATTACCCCAAGCGTTAAGATCATTTTAAAATAAGTTGAACCAACCTATCATACTAGTAAGGTGACAAAGAACCAAACTCGCCAAAGAACCTAAGCATGCGCTATGACTCGCAAGGCAAACAAGAAAACAAACATGTCATAGGAGGTGGGGGATGAGGCTATATCATGGCTGTAAGGTAAACATATGATAGGATCGAGACACAAGCATCGATTCATAAGGCCAGAATAAAGACAACGTAAAGAATCGGTAACAAGTGAGAAACGGCAGCCATAGGTAGCAAGTGGGTAAAGCTTGCCTGGAATCCAGCTTGTAGAGGTAGCAGAACTTGTCGTTGCTCACATCATCTCAACGTCCTATCCGCGAAGAACCAACGCACTAAAAGAATCCAAAGATGCAACACTTACTACTACGGCAAAAGATCCAGCATGATCAAGATATGGATGCATGACATGCGAGATGCAGCTTAACCAATTTAAGCGGAACCAAAGTCAGAGCAATTTAATTAGAAGGTTCAAGTTGTTTATCTAACCATCAAAATTAAATGTTGATTAACATGGAGAACAAGATATAGGTGAGGTACACAATTTAAACAGAATAGGACACAGTTTGAATTAAATAGCCCAACACATTCCATGTTTATTAATTAGGTGAACATGCATAACACTACTAACAAGGCAAGATGCAAGATGCAAACATAAGCATGGATGACAAATTAAAATTCCTTGCATTTTTATGATAAAAATAGACATAAAGTTTGTGTTATTTAGATTAGTAAAACAAAAGTTATAAGCATTCGAATATTGGGGTATTATTTGGAAAAGGCAGGGACGTGGTCGTGAGGCAAAACAGCAGAGAGGGCTCCGGTGCAAAACTGGAAGGACAGGGGCCTGGAAAATGTCAGATCTGGATCTGGGTGATCTCCACCAACAGGCGGGCGAGCCGGAGACACTGACTAGCGGGCCCTGGCGCCACGCAGCGCTGACTAGGCGCGGGTGCAGCCACAATGGACTCCAGGTGTCACCGACAGGTGGACCCGGCCCGCACGGAAAAAGGAATAAAAATTGTGAGGCTTTGCCTCGAACGGGATTCGATCCCAGGTCTCCAGGGGTGCGGATCGGGATCGTAACTAATGGGTTTTCTGCGTGCTAGTGAAATAGAACAGAGCTGAAACAAACTGAAGTGTAGAGTCGGGGTGTTATCCTGACGAAACTGAATGTGTGCAGGTGTTCCTGCAAACAATAGACAGAAACCGCGGACAGCGGCGACCTCCAGCGGGTGGCGCTCGAAGGCGCCACTCCCAGAGCAAGGGAAGAGAGGGGAACAGGTCCCTGAGGGTTTCTCACCGTGGGAGAAGGTTGGTGGCGGCCGGATATAGTCGGAGACGGACCGCAACGTCGAGGGAGTCGAGCAGACCGCGCAGACGTACATTAGACAGAGGAGGAAGATGACCATGTCGGTAACGTCCTGGTAAGCTTCGTCACCTGTTCTTCAGCATAGAATACGGAGATGACATGGCGGTTCCATTCCCATAACTAGCTCGGGCCGACAGAGTCCATGGCGCGGTGCAGCTTCCCCCAAACGCCGGTGATGGTCACGTGGAGAAGTTGTGAGAAGATCAGAAAGAAAAGAGAGGGAGAGAGCTGGTGGCGGTGGAGAGATGGAGGAGGGGAAGTCCTAGGGTTCGGGGTCAAGGAGGGGGTGGTTTTATGGAGGAGGAAAGCAAAGGAGAGGAGGGGACCAGTGGTGGGGAGGGAGCAGGTGCGGTGGTGGTTTCTCTGCTTGGAGAAAGCGACAGTGAGGGGGATCACGTCCGCTCTTCGTGTGACCATACGGAGGAGGAAGGGAGAAGGTGGGCTGGGAGTTGGGCTTTTGGTGTGGGCTCCTGCTGAGCCGGTTTGGCCTAGCAGCCGCAAAACCCTTTTTTTTGTTTTATTGTTTTACAAAAATTGTTTTTAGGCACTCTTAGTAAAAGATTCATGCATCAAACAATTTCAGAAAATTTAGAAAACAAGATTTTATACAATTTGAATTATTTCACAAATTTTAAATGCACGATGATGCAGATGCTATGACATGCACGAAGAAAAAGAAAACAGACAAGCAAAAATTCTAATTGGGAGAAACCCCGAGTGTTACATACGACACCGCTAACAAGGGATTGCGCCCCCGCAATCCGCCTAACGCCAAAAGAGAGGGAAAAGTCGGCCTATCGAGTCTTCAGTCACCTTGTCGATCCTCTCGACACCACTAACAAGAGGTTCTTGCTCCGGATAACAAAATTAGAAGCAGAAGTCTCAGAAGAAAATCGACTCATACTTCAATGGAAAGAGTTAGTGTCACATAATGATCCACCTGTCCATCGTGAGCGAATGACGAGAGTAGTCGTTATGGGGGCCAATCCATTCCGCACCCAAATCATTAGCTCTGTAGATGAACAAAGGAATCGTGTAACCTAACTCTCCGAATTCAGATCGAAGGTCTTCACATATAGCGGCAGCGAAGTTCTTTGGATCCAGGGTAGGTGAAGATATCGTCGTAGTGGAAGTCATAAATTGCAGTACAAGATAT
Organism: Alopecurus myosuroides; assembly: GCA_028641055.1. Taxonomy (NCBI): domain Eukaryota; kingdom Viridiplantae; phylum Streptophyta; class Magnoliopsida; order Poales; family Poaceae; genus Alopecurus; species Alopecurus myosuroides. Next base: position 20,563 of record JAPCYS010001773.1, read on the forward strand.
GAATGGAAATCGCAAAAACAATTGCGATGTTTAATGGATAAGAAGACTAGGCGTTGAAGCGACATGGTCAAGAAGGAAACGACCACATAGATATATGACGGAAAAACCCAACCTCAAGAACCTATGAGGTTACCAGGCGGAGAGATCGACCACCCACGTAGAATCCTAGAAACTTTGAAAGATATATCAGAGAGGAGACTCCAAAACAAATAAGGTAGGAGGAGAAGTAGAGTGGATATGAGGAGAAAATAAGAATCCTATTTAGATATTTTCAAAATAGGTTTAGCACAAATAGTTTTGACACTCTAGAGACACGACCGTTAGCGAGGTTATCCTAAAGGCTTTGCGGACCCGTTGCCTCGATAACCATTCGTATCGAAACAACATTGGGAATCGGAACCATGCTTTGATACCATTTGTGACGCCCCTGGATCGGGTACTATGGGGATTTCAGCGTTCCCGCCAGAATCCACATAATATCTGATCCCGAGTTGTAATTTCTGATACCATTACAACAGTTCACGAATAATCCGCAACAACAACAGAAGAGATATATACAAGACGACTCAAACGAGTTAAGGATACAACTTATACAATACAAAGATCCAAATAACAACGGAAAACAAAATAGTATCCGACTATGGATAAGATACAAATTGGACTAAGAGTCCTGAAGATAACCGATGGCGTCCAATCCCTGCCCAGGCCAAGCCGGAGGGATTCCCAAGCTAACGTCGTAAACTTCAAACCTGTTGACTGCATTGTGAATACAGCCCCGAATCATGGGGTCAGTATTTGAAGGTACCGGCAGGCGGAAAACAATACTCACAAGATACCAATGCAACCAGTCATCACAAGATACAAATACTTTGGGTACCAAGGAAGAGGTTGGTGTAATGAAGCGGCAGCGGGCGGCACTAAGCAGTCTATGGAGACATGCTACAACTCTCGTCTATTAGAAAGGGATGAGAAAGCGCGACAAAACCAACTATAACTACTCACAAAAACAAACTCATCCAGGATTTACCCCCCATCAACCAATGTCAGGAGGTAACCCGAGGAAAAACACACATATGTTATAATAGTAAACTCGTTATCACACTGGTTAACAAGTATCATTGGGTGTAAGTTATCTGACTCTTGTAAGCCAGCACTTTCTCCAAGATGGTCACATAAGCGCGGACGATACGCCTTCTCGAAAAGATTTAACCCTGCAGGGATGCAGTACTGTAGCCACACGCACCGAGACTGTCGCGAGACTGTCGGCACAACACTTCACCTTACCACAAACAAGTCCAGGTAGCCACCTAGCTAGGTTGGGACCGCCTCGAGAGTTCGGCCGGTGCTTAGAAGCGGACCTATCCGTTTGCGTCTACGCGCGAAACGGATCAAACCTGACTGGAACTGTCCGCTCCACGTCATACCGCGGAAACCTATATAATTGTATGCACATCGGTAACATACCATCATCATCCTCAACGTTGTTGCCATTGTATCTGCAGAACTGGTGATGTGCGTACCCAAATGAAAAGCCCGAACTAAGTTGTGGCATCCTGGACAAGAGAGCAGCGGGGCTTATAGGTTGCGGGGAGTCTCAATCCTCCCACGATGTGGTTAGCGCGCTCATTCTTGGATCAGCGGACAAGAACCTTTTCCTAAGGCGACACCAGAGGGACCAAAAGCCTCGACGGGCCTCCCGCCGGTGTATTAACTCGAATTCAAATTTTATTATTACCCCAAGCGTTAAGATCATTTTAAAATAAGTTGAACCAACCTATCATACTAGTAAGGTGACAAAGAACCAAACTCGCCAAAGAACCTAAGCATGCGCTACGACTCGCAAGGCAAATAAGAAAACAAACATGTCATAGGAGGTGGGGGATGAGGCTATATCATGGATGCAAGGTAAACATATGATAGGATCGAGACACAAGCATCGATTCATAAGGCCAGAATAAAGACAACGGAAAGAATCGGTAACAAGTGAGGAACGGCAGCCATAGGTAGCAAGTGAGTAAAGCTTGCCTGGAATCCAGCTTGTAGAGGTAGCAGAACTTGTCATTGCTCATATCATCTCAATGTCCTATCCGCGAAGAAGCAAAGCACTAAAAGAACCAAAGATGCAACACTTACTACTACGGCAAAAGATCCAGCATGATCAAGATATGGATGCATGACATGCGAGATGCAGCTTAACCAATTTAAGCGGAACCAAAGTCCGAGCAATTTAATTAGAAGGTTCAAGTTGTTTATCTAACCATCAAAATTGAATGTTGATTAACATGGAGAACAAGATATAGGTGAGGTACACAATTTAAACGGAATAGGACACAATTTGAATTAAATAGCCCAACACATTCAATGTTTATTAATTAGGTGAACATGCATAACACTACTAACAAGGCAAGATGCAAGATGCAAAAATGAGCATGGATGACAAATTAAAATTCCTTGCATTTTTATGATAAAAATAGACATAAATTTTGTGTTATTTGGATTAGTAAAACAAAAGTTATAAGCATTTGAATATTGGGGTATTATTTGGAAAAGGCAGGGACGTGGTCGTGAGGAAAAACAGCAGAGAGGGGCTCCGGTGCAAAAATTGGAAGGACATGGGCCTGGGTGCGAAATGTCAGATCCAGATCTGGATCTGGGTGATCTCCACCAACAGGCGGGCTAGCCGGAGACACTGACTAGCGGGCCCTGGCGCCACGCGGCGCTGACTAGGCACGGGTGCAGCCAAAATGGAGTCCAGGTGTCACCGACGCGTGGACCCGGCCCGCACGGAAAAAGGAATAAAAATTGTGAGGCTTTGCCTCGAACGGGATTCAATCCCAGGTCTCCAGGGGTGCGGATCGGGCTCGTAACCAATGGGTTGTGTGCGTGCTAGTGAAATATAACAGAGCTGAAACAAACTGAAGGGTAGAGTCGGGGTGTTATCCTGACGAAACTGAATGTGTTCAGGTGTTCCTGCAAACAACAGACAGAAACCGCGGACAGCGGCGACCTGCAGCGGGTGGCGCTCAAAGGCGCCACTCCCAGAGCAAGGGAAGAGAGGGGAACAGGTCCCTGTGGGTTTCTCACCGTGGGAGAAGGTTGGTGGCGGCCGGAGGTAGTCGGAGACAGACCGCAGCGTCGAGGGAGTCGAGCAGACCGCGCAGACGTACATTAGACAAAGGAGGAAGATGACCATGTCGGCGACGTCCTGGGAAGTTTCGTCACCCGTTCTTCAGCATAGAATACGTAGATGACATGGCGGTTCCATTCCCATAACTAGCTCGGGCCGACGGAGTCCATGGCGCGGTGCAGCTTCCCCCAAACGCCGGTGATGGTCACGTGGAGAAGTTGTGAGAAGATCAGAAAGAAAAGAGAGGGAGAGAGCTGGTGGCGGCGGAGAGATGGAGGAGGGGAAGTCCTAGGGTTCAGGGTCAAGGAGGGGGGTGATTTTATGGAGGGGGAAAGCAAAGGAGAGGACGGGACCAGTGGTGGGGAGGGAGCAGGTGCGGTGGTGGTTTCTTTGCTTGGAGAAAGCGACAGGGAGGGGGATCACGTCCGCTCTTCGCGTGACCGCAGGGAGGAGGAAGGGAGAAGGTGGGCTGGGAGTTGGGCTTTTGGTGTGGGCTCCTGCTGGGCCGGTTTGGCCTAGCAGCCCCAAAACCCTTTTTTTGTTTTATTATTTTACAGAAAATGTTTTTAGGCACTCTTAGTAAAATATTCATGCATCAAACAATTTCAGAAAATTTAGAAAACAATATTTTATACAATTTGAATTATTTAAAAAAATTTAAATGCACGATGATGCAGATGCTATGACATGCACGAAGAAAAAGAAAATGGACAAGCAAAAAATTCTAATTGGGAGAAACCCCGAGTGTTACAGAAGACACCACTAACAAGGGATTGCGCCCCCGCAATCCGCCTAACGCCAAGAGAGAGGGAAAAGTCGGCCTATCGAGTCTTCGGTCACCTTGTCGATCCTCTCGACACCACTAACAGGAGGTTCTTGCTCCGGATAACAAAATTAGAAGCAGAGGTCTCAGAAGAAAATCGACTCATACTTCAATGGAAAGAGTTAGAGTCACATAATGATCCACCTGTCCATCGTGAGCGAATGACGAGAGTAGTCGTTATGGGGGCCAATCCATTCCGCACCCAAATCATTAGCTCTGTAGATGAACAAAGGAATCGTGTAACCTAACTCTCGGAATTCAGATCGAAGGTCTTCACATATAGCGGCATCGAAGTTCTTTGGATCCAGGGTAGGTGAAGATATCGTCGTAGTGGAAGTCATAAATCGCAGTTCAAGATATGAATGGAAATCGCGAAAAAAATTGCGATGTTTAATGGATAAGAAGACCAGGCGTTGAATCGACATGGTCAAGAAGGAAACGCCCACATACATGTATGACGGAAAAACCCAACCTCAAGAACCTATGAGGTTACCAGGCGGAGAGATCGACCACCCACGTAGAATCCTAGAAACTTTGAAAGATAGATCAAAGAGGAGACTCCAAAACAAATAAGGTAGGAGGAGAAGTAGAGTGGAGATGAGGAGAAAATAAGAATCCTATTTAGATATTTTCAAAATAGGTTTAGCACAAATAGTTTTGACACTCTAGAGACACGACCGTTAGCGAGGTTATCCTACAGGCTTTGCGGACCCGTTGCTTCGATAACCATTCGTATCGAAACAACATTGGGAATCGGAACCATGCTCTGATACCATTTGTGATGCCCCTGGATCGGGTACTATGGGGATTTAAGCGTTCCCGCCAGAATCCACATAATATCTGATCCCGAGTTGTCATTTCTGATACCATTACAACAGTTCACGAATAATCCGCAACAACAACAGAAGAGATATATACAAGACGACTCAAACGAGTCAAGGATACAACTTATACAATACAAAGATCCAAATAACAGCGGAAAGCGAAATAGTATCCGACTACAGATAAGATACAAATTGGACTAAGAGTCCTGAAGATAACCGATGGCGTCCAATCCCTACCCAGGCCAAGCCGGAGGGATTCCCAAGCTAACATCGTCAACTTCAAACCTGTTGACTGCATTGTGAATACAGCCCCGAATCATGGGGTCAGTACTTGAAGGTACCGGCAGGCGGAAAGCAATACTCACAAGATACCAATGCAACCAGTCATCACAAGATACAAATACTTTGGGTACCAAGGAAGATGTTGGTGTAATGAAGCGGCGGCGGGCGGCACTAAGCAGTCTATGGAGACACTCTACAACTCTCGTCTATTAGAAAGGGATGAGAAAGCGCGACAAAACCAACTACAACTACTCACCATAACAAACTCATCCAGGATTTACCCCCCATCAACCAATGTCAGGAGGTAACCCGAGGAAAAACTCACACATGTTGTAATAGTAAACTCGTTATCGCACAGGTTAACAAGTATCATTAGGTGTAAGTTATCTGACTCTTGTAAGCCAGCACTTTCTCCAAGATCGTCACATAAGCGCGGACGATACACCATCTCGAAAAGATTTAACCCTGCATGGATGCACTACTGTAGCCACACGCACCGAGACTGTCGCGAGACTGTCGGCACAACACACCTTACCACAAACAAGTCCAGGTAGCCACCTAGCTAGGTTGGGACCGCCTCGAGAGTTCGGCCGGTGCTTCGAAGCGGACCTAGCCGTTTGCGTCTACGCGAGAAACGGATCAAACCTGACTGGAACTGTCCGCTCCACGTCATACCGCGGAAACCTATATAATTGTACGCACATCGGTAACATACCATCATCATCCTCAACGTTGTTGCCACTGTACCTGCAGAACTGGTGATGTGCGTACCCAAATGGAAATCCCGAACTAAGTTGTGGCATCCTGGACAAGAGTGCAGCGGGGCTAATAGGTTGCGGGGAGTCCCATTCCTCCCACGATGTGGTTAGCACGCTCATTCTTGGATCAACGGACAAGAACCTTTTCCTAAGGCGACACCAGAGGGACCAAAAGCCTCGACGGGCCTCCCGCCGGTGTCTTAACTCGAATTCAAATTTTATTATTACCCCAAGCGTTAAGATCATTTTAAAATAAGTTGAACCAACCTATCATACTAGTAAGGTGACAAAGAACCAAACTCGCCAAAGAACCTAAGCATGCGCTACGACTCGTAAGGCAAACAAGAAAACAAACATGTCATAGGAGGTGGGGGATGAGGCTATATCATGGCTGCAAGGTAAACATATGATAGGATCAAGACACAAGCATCGATTCATAAGTCCAGAATAAAGACAACGGAAAGAATCGGTAACAAGTGAGGAACGACAGCCATAGGTAGCAAGTGAGTAAAGCTTGCGTGGAATCCAGCTTGTAGAGGTAGCAGAACTTGTCGTTTCTCACATCATCTGAACGTCCTATCCGCGAAGAAGCAAAGCACTAAAAGAAGTCAAAGATGCAACACTTACTACTATGGCAAAAGACTCAGCATGATCAAGATATGGATGCATGACATGTGAGATGCAGCTTAACCAATTTAAGCGGAACCAAAGTCCGAGCAATTTAATTAGAAGGTTCAAGTTGTTTATCTAACCATCAAAATTAAATGTTGATTAACATTGAGAACAAGATATAGGTGAGGTACACAATTTAAACGGAATAGGGCACAATTTGAATCAAATAGCCCAACACATTCCATGTTTATTAATTAGGTGAACATGCATAACACTACTAACAAGGCAAGATGCAAGATGCAAACATGAGCATGGATGACAAATTAAAATTCCTTGCATTTTTCTGATAAAAATAAACATAAAGTTTGTGTTATTTGGATTAGTAAAACAAAAGTTATAAGAATTTGAATATTGGGGTATTATTTGGAAAAGGCAGGGACGTGGTCGTGAGGAAAAACAGCAGAGAGGGGCTCCGGTGCAAAAACTGGAGGACAGGGGCCTTGGTGCGAAATGTCAGATCCAGATCTGGATCTGGGTGATCTCCACCAACAGGCGGGCTAGCCGGAGACACTGACTAGCGGGCCCTGGCGCCACGCGGCACTGACTAGGCGCGGGGGCAGCCACAATGGACTCCAGGTGTCACCTACAGGTGGACCCGGCCCGTGCGGAAAAAGGAATAAAAATTGTGAGGCTTTGCCTGGAACGGGATTCGATCCCAGGTCTCCAGGGGTGTGGATCGGGCTCGTAACAAATGGGTTGTGTGCGTGCTAGTGAAATAGAACAGAGCTGAAACAAACTGAAGTGTAGAGTCGGGGTGTTATCCTGACGAAACTGAATGTGTGCAGGTGTTCCTGCAAACAACAGACAGAAACCGCGGACAACGGCGACCTGCAGCGGGTGGCGCTCGAAGGCGCCACTCCCAGAGCAAGGGAAGAGAGGGGAACAGGTCCCTGAGGGTTTCTCACCGTGGGAGAAGGTTGGTGGCGGCCGGAGGTAGTCGGAGACGGACCGCAGCGTCGAGGGAGTCGAGCAGACCGCGCCGACGTACATTAGACAGAGGAGGAAGATGACCATGTCGGCGACGTCCTGGGAAGCTTCGTCACCTATTCTTCAGCATAGAATACGGAGATGACATGGCGGTTCCATTCCCATAACTAGCTCGGGCCGACGGAGTCCATGGCGCGGTGCAGCTTCCCCCAAACGCCGGTGATGGTCACATGGAGAAGTTGTTGAGAAGATCAGAAAGAAAATAGAGGAAGAGAGCTGGTGGCGGCGGAGAGATGGAGGAGGGGAAGTCCTAGGGTTCAGGGTCAAGGAGGGGGTGGTTTTATGGAGGGGGGAAAGCAAAGGAGAGGAGGGGACCAGTGGTGGGGAGGGAGCAAGTGCGGTGGTGGTTTCTCTGCTTGGAGAAAGCGACAGGGAGGGGGATCACGTCCGCTCTTCGCGTGACCGTACGGAGGAGGAAGGGAGAAGGTGGGCTGGGAGTTGGGCTTTTGGTGTGGGCTCCTGCTGGGCCGGTTTGGCCTAGCAGCCCCAAAACCCTTTTTTTGTCTTACTGTTTTACAGAAATTGTTTTTAGGCACTCTTAGTAAAAGATTCATGCATCAAACAATTTCAGAAAATTTAGAAAACAAGATTTTATACATTTTGAATTATTTCACAAATTTTAAATGCACGATGATGCAGATGCTATGACATGCACGAAGAAAAAGAAAACAGACAAGCGAAAATTCTAATTGGGGGAAACCCCGGGTGCTACAGATTTGTAGTCCACATATGAGAGAGCAATTAGATACCAAGAAAACATAAAATTTGGTATCCAGTCATATTGAAAACAAGTGCTAGAAAATGATACTTGGATAGTTTTTCAGGGATAAACCCTAAAAGAAATATCAAAGGAAAACATCCATATTTTCAATTGCCATTTTTATTTCTTTAATCAAACAAAGCCAAGCAATGTTTTTAACTTGAAAACAACCTTTATCCAACACTTGGGACATCATATGGAAAACATCATAGAAACAACTAGTGATCATCAGAGAAAATTGACATTTGATTTAAAATAAATTGTTGCTTGCATTACATAGATACTCATGGTAACGTACATATGTTGGTTCACACAAACATATTACAAAAAAAATTGTTGACTCTCAAATTTGCCTCCCAAACTAGATTACAAATGTTCCAAAAGCTGGGGTGTGACAATAGTCAGCCGGAGCGTCTTCTTTGGGAGCTACTCCATATTATTCATCTCCTTAGCCATGCCAACACACTTTTGCTACGGAGCTAAACTCATGGCAGCCTGCTGCTCCACCTTGTCCTCTAGCTTTTCATTGCTCTCTTCCAGCTTCGTGTGGGACTCTTGGAGAATAGCTCTCTTTTCATAAAGAAACTGAACGCAACCTTTGGCTTTCCGGATCCAGTTGTTGCCATAGATGAGTACATCCTTGGCCTGATCTCTCAGCACCATGTGCTGCCTCAACATGTATATATATGAAGTTTCTATCTAATCGAATGGCAGAACGCTGTGTTTATTCTAAAGTGACCACCAATTTCAATTAGATAAGTAGATTTTTATGAAGAAGCACACACTGTAGTAAGAATTAAAGAAGACACGCACATGTGACACATAACATATCCGGCACTTAATTGATTTCCTTCACACCAGAATGCTGATCAGATAATGGTACATACCGATAATGGTACAAACCTGTCTGCCAGCTAGGTACATGCATATAAGTTCGATACACACCATGAATCAATAACATAATTTACATGATTATTTATAGGAGACACTTATTCATCACACATTATATATTTACATGTTGTACCACTCGATTATTGGAGCTTAGGGCGCAATTAGGCCTCTATTGACATGGGCTGGCTGGTGGTGGTGGAGTCTAGATCGTCCCTCACGCTCTTAATCTTCTTGACGTTGTGGTCGTTCAGTTGCTCACCTTCGATGGCGACGCCCCAAATCTCCGGGATTGCTCGCCGGAGGTTGCCGATGCTCTCAAGGGCGTAGTCCGCCTCCTTGCTCCTCACCCTCGTGCCAACCTGCACACCAAATTCATTTGTAAGAAAAATACTGTTAAGTTGCTCCCTAAACAAAGTCAATTTCAACGTTTCATTTGACATGTCTAAATTAAATTATAGTTCGCCCCATTGATGACGGTTCAAGATATATTGAGCACTGTTCACATGGATGTAGACTAAGAACGGTTGGATAACTACCAGCACTGTGCGGAGGCCGAGAGATTTTCCTGCGGTGATGTTCCTTTCATTGTCGTCAAGGAAGAGCTGATAGAGCACAATGAGATAAATGCATGCATTAATTTTATGATTGACAAAGATCACAAACAAAGAGCGTAAAAATGACAACTAATATACTAGTAGTAATAAGGTTTTGCTTTAATATATAAAATTTGCAGTGGGCAACTCTTCCATGTTTTTCCTCCAAACAAAATTACTAATAAGCTTTGATTCCACTGAAAGCAAGTGTCGCCACGGGTTTGATTTGCTGCTAATTTTCCGTTTTCTGGCTTGCATTCCACCTGATTTCACTATCCATTACGCTGATTCGGGTTATCCCCATCGCGTCCGAGTCATTGTCCGATGCAGCGGGCAAGCAGATCTCTCATCCGGTGTCTCCACCGCTTTGACCGTTTGAAAGTGCAAACGTGCTTAAATCATCTTGTTTTGGTGCTTGTTAATAACACATGTATCCTTAAGTGTGTTGATGTATTTCAGGGCATAAACAACATATTTGATATTGTAGTGTGGTGTTGCAAAAAGGGGCAAAACACCTGGAATTCTTTCAGTTGGAGTTTTTCTCCAGGCCGGAGTCTCCGGACTCTCAGACCGGAGTCTCCGGTGTGAAGAATTTGTAACAGCCCTACTTTGTAATAAAGTTGTGTTGTGTGTTGTGTACATGGCATACATGCATGGAAAACGTTGCTAAAAATTTATTTTGAAAATAACAAGTGAAATGACAAAAATCACTTAAACAAGAAACCCACAAAGTTGTTCTAACAAGTTTTTCAAAATGAACAAACTAAGGTATGGTTTTGTTGGAAATTTGAAGAGCTTTTCAAAACTTATTTTTGTGTAATTTTTGCTGTTCAAAAAGTCCCTCAAATCTAGCTTTTGGGTCCTGTTTTAAAAAAGGAAAAGAACCAACTTGTAGTTCTTTTTTCTCTCAGGGGGGTTTTTGTAAGTGTGCTTGTCTTCTTCGTTGAGACACGGGAAGCAGGTGCGTGGCCGTCGCGGATACCGCCGTCGCCACGTCCTGATGCCCTCCTTCGCTCGGATAGCCAGGGAGACGTCCCCATCTCCCTCTCTCCCTCCTCTCGCTCGCTCACGATCTTCCTCCTCCTCTCTCTGTCCCTCGCGCAGAGCAAACCCTAGCCCCGTCGGACACCCTCGCCGCCGGTGATTGGAGCTTCCCCGCGCCACCCCGACCAGCTCCGAAGCTCCGTCGTCGCCTCCTCGTCCTCCCCAAGAGGTGAATCGACCGGAAACGGCCGGAGCCGGCCGCGCCACCACCGTCTTCCCCACGGCCGGCGGGGAAGGCCGCCGTCGATTCGCCGCCGCCGTTGCTCCCCTGCCTTCCCCGACACCACCATCGCCTTCCTGGTGACCTCCCGCACCTCTAGGTGTCCTCCCTTGTCTCCCTCCTCCTCTGGTTTGTCCTCGCGCCACGCACCACCGGCAGCCGCCGCGGTTGATGCTCGCCGGAGCAACTCTGGCGACCATCCGGCGAGCCGGTACCACCCCTAGGATCCCCTCCACCTCCTCTAGCTCGCTGTGTAGGTCGATTTCGGTTTCACGCGCGCAATCAACCGATTGCTTGATCAACAGAGGAGAGTTTCTTCGAGTGATGTCATTGTGACATCACAAATCCAAATTTCTTATTTTTCCAGAAATTATTAATAATTACAGATTTTGGTTTAAAATGAAATATTTAATATCTCCACATTTTAACTCAGAAAAATGAAATAAAATATGTTTGTGTTCAGAAAAATAAACTTTACATGAATATGTCATTTTCAGATATGTTTGACAAACTTTATTTTTGGGCATTATTTAAATGCAATTAAATCATCTAAAATAAATAAAATAAGATTTTAATCAATAAAATCAGAAAAATACAAGTTATATATCAAAATGCTCAAAATGATAAATGCAATCCACTTATGATTTTTTTAAACCTATTTGAGCTATTAAAATTGCACTCACTTTTAGAATTGCCGAATTGCCCTCCGGGGTCTATTTCGGGACTGTTTTCTGATAAAAATGCCTAACCATTATATGAACCGTAGCAAATCCTTGAACTTGTTTAGGACTTTCTTTCAAGTGCATTAACTTTGCCACGCATACATATTGTGCATTGCATCGATGCCATGTGTTGATTGGTTCTTTTCCGATTTCTGCTTCTTATCGGTAGAACGCTACCCGAAGAGAAGATCAACAACCACAGTGGCGAATACTTGATCTTAACCGACAAGTGAAGCACTTATCCAGAAGATCTTCCTATTTGGTTTTCTTATAAGCAAGGCAAGCATAACCTCTCATGTATGTTTTCCAAAGTGGTTTCCTCTCTCGTACGTTGCATTCGGTTCCAAAGTATTTTGTGTCAGTAGGTAGAGTCCTCCTATATATGATGCATTGCTTCAATGACCTGATCCACTACTCCTAGCTGCCATAGGGTTGTTTGTGAGCGCCGCCAAAGCCTTATATCTGCTATGCTTAGCTATACATGTTTGATACCTCTGCTCCATCCGGTTGATGAATCAGAGCTGCGATAACCTAGTTTGATATGATGACGTGGTAAGATGAGTATGGTGTGATTAACCTGACTAAGGCTTGGACGGGAGGCCACTTGGGAAGTGGTTGTTCGTTCCGTACTTGCCAACCCTAGGAGTAAGGTCAGGGCGCAGAAGCCAAGACTGAGCGTACAACCACGCGCGATGGCCATGAGCCTCCCCGACCAACTAACTTGTTCGGCTTTATCCATGAGTCACGTAGTTTGAGATTCCATTCGGCAACGCAAATAAACCTTTTAAACGTTTTGGAAAATGCTCCGCCTAGGGCGTGACCGGGGTCAAGTGATGGACGTACACGGATCTTACCCCGCCTCACAGAGACAGGTGCCGTCAGGAGGATGGCCAACTCCCTGTTGACGGGGTGGCCCTGTCTTGGGTTGACTCATGGATAGGGTTGCGCAAGGTAAAGGTCGTGGCCGAACCACCCTCTGCCGGCACTTCCTGGACTAGTGCTAAAACGTAGGCACTAAGAGTCGGTTGGTACGTGTGGGTAAAGTGTACCCCCTGCAGGGATAAATCTTTTCGAGAAGCCGTGTCCGCGGTTATGGACGACTTGGTGAAAGTATTTTGGCCATAGATAACTTGAACGTGGCGTAAAATATGTTGGCAATGAATGAAGGGTGCCTCCTCGGAGATGCCAAGAGGGGTGATCCTTGTAGCAAGTGAGATGCTGGGAAATGAAGTTGGTGGTTTCAAAAGATGATGATCTACAAGAGTTGAGTCCTTTCTCATCTGTTTTGAAAACCCTCTACGAGACGTGCTATTCTTCCTCAATTTGGAAAACAAACATTGCTTTACGCAAATCAGCCTTCATAAAACCCTTTATGAAAGTAGCAGATATATAATAGCTTAACTAAGTCTTGTTGAGTACCTCCAGTACTCAGGTTTTCTTAAATTTGGTTCAGGTGAAGGTCTCACATCGGTGGTGTTTCAGCGTGGACATCGACGAGTAGTTTTGGGGTTCCCAGGTAGCAGCCTAGAATCTATGGGCTGGGACGTCGCTTTATGTTGCGGCCTCTTTGGCCTTTTTGGTTCTTGTTGATTAGCAACATAGTTTGCCTTCCGTTGTCTGATGTAATGTTGGGTCATGTGACCTCTGGTTGTAAAGCTATACTCTAGTAATACATGCTCAATACAGTTTCTATGTCTAGAGTGTTGCTTTGATCGGTTGTTGGTTTCGAGCCCGTTGTTATACAGTTTTGGCTATGCCTGCATAGTTGTCGCAGTCGAGGGGTTGTGGATCCGATGATCCATGTCCGAGCCCGCCTGCCGAAGATATTCGGCCTGGGGCGAGGTAACCCCAGTAACCCTCGATTGTTGTTTCAATTTCTGGACACATAGCAGCTCTGTATAACTTTGGTCCCGTTCCTTCAGTTTCATCCGACTCGTGGACGCTTGGGTATACATATCTGGTTATGACTAGCATGGACACAAGGAGTAGTAGACCGGGGATCCGGACTACGTGCCGATGAATCCGGTCTGCCTGCCGTTGTTTGTTGCGGCCGGGGCTGGTAACCCTGAAGCCCTTGTGGGTCCATTGCTAGGAGCACATGACAGTTTGTATATCTCTGGGTCCGGGGTCTGGCAGAATTCCTCCAGGGCTTTGTCTCTGGATTCCTGGTGTCGCCCACTGCATCTATACCGGAGGCTTACCGGAGACTGTCCTGAGTCTCCGGTGTGGGAGTTGCCACTGAAGAATTTGCTAAGGACTTGGTGGTGTCGCCTGCGGTACTCAGTCCGGAGTCTTACCGGAGACTATCCGGAGTCTCCGGTATGACGAGGTACTGATGGTCCCGCTCGACCCCAGACACTCTCCAGCTCTAACCGCAACGCCAAGACCGGAGTCTCCGGTCCTCCTGACCGGAGTCTCCGCACTGGAGCTTCCTGGAGTTTTCCAAGTGGTGCGCACTTGGTGTCGTGTGCTGCTTCCAGTCCGGAGACGCACAAGAGACTATCCGGAGTCTCCGGCCTGGTGGTTCTGCCGAAAGTTCAGACCGGAGTCTCCGGTGTGAATTTGGCAGAAAAGCTCCAACGGTTCCAAGACTTTATGAGGGGTATAAATACCCCCTCCCCTCCACCTACCTTGGGTTAGCTCGTCCAGAATTAAAGTCACCATTGTTTGAGCTCCCCCACCTTGCTAGATCTCCCAATCCCTCCATCCAAAAGCCTTGATCTTTGGAGGATTGAAGGAGAAGGCCCCGATCTACGTCTTCACCAACCGGATTTTATTTCCCCTCTCATTTGCTTGAGGGATCTTTGCCTAGGGTTTCCTCTTGTGGAGAACCTAGGCTTCTTGCTACTCTTGGTGATTTGTGAGTGTTGGGAGCCCCCAATTTGGAGGGGTGTGAGCTCGCCACGAAGGCCTACTCAACGCCACAAAGGCCTCACCCTATTCTCCGATGAACTCCGCCACAAAGGCCTAGTTCACCTTCCACTATTGAACCCCTTTGAGGCGGGGATCGAGTCCTTTACAAACAAGTTTGGGGCACACACCCACAACCAAATTTTGAGCGCAACAAAGTTTGGAGATTGGTTGAGAAGCCCAAAGATTGCCACAATGTTATTGGTACTAAGTGAATATTCAAGAACAAGCAAGATGAGCATGGAATTGTCATAAGGAACAAGGCAAGATTGGTTGCTCAAGGTTACACTCAAGTTGAAGGCATTGACTTTGATGAAACCTATGCTCCCGTGGCTCGCCTTGAGTCCATCCGTATCCTCCTTTCTTATGCATCTTCGCATAATTTCAAATTACAACAACAATTGGATGTTAAAAGTGCTTTCTTGAATGGTCCACTAAAAGAGGAGGTATATGTTAAAAGTGCTTTCTTGAATGGCCCACAAACAAGAAGATGATGAGTTGGAGGAGAATGAGGGAACGGTGTTCGAAACAACGCAAGAAAACAAGCACCCGAGGGCGATGAACTACACCCAACTGGAAGACTAGGCTTAACCAAATCTTGGGAGGCCAGCTCTCTTGACTCTGTTCACGGCACTGCCAAACGGTGTTGGCAAGGGGTGAAAGACATTTTTGCAATTTATGCCTCTCTTTGAGTCACCAAGCCGGGACACAGTTGTCGACCATACCACGCACCTACGAATCACTCCAAGGTCATTGGGATGCCATCAAACGGGCTTGTAGCCGTTTTGGAGGATGCATGGAGCAAGTGCGCAGTTTACCTCCAAGTGGTACGAATGAGGATGATTGGGTGAGTTTCTTTTGCATTGTTTGAAATTGTAGCTTTGTTTCTCATAGTTGTCATATTTGAAAAGGTTTTCTTTTACGTAGGAACGAATTGCCAAAGAAAGGTACAAGGACAAGACATCTTCCAAGGAAAAACAATGGCGTTAGATCATTGTTGGAAATTGCTCCAAATAAGTGATTAATGAAAGTTGAGGGAGCAAGAGCCCGAAAGGAGTAATATTACCAAAGTGGATGATGATGATGATGATGATGTCCCAAGTGGACAAACAAACAAGAATAGGCCCGATGGCAACAAGAAGGTCAAGGGAAGGATCAAGATGCAACCTGAGGCATCAAACTCGAGGGAGAAGATAGATCATATGGTGCAATCAAATGAGTCCATGGTGGCCAGGACGTTGGAAGCAAAGAAGGAGATGGAAAATAAGAAGTCCCAAGAGAAGTAAGAGAAGCGACTAGGCTACCATAGAAGAAGTAAGAACCAAATCCGAGGAGAACAAGTCCGTGGATAAGCTCCGTGCCAAGGAGAACAAGATAATGACAATTAACCAGGATGAGATGGATGAATTAGCCAAATAGTGGCAAGACATAGCAAGAAATAAAATCTTAGAGCGAAGGAGGATAGCTATGATGGATAGGGGGCATGAAGTGCCCAGGTTTTCCGCTGGCAATGGTAGTAGTGGTGGCGGCTTGAAGCATGATGATGTCGGTGATATTTGATTTTCCGATCATGAAGTGAGAATTTCGATGAGTTTTGTTTGGACATGGTGCAAAAATATATCAATTTCCGCCTACTTTTGTCTATACTGTTTTATTTGTTAAACTTACGTGCTAATTGTGATCATTTTTACCTAATTGTACTTAAATGTTTAAACTTTGTATTTTTCGGTTTAAGAGTTGAATCGGCAGTGACGAAACATAACCAGCAAACCCGAGCGGCAAAACAAAGCCCAAAAATGACATTTTCCATGGAATAAAACCCCATTTACCTCGAAAGATTTCGCCCCGCTTAATAAATAAAGCACATACGGCCGAACCAATACAAGGGGGTAAGAAAAACTTCTTACAAGAAGGTTAAAAGAAAAACGACATCCGAGAGCTAGTAAACGATAACGCCACTAACTCGAAGTCGAGCAAGAAAGGATACGAAGCCACACCTAACACTAGCAACCTAAACTACCGAACATGAACGAAGACGTGCCTCCTGAGAAACCACCGGATGCCGTTGCACCCAACCCACCAAGTTACCGCTTAGAGAGGGCTGCCTGCCCTCTCGCTCTAGACCGCGGAGCGCCGATTCTGTCGGCGGGTAACGAAGACCTATGATGGTGATAACAGTGTCACATGTATGAGACAGAAGATCAGCGAGGTCACTCTATGTCAAAGCCGGAGAAGCTTCACATCAAGATATTTGCAAGCCCAATGCTACAAAAGACACTACCAGAACTTCCCAATGACGCCCCAAAGAAAGTAACACGTCGCGTCCCGTGTCGTTGCTGGATCCGAGGATCGGACTAGGGTTTTCACCTGGATCCCTGACGCGGAGAGGGACCCACAACACGTCACAAAGAGGGATAGGTGTCGCCGGCTCCGAAGCACGAAGCTTTCGCTCGGCATCTCACCATGTCACCGTAGGGTCGTCGCCAACCCAAGGGGAGTACTGCCTCGTCCACCGCAAGGTCTTCAAATCTGGACCAGGGAGCTATCCGCCAACGCCGCCACAACACCAGGATCATCTACCGCCCTCCCTTGCTACCCATGTAGCCAAGAGGAGGCATCACCACCACCGGCCACCGAGCTAGCCGCACAGTCACACCATCCAGAGCCACCGCGCTAGCTTCCATGCATTGTGCACTCCCGCTAGAGGCAGCCGCCCCGGCCTTTCCAGGTCGCTGCAGGCCCGCCTGGCCCACGGCAGCCCAGATCTAGGCTGTCAAGCGTTGCGAGGTAGGTGGCCGCCGGTCGCTGCTCGACGCCGCCGCTTCACGTCATCCCAGATCCCAGTCTCGTCGGCTTAGGAACCACCTCGGTGGAGAGGAGAGCAGAGCATCATAGTTTCACCGCATCGAAGCCGGACTCGTCCTACGTGAAGCCCCTTGCGAGCGGGTAAAAGAAGACCCGTCGCCGCCGACACCGCGCAGGTTTTGCCCCGCGGCGGAGGAGGGGAGGAGGACGGTGGGGGAGAGGCGGCGCTAGGGTTCGCGTCCCGGCCGCCCGCGGAGGAGGGACGAGAGACGCCTCCACTAAATTTCGCGGTTTTCAGTCACCGTTAGAGATGCTCTAACATTGCTGATACTTTACACCAGTACACTCAAAGATTTTCAGAATAATGGCAAACGGCCAGGTAATCAGGTAGTTACCGTTCGATGTGGGTTTGTGCCGGCGACACGCATGCCGGCGACGATGGCATCGACGGACGGTTTCAGGACCACAACTGTGCGGTCGGCGTTGGCATCATCATCGTCTTCGTTCACCTCAACGAAGAGATGCGGGTTCATTGTCTCGAAGCAGACCACGTCATCGAAGCAGGCCTCGTCCACGCCCAGCCGCTCCAGCGCCTTCTTCGTGTGCGCGCGATCCGAGTTCGTGAACAACTGCGCGCGTGTGTATGATTAATCGATCAGCAGAGGCTTCTCCACTGCAAGATTCAATGTTTGGGAGAAATGATTAACGCCCTTACGATCTTGCGCTGCGGGATGCTCTGCAACAGCGCGGCGAGACTCGGGTCGGGGGCGATCCTGTCGTAGGGAAGCCTCCCGTGCACGTAGCTGCACACAGGATTGAAACAAAAATAATAAAGCTCTGGCTAATCGTCGATTAGCTTCATCATGTATTAAGGTATGCATCGTTTGTTGCGTGCTGACCTGTGGTACTCGTCCGGATGCACGTCGTGGCCCAGCGCCTGCAGGAATATTCACGACGGAAAATTCCAACACATATCAGAAACGGAAAAGGGCGATTCGAGGGGAAAAAAATGTATGGGGAGAATAACAAGGCAGTGCTTGTGGATGGAGAGTTTACGATGAGGCCGGCGAGGGTGCTGCCGTGGGTGCGGAAGAGCTCGACGCGGAGTGAGGCCGCGCTGTCCGCCGCGAGGCCGAATCTGGCCATGAGAAACTCGTCGATGTTGCGCTTCAGCGCCGGCCCAATGCCGGTGCCACCCGGGTACAGAGTGTCGTCGAGGTCTTCAGTGTTCACGGAGCACAAGAATTGGCAAGAATTAAGGAGATAGTTTGATCGAAAGCTGAAACTGGTTAAACTACCAAGAAGAAGAGACGTGTGCCTTCATTAGTTTACCTAGGAGCACGCAGTCGAAAGGCGAGTTCACAGGGCACTGCAAAGCCATGGCTGGAAAGCTGCGAGGAAGAGAAGACGATCGACGAATGAGCAGGTACAGAGCCTCTTCTGAGTCGTGGCGTTTAAATAGAGCGCGAGATGGGAGAGAACCACGAGGAACTTTTGGCGCGTACCTGTGGGTGATTCCGTCCTTGGCTTAATTAACTCGCGTTGCTACGGCGACCGAAAAAAATAGCGGTGAAAAATAATTTCTTGTCATATTTTATAATCACACAAAACGTATGTTGCGACCAACAAAATTTAATCTCTTTTAATGCCTATTTTAAAGAAACAATACGTTTCTTTTATTAGTTAGGAAAATACTATGTGTTTTTCTTTCAAAACTAGAATCCATTCGATTCGTCCTGGGCGAATATGATTGGATCCATGAAATCATGGCTCAACCATCTTCGGCGAAAATGATTAGCCAGTAAGCTTCGCCGAAGACGATGGTGATTTCTTAATTTTTTTCTTTTTGGGAAAACTACATTCAATTTTTTTAACAAAATAGAATCCATTTGTCCTGGGCGAAGATGATTGGATCCATTCATCCTGGGCGAATATGATTAGATCCATTCGTCATGGAAATCATGGCTTAGTCATCTTCAGCGAAAATGATTGGCCAGTAAGCTTCGCCCAAGACGACACAATTTTTATAATCTTTTTTTTTTGGAAAAGTATGTTAATTTTTTTAATTCCAAAAAAAAGACAGTGTGTGCCCTCACATCCATCCCTCTATTTTCCCGCCCAATTTTTTCCGCCACCTTCTGTCTTCCGCCCTATCTTCTGTGCCTTTTCTCCCGCTCTTCTTTTTCCCGGTCTTCATAAGAGACATTCTCATTTTTATTAAACAAATATTTCCAAATTACATGGCAACATAAAATTGAGATACAGTTGAAATGAATATACATCCAATGAGGGTGAAAGAAAATTGAACGTACTTTTCCAAAAATAAGAAAAAATAAATAAATAAACCATGTCATCTTCGGCGAAGCTTATTGACCAATCATCTACGGACCCAATCATATTCGCCCAGGACAAATGGATCCGATCATCTTCGCCTAGGACGATTGGATCCAATCATCTGCGCACAAGACGGAAATGGATTCTATTTTTGAAAATGCGTATTATTTTTCTTAATTAACAAAGATGAACATATTATTTAAAAAAATAGATTTTCAATGGCTACCCTGCATCCCTTGTTTTCCTTCTCCCTCGCTCTCCGTCACTCGTCTACTTATCAATCTTACCCCTCAAGAAGATCACAAAGTCTTCACATGTCCTTCTCTAATTTTGTGCTCCCTCCATGACCACAAGGAAGGCATTAAAGTTCTGGAGCTAGAATTAAGGAGTGCTACTTGAACAGATTATTTTTCCAAACTTGGCTCTAATTAATTGGAAAAAAGGGTTGATCACCCGCGGGATTACGTGCTTGGTCTCCTGATTGCTACGCGTGACACGCTTCCATAACGCGTCGAACAATACCACGCGATGGGGTCCCACCTCCTTGCCTTATTGGCTTATCCCCTCGGTGCATGGTTCCTCCTCCTCCACAAGTTCCTTCTCCCTAGATTATTTTCCCCTCGCTATGCATTTCCTCCTCAAATCGCATCTCCTCCCAAATCCCAGTGCGACCCACCTCTTCTTCTCCCCCGCTGGCAACCTGCAAGTCCTTCATCCTCTACCCGCCTGTCGGATATATACCGAATAGGGGTATAGAAGATGGTAGACAAAAGAGCTGGACTACCAGGGTGGCCTGCAAGGTAATGGACTTAGGTCCATTGGGCGGCCCAGTAGTCCGACGCGTAGAAGCCGGATTCTAGAAGAACCCGGATCACGGCCCGCGTGATCTGGCTTGGAGGAGAAGACGGATTCCTTACTTTCCAAGTTACAAGTTAAACGTAGTCTTCTAGGTTTCTGGTTCTGTAAGCCCTAATCCGGCTATTATATAAAGCCGGACGGGAGATATTTTCATAAGTTCAATAAGTTCCTTTAGTCCAAGGTTCTAGGTTCTAGCTTAAGCCTTGCGCAACTCGCCGGGAAGTTCATCCTCGTCGAGTAGCTAGATCTATTCCCTTACATTGTAACCTTATTATACGGGCTTTAGTCCCTCATAGTGAGAAGTGCAGGAGTAGGTACGCCGTACTATCGCGACGTACCGAACCTGGGTAAATCCCGTGTTCTGTGTTTACTACGCTATCCCGTTACCCCACGTCTCTACCGTAGTCTCATGGCACCCCAGTCTATGAAAACTACTACGATGTCTCGACAGTTGGCGCCCACCGTGGGCAAACGACGTCAGGCGTGAAGTTCCGATCTGGGATTTTAGGCGGAATCGGAAGATCGATCACTGTCGGAAGCTTGGAATTCGACAACGACGTCGGGCGCTTCCTCGACAACGGATCCTACATCCCGGCGCAAAACCATCTGGTAAGTGCCTGCGTTTTACCGATTGGATCTGCAAATATCTTTATCGGATTAACCGCGGAAGCAATGGGGTTTTGCGGTGAAAGCAATTATCTCCCACCCGCCCTATACCCAGTCGAAGACGACTATGATGCCGGATTTTGCTCAGATCGCCGACAAAACAGTGATACCCACTTTATCGGCATGGTGCAATCCGAGATCGCCGAAAACACGGATGACGGAAATCCCGTGCAAGAGGCAGACAACAATACACCCGTCCCAGAGACGGAAGAACCAATACCCGTCACAGAGACGGAAGATCCGACATCTGTCAACCAGACGATGAACTCGGAAACAGAGTCCGTGCTTGCCGCCATTGAGGCGAGACTGGAGTCGGAAACCGGATCGGATAACTTTTCCGAAGACGAAGATGACGATGCCTTCGTACGAAAAGTTAAATCCTTTCAAGAGGGATTCCATGAAGTGCTAATGGCAAAACCAGCCGATACAACGGGTGCCGATAGCCAGGAAAGCCCTAAAACCCCTCCGCCAGCAGAGGAGAGGGAAGACGGAGAAACTTCTCCGATATTTCCTAATGTCAAGGAGATGACAGAGGATGAACCTGTCAAAAAACCTCCCTCTTCCAAGAAAAAGCACCGTGCTTCTAAAAAACTCCAGTACAAACTCCGGAAGAAAAAGTCAGTGATCTCGATCTGAAAAAACCTGGAAGTTGGAGATGTTAGGGCACAAAGCCTACGGAAAAGAAATCTAAGGAAATCACTGCTCCGCCAATGACAGAACTGGAAGAGCAGGAACTATTACAAACTCCAGTGGGACCCAATGAACCCCCTGAGATGCTGGAAGCCAGGAGACAAGCTTTCCAACGGCAACAGCAACAACTGCTTAGATCTCGGCAACACCTCCAACAAACCCATAATGACATCAAAATTATGAAGGAGGAAATTGAGGAGTACGAGAGAAAGCACAGATCTGTCTTAAAACCTACAAGGTTACCCGGAATTACAAAACCGGAAGAACTGCCGCCGAAAGAAAGGTTCTATAACCCATCTTGGCAAAAGCAGTTAAACGGCAAAGATGCTAAGGGCGAACCAATATACAAAACCGCAGCTGAAAATGCGGAAGCAGCGTTCGCCATCTTGAACAATGATCTGTACTCCAACGGGGAAAAACTCCAAGGGGTGTATGCCTTCCTAGGAAAAGCATTACAGCAGCAACAGCGAGGACAAGAGCGATCTGGGAGGCTGCATGATAATTCCGCCCTCTGCAAAACTGTTACTTGCGCTGCTGGAGCACCTGGGCCGGAAGAACCCGGAGATTCGGATAAAAAAGAGGATCCGAGAAAAGACAAGAAAAACCCCGACAACCGGGACGCAGCGTCTAGAACCGGACCTCATCTCCCGAAAGATGGATATAAACCACACGATCGGGAAGACAAACACCGGAACGACGGCAAAATAATGCCACCTCCGAGAAACCCAGCTGAAAAAGCTGGAAGATACGATACACCTCACAGGCGTGAAAGATCTCGGACACCGCCCAAAGATAAGGAAAGATACAGGAGCAGGACTCCACCTAATCCCAGAGGGCGTGACAACGGAAGAGATAGAGATAACCTCGGAAAAACGCGTCCGCGTAACAATGGGAAAGAAAGGAGTAGATCCCCTTCTGTCCATTCAGCCGGGAGATATTCTGCGCATATTGACAGAGCAGAAAAGGATGATCTATACTTTGGTCCTAAGTGTTTCACTGACAGGATCCGAAGGATAACCCTGCATTCTGGCTTTGCCAAAGTTGGTCCAACCTACCAAAAATATACCGGCAGTACAAACCCGGATACCTGGCTTTCAGATTATTACACAGCCGTCCAGATCAACAACGGGACAGACCTGGAAGCTGTCAAGTTTCTTCCCTAATGTTGCTAGACGGAGCCAGAGATTGGATTAATGGTTTACCATCAAGAACTGTCGACAGTTGGGATGATATGGCGAGAGTATTTACTCAGCATTTTCGAGGAACGTACAAACGCCCAAATAGCATCAATCAGCTAAACCGTTGCACCCAATTTGAAGACGAACCATACGGGATTTCATCTCTAGATGGACTGCAATGAAGAATAGTTGCTCTGGGGTAACTGACGTACAAGCAATGCATGCTTTCGTCAATGGCCTAAAACCCGGACTTGTACCGTTCATGGTTGGCTCCAAAAAGCACAAAGATCTCGGATCTATGCTTACAACCGCTAATGAGCATGCTGCAGCCGAAGACGATATCAGAGCAAGAGGAGGCAATATTGAGTCACTGATACTGGCCAAGAAAACACCTCGTTGTGATAAAAAAGGAACCCCGGAGTCAACAACAAAGCCCAAGGAGGTTAACTTAGCCTTTGGAGGAGAAAAAGGGAACAAGTGGAAAGGCCGCAGTCCGGATCCCATCAATTACACTCCTGAGGAATGGAGAGAATTAAGTCGGAACCCTGCGTCCACCACTCTCAATTTGGGAAGCCAACCCACACGAACGCGCAATGCCGGCTAAACAAGCATATGAAAGGCAATGCAGGATCCGGAAATAAAGGAAGGGCTCCAAGAGGAAACCTGCCAAACAAAAGCCAGAAGCTGAAAAAGAAGACAGTGAATCGGACACTGATGATAAAATCCAGGAACAACAGCGAAAAGGCGAACCCAAGTTTCCGAGAGTTGACGGAGAAGCAATGCTAACTTTCCTAGCAACCCCGTCAGCAAAGGTGGCCAAAAGGACACTTCGAGAAATAAACGCGGTTGTTCCTGCAACCCCAAAATTCTTGAAGTATTCCAACACACCGATAATCTGGGATCAGTCTGATCATCCCGGAAATATCCCTGAACCCGGCACACAAGCCCTTGTTGTAAGCCCTATTGTTCAAAACACTAGGCTAAGAAGAGTGCTGATGGACGGAGGATCCAGCATCAATATAATGTACCTGGATACACTGAAGCACTTGAAGATATCCGAGTCCCAGCTCAATTACAGCAATATACGCTTCCATGGCATTGTCCCTGGCAGGCAAGCACGGTCCCTAGGAGAAATTTCCCTAGATGTCACCTTCGGAGATAAAGATCACTTCCGGCAGGAAAAAGTATCCTTCGAAGTTGTGCCGTTCGAGAGCGTGTATCACGCAATACTCGGACGTCCGGCTTTCGCCAAGTTTATGGCAAGATCTTGCTATATCTACAACAAGCTGAAGATGCCAGGACCCAAAGGAGGAGTAATCACATTGCCGGTGATTTCAAGCTGGCAAACGAGTTGGAGAAGCAAAACGCCCTTTGCGCTCAAAGAGTTATAGCTCAGGAAGAATTAAAGGAGTTAGCCAAGGAGGTATCGCCGAAAGAAATGCCGGCAGGAAAAGAAACTCGGAAGCCAACAGATAGCTTCAAGGCATCCGAGAATACAAGACAGGTAATCCTAGACCCCAAAGATCCGACAAAATTCGTCGTTGTAGGGACCGGGATGACCGACAAATAGGAAGGCGAGCTCATCAAGTTCCTCCATGAGAACTGGGACATTTTGCTTGTGTCCAGCTGACATGCCAGGCGTACCCAGGGAACTTGCTGAGCACCAACTCAAGGTTATTCCCGGATCAAAACCCGTCAAACAAGGTCTCCGTCGATTTGACGGAAGAAGACGGAAGGCTATTGGCAAGGAAATTATCCGGCTTTTAGCAGCGGATTTCATCAAGGAGGTAATCCATACTGACTGGTCCGCAAATCCGGTATTAGTACCGAAGAAAGACACAACTGCACTCAGAATGTGTATAGATTACACAGGATTGAACAAGTTATGTCCGAAAGATAGGTTTGCGCTGCCGCGAATCGATCAAATAATAGATGCCACTGCAGGCTCTGAGCTTTTATGCTTTTTGGATGCATACTCCGGGTACCACCAAATACGCATGAAAAAGGAAGATCAAATCAAGACTTCTTTATAACCCCGTACGGGACGTATTACTACGTAACCATGCCTTTTGGCCTGAAGAACGCAGGTGCAACATACCAGCGTTGCA
Organism: Alopecurus myosuroides; assembly: GCA_028641055.1. NCBI lineage: Eukaryota > Viridiplantae > Streptophyta > Magnoliopsida > Poales > Poaceae > Alopecurus > Alopecurus myosuroides. The sequence goes on from JAPCYS010001773.1 coordinate 45,815, forward strand.
TGCAACGTTGTTTGCATAGTCAGATTGGAAAAAACGTCCATGTTTACGTGGACGATATTGCTGTCGTAACCAAGGAAAAAGATACACTCCTTGAGGACTTGCGAGAAACCTTCGAAAACTTGCGCACTTACAAGATGAAGTTGAATCCATCTAAGTGCGTATTCGGGGTCCCCTCAGGAAAACTTCTAGGTTTCATCGTTTCTCACAGAGGAATAGAAATTAACCCGGAAAAGATAAAGGCAATCTCGAGCATCTCAGAACTTACGTGTGAAAAAGATGTCCCAGAATTGCCGGGTTCCGCCACAGCCATAAAAAGATTTCTCAGTTGGCTGGGGGCTAAAACCTTACCATTTCGCAAAATGCTGGAAAAGTTTGACAAGGTCAAGTGGATTGCGGAAGCCTGGGAACACCTAGCAAGTTATGTCCCCTTCTGTACTTAGTTCAAATCTATGTAAACATCTTTTGAGATCATGAAATAAAGTTGTCGGAATGCTGTCATCCATGTTTCTTATAAGTGCAAAGTGTTTCCGCCTCATCTATTTCCCAATGATCTTACAAATTTCTCAATGTTAACCCGAATTGTGCTTGCGTACTCGGCGTTACATAACTGAATGATTTTTCAGCCTTTTAACGGCTAAAGGAAACTTGAATTGCCTGCGTGCCCAAGTTTCACTTAAAACTTTCCTTGTTTCTCTAAGTCTTATCTGATCGTGCGTATGCTGGGTTACTGAAACTAGTTAGTAAAAATGCCTTTAGCATGATTCATGTTTTCGAGTTTCAAAACTGCTTGGTTCGTCCCCAGTTACTCGGCATAACGATTCATAATGCTATTTGAGCCATTTCAAACACTAAGGACAGTTAAAGCATATACACCAGAGAACTTAGAAGATAAAGGAATGGTAAAATTCAAACAACTTGCAAAGTAATTTCATAGTTTAAACTGCAAAAGGCGGAATTTTCATTAATACATAAGAAGCATTACATTTTGGATTACAAATGAAAGAACAGTAATGCTCCTATTGTCTAAATCTTCTATCCAGGTTCCAGGTAACCCTTCAAGAATCCGACTCCTCCTCGCTGCTTTCTTCATCGGGAATCGGAGGAGCTTCTTCTTCTGGATAGTGGACGCCGACATTTACCATGGCGGCAATCTGGGTGGCGTGGCCCTTAACTTCACCAAAGATGGTGGATCGTTGTGCATCCGTGTATCCCTGAGGGACACCGGTGGCCACACGCCAGGATTTGGCACTAGGGTAGTGCATGCGCATAAGGCCTAAGGCCATACGCGCACCACCCCGTGCAGCGGAGCGGAGAACGGACTCCTTGGACTCCGCCACCTCCATGATGATACCCGGAAGTTTTTCAACTTCCGAGCACTCCCCAGATTTTTCGGGAAGAAACTTGCCTACCAACTGCGTTGCAGCAGCCTTCATCAAGTTCCATGTTTCCCCGAAAGCTCGGATGCCTGCAGCCCGAGCGCCATCTGGGGTGTCTCCTGTTTGATCCGATAAAGCATACAAAAGGTTAAGGAGACAAACAGAGAAAGCAAAACATGGAAAGATGAAGACAAGGGTAAAAATTTACCGATGAGTTTATCGATTTCCGAAACTTCCTCCAGGCGAAGGTTCAGAGCTTCAGTCAAATCCTGGATAGCGGATTTGTCTTTCTCCGCCTGCTCGGAAGCCTTGGAGTTAGCCACTCCAAGGGCCAGATTGCTGGCTTCCAGGTCTTTTTGAGCCTTCACAAGATTCTTGTGAAGCTCAATATTCTCATTGCGGAGAATCTCGGCGTTGCCGGAATCTTCCGCTGCTTGTTTAGCTTCAGCTAAAGCAGCTGAAAAAGCAAAGGGCAAATCCGAGTTGACCAATTTCCTCGAGAAGAAAACCACAACAAAGTTTTAAGTCGGAAATTTCAAAACGAAAAAGCCTACCTTTCGTTTCCGTCAAAGCAAGCTGAGACGATTCCAGCTCCGCCTCTCTCCTCAAGAATAGAAAGAAGACTTCGAACTTCTTTATTCTTGATAGTGAGCTTCCTGAAAACTTCCAGGTTTATGGCCTCGGAGGTTTGCTGAAACACAGCAAGGAAAAGTATGATTAATAAAAAACATCAAAGCAAAAAAAAGCATGCATTTTGTTAATGCTTGGGGGCTAGAGTTACATACCTGGCTCATGCGTTGCAAACCTGCTAAGTTTTCCCGGAATTCCTTCGCGTATTCCGCGAAATGACTTTCGGCCGCGTTCAAGCCATCATTTATAGCTTTAAAATCCTTGTCAAAGGTGGGGATTTCCTCGTCGAATGTCCGAGAAGATTTCCCCACCTCTGGAGCCGCCCTTTCCCTCGTGTCCGACTCGGGCACAACGGGCTGGCTGGGCTCTGGGGGCTTGGTGGTGGTGGTGGCAGTAAGTTCTTCCGCCATTGACTGCGGCGTATCCGGGGCGACGGCGGGAGATGGTTGGCTGCCTCGGTTGGAAGCAGCTTTGAGCTTTTTCAACTTCCTCGGCTTCAAGGTGGAGGGGGGCAAGCTAAAAACCGAAAACCCGGAAAATGTTAAAATACCGAAGATGGACGAAAAGGATCCCATAAAAGAAAAAACCCGGAAGAAAAAACCTGGACGTGGCGACGGGGATTCCGTCAAGGTCGATAATTTCATCCGAAGAAATTATCTTCTTGCGTTTGCGCCCACCAGTGGTGGCGGTACGCAGCGCATCCAGCTCGGCCTCGGAGGCTAACTCCGAGTCTGGAAGATCCACAAGCTGTTGAAAAAAACCAATCAGAATTGAAAGGTAGATTTTCCAGGAAGTGATATTATACCTAAATAACGGGAAATTTACCTTAGGCGCGGGATTGTCGGCCGTGTACATTGGCCGACTCTCCGTGTATTGATCGCGTGAAGCGACCAACTGGTTGATGCGCCGCCTGAGCTCCTTTGCGGGCCAATCCTTGTCGGATGTCCGCATTGGATCCTTGGCTCCTGTGTATTCACACAGGAGACGGCCTCCGTGATTTGCCAGTGGCTGAATCCGCTATTCAGCCAGCAAAAGACCGTGTCCATTCCGGTCAAAGGGGGTTTGGAGGAAGTGAGTTTGGCGATGCGCCTCTTGATCCTTAGTAGATCTGGAGGCAGAACCTGGACGGCCTCTGTAACCCAGTTATCCTGGGGAACAGCGGCGGAGTTCACAAAAGGTGGAACCCCGACGGCTTTTTTAGGAAAAGGCACGTCGGGTGATAAAAGAAGGAACCCGTCCAGAATTTGACGGATTCCGAGGTTTTTATTTTGGGGAACCAATCCTCTCGGAATCTCGAAGAGTAAAGGAAATGGTTCCGCAATTTGGGAGTGCGCCCTCCGAAGAGTTACGCTTAACCCCAAAGCAGTACAACCAAAAATCTAACCTAGGCTCTATTCCTAGGTAACCCTCGAATAAGGCCTGGAAGCCGGCCATATACAGAATGGAATTAGGAGGGAGATTATGAGGTTGGATGCTGTAGTGAGCTAGAACTTGGAGGAAGAAAGAAGAAGGGGGAAGCCCCATACCTCGCAGAAGGTGGGAGGCGAGAAGCACCCTTTCGCCTTCTTGTGGCGCGGGCTCGGTCTCCTCTTCCGGGAGCCGCCATTTCTTCTTCAAAACCAGGCCTTCCTTCTCCAAGTTGGGAAGAAGAGCCGGGGGAAGACTGCAGGCAATCCAGTTGCCTGCAGTCTCCTCTTCTTCATCTCCTCCAGCGGCGGCGGTGGTGGCGGCCTTCGCGGCGGCGAGCTGCTCGTCGAGGAGCTCCACCTTTTCCTCCGCCGTTTCGGGAGCGAACGGCGGGGTTGATGCGGTCCTTGGTCCCGCAGCATCCGTGTTGGCGGAGATGTTCCCTCCGCCCGCTGTGGACGCCGAAGTTTTTTCCGGCTCGCCGCCGGCGCGCTTGGGCGACCCAAGTTGGGGGTCTAGATCGTTCAGGAGCTCGTCGACGGAGGCGCGAACGGGCGATGATTGCGGAGACGCCATCTTTCTCGGTGGCGTTGGTGCGTTCCGGCGTGGGAAGGGCTCGTCGGGGCAGGGAATTGTTCTCGCTCTCGAGCTCGTGTTCGCACCAATGGTGAAGGCAGTGAGGGAGTGAAGAAGGTTGATGAGGAGGAAGGAGACGGCTATTTATAGCCTGAAAACCCTCTAGATACGCGCCAACGGCTCTTTTGACCGTTGGATGTTTGACGCGTGTCGCTCGCCGGAAAATCCGGGAAACGGAACGACAGAGGAATGATGGCTATCTCCTCGTTTCTCGTGAGAATCTGTCAGAGATACGTTGCAGGGTTTCCCGCGTGAAACCAAGCGGCGATTGCGTCAGCATGATTAAAGCGCTGATGTCACGTGTTCCTTTTCCGCGAAGGATCGCGAGAAGAAAAGCCGGATTTTCATAGTTCCGAGTTTTATGTTACCATCTCCTTTGAAAGGAAAGAAGAAAGAATCAAGACTGCTGAATCAAGTTTCCCGGGCAAAATGTATTTGACGAAAGGCGGAGTTTCAGAGTTTTGATCCTTCCTGGGGGCTACTGTCGGATATATACCGAATAGGGGTATAGAAAATGGTAGACAAAAGAGCTGGACTACCAGGGTGGCCTGCAAGGTAATGGACTTAGGTCCATTGGGCGGCCCAGTAGTCCGACGCGTAGAAGCCGGATTCTAGAAGAACCCGGATCACGGCCCGCGTGATCTGGCTTGGAGGAGAAGACGGATTCCTTACTTTCCAAGTTACAAGTTAAACGTAGTCTTCTAGGTTTCTGGTTCTGTAAGCCCTAATCCGGCTATTATATAAAGCCGGACGGGAGATAGATTTCATAAGTTCAATAAGTTCCTTTAGTCCAAGGTTCTAGGTTCTAGCTTAAGCCTTGCGCAACTCGCCGGGAAGTTCATCCTCGTCGAGTAGCTAGATCTATTCCCTTACATTGTAACCTTATTATACGGGCTTTAGTCCCTCATAGTGAGAAGTGCAGGAGTAGGTACGCCGTACTATCGCGACGTACCGAACCTGGGTAAATCCCGTGTTCTGTGTTTACTACGCTATCCCGTTACCCCACGTCTCTACCGTAGTCTCATGGCACCCCAGTCTATGAAAACTACTACGATGTCTCGACACCGCCGGCGAGACACGACTTTTCCCTTCTTCTCTATTTAATTCACTATTGGGGCACAGTAGCACTACTACTTATCATGCGGGGAGCCATCGTTGCCCCCATATTACCTTCTTCCCCAACTGGAATCGCGGCCGTCGGCGGTGCAAGTGGGTGAGGTGCTGCTGCGAGGGCGTGCAGTGGTGCTATAAACGAACCTCGACGGTAATACATGGGTCTTGCGGCGGAGCTACGAGGGAGCACCCGCGGTGCTACGAGCAAATCCAGGGAGGATACGAGGTCCCTGTGGTGGTGCCACGCTGGGGTCTGCGACGGTGCTGAATGGAGCACCCGTGCTCCTTAGAGGGCGGTGCGAGGCGGTTCTGCCATTTGGAGGCAGCCTTTCTTCTGAAGGTGGCCGCTGTCGCTCCCGAAGGTAATCGGCGATGCTACCGACGGCCAGTATTGCTGCCATAGGTGGTCGACGATGCTACTGGTGGCACTCAGCATTGCTATCCATGGTGGCCGGCGATGCTACCAACTCCGTGTAGTGATGATGCTGCGATAGGTGGCTAACGGTGCTACCGATAGCGCGTGGTGTTGCTCCCCATGGTGGACGGCGATGCTACCAACGTCGCGCGATGGTGCTGCCATAGGTAGCTGTAGATGCTACCGATCGCGCGCGATGATAATATCCCATTAGCCCATTGTTGTTTTTCTAATGGGTTAAACATATAACATGTCTGGGAGGCCCCCCTAGATTTTATGATTCCGAGGTGTCATCGCAAGTACATGATTAAGAAAATTATATCAATGTCATTTTATTTATTCGTTTGTAGACCCTAGTACAAAGGTTTTGATAGAATCCATTTATTTTTAATATGCTATGATACCACATCATGATATGATACCACATCCCTCCCTTCTCTCTCTCTCCCATGTTTAGTTGCAAGGCTAGATACTATTTTGTGTAGGCTACATGGTACTATTATCATACTTGCAATGTGAGATGCTAAAATTCAATGCATCGGCGGAGTTATATCTAAATACAAAATTAATGCTTAATAGGCAACACTAGTAAGATATAGACATATAGTGCACTAGAAGTGATCTAAGACTATAAATATGGTAACTAAGGCTCATATATATATGCATAGAGACCGGTGAGAAAACGGATGGTTATATTATTTTTATGCATCCCTCCGTTCCACAATATAAAACTTTTTAGCAAACTCGTATTTTTAATATGCAGAGGGGGTAATTAAAACCAAAATATACATACATGGAAACGGATGAAGGAATAACTATTCAAGGTGCTGCCATATTTATGTGCATATATATACTTTGTGTATTTGCTATGACACCTGGTACATAGATGGAAACTGATGAGTAGTTAGATTGTCCTCTTATATGTGGCCAACATGTCATAGAAAACATATAAACAAGCTAATTATATGCCAAGTATATACATGTAGAAACTGTTGAGGTTACTTGTTTTTCAAGTATGGAGCCAAGTACGTGTCATCGCAAGCTTGGAAACAAGCCAACTATATAAAGGTGAAATGTACATATATGGAACATAATTAATGAAGTTAGAACTATTAAGGTATCGTCACATTTCTATATGTGTATAGCTGGTTTCCATTTATCTTATTTGTATGTTTGCTATGTACATACATGAAACGTATGTGGTTAGATTGTCTTTTTATATACGCGACTAACGTGGCATAGCAAACATATAAACAGGCTAATTAAAATCCAAGTGTACACGCATAGAACTTGTCAAGTATTTACACGCTTCTTTGTGTGTATAGCTGGCTTTTATTAGCTTGTTTGTACGTTTACTTAGATACACTGTACATACATGCATGAATAATTCGATTTTTTATTTTTTATGTATGTGGTCGACGTGTCATAGCAAACATATAAACAAGCCAAATAAAACTCATGCACAAATAACAAATAATTAAAAGACAAACAGAAAGTGTTTTGTACAGATTTGAGGTGCCGTCTCCAGCACATAAATAAGCAAAATTAAGTGATAGCATGTACACACATCTACTGAGATATAGTAACAGCTCACGAAGAGAGTCGATCTCGAGGGCCTGGAGGCATTTGTTTTTCTGTATAAAAGGGGTGAGAGACCACACAAAAGTTGTACTGTACTACAGAACACACATTGTACTCTCTACATTAATTTCGCAGTTGTTCCTGCTAGCGGGAATGGACCTGGAGAAGGTGATAGCAAGGGCCAGGCCTCACGCCGTGGTGGTGCCGTACCCATGCCCCGGCAACATTAACCCGGCACTGCAGCTCGCGAAGGTGTTGCACCTGGAGGGCGTGTACGTGACATTCGTGAACACGGAGCACAACCACGGTGTCGTGGAGGCCAACGAGGGCGCCGAGGCTCTGCGCGACCGCGACGGCTTCCGATTCGAGACGATCCCCGACGGCTTGTCGGCGGCGGAGCGGGGCGCGCATGACTACGGCTTGAGCCTGTCCATCGCTGTAAGCCAGCGCTGCGCTGCGCCACTGAAAGAGCTCATCGCGCGGCTGAACTGCACGGCTGGTGTGCCGCCGGTGACGTGCGTGCTGCCGACGTTTCTGATGAGCTTCGCGCTGGACGTGGCGCGTGAGCTGGGCGTCCAGAGTATGTCGCTCTGGGGCTGCAGCGCGGGCGCCCTCATGGGACATACCAAGCTCCGGGAGCTCAGGGAAAAAGGCTATTTCCCAATCAAAGGTATAGTTCACGTGTCACATTATTCCTTTTCTTTAATCCGTAGCTCAAAAATAATTATGCAAATGAAAAAGTTTAAACCCACTATTAATTATTTTGAGACATCTCTGCAGATGTGACCGAGCTCGAAACCATCATCGACTGGATCCCCGGCATGCCAGCGATAAAATTGGGCGATATCTCTGGATTTCTTCGTAGAACTGATGACCCTGACAACTTCGGTCTCCGCTTCAACGAATCGGAGACCAGCAACCTCAAAAAGGCCGGGGCCGTCATCCTCAACACCTTCGAGGACCTGGAGTCCGACGTCCTCTCCGCCCTCCGTGCCGAGTACCCGCGCGTGTACACTATCGGCCCCTTGGGCTCCCTCCTGCGCCACCACCACATCAACGACGATGCAAAAAGTGACGACGACTCCACTGGCCTAAACCTGTGGAAGAAGGACACTGAATTCCTTGCATGGCTAGACGCCAAAGAACCCAAATCCGTTGTGTACGTCAACTTCGGCAGCCACGTGGTGCTGACGCCCGAGCAGATGGCTGAGTTCGCGTGGGGCCTCGCGGGGGCCGGCTACCCGTTCCTGTGGGCCGTGAGGGAGGACGGCGTCCAGGCCCTACTACCGTCGGATTTCCTCTCGGAGGTGTCCGGCCGGTGCCGCCTCACCACGTGGTGCGCGCAGGAACACGTCCTGCGCCACCCTGCCGTGGGCTGCTACGTGACGCACAGCGGCTGGAACTCCACGTGCGAGAGCATCGCGGCGGGCGTGCCGATGGTGTGCTGGCCGGGGTTCGCCGACCAGTACACGAACAGCAAGTACGCCTGCGAGGTGTGGCGCGTCGGCGCGAGGCTGGACGACGAGGTGACGAGGGAGCAGCTCACCCGCCGTGTGAGGGAGGTGATGCAGGGGGAGAGCGGTATCAGGGGAAGCGCCGAGATGTGGAAGGCCAAGGGCGAGGAAGCCGTTTGTGCCGGCGGCACGTCGTACGTCAATATGCAACGCATTGTGAAGGCTCTCAACATCAAGACTACCGACTGATGATAGCCTACTCTGGTGTGATTTAATCAGTTTTTTCGAATAATATAGTAATCAACTGGTCGGATGGATGGCTCCGAAGTTAATAAAATTACTCCACCTTTCTCAAAATAATTGTTATTGAGATGGATGGATAAAGAGGGACATTCCTTGATTCTTCCTTGTCTTGTCCTTGAGGATTGGCGGCGGGTACAATCATTAAGACCTCATGATTTCCTTTGAAAGCCTGCACTTTAGTGGCGCAACGGCTTGCGGATTGCGTTCACCGTCCCGGAAGAAGGGATGTTGGCGACTTCAACCTCGTGGCCGACATAGATTAGATCTCAATCGTCTCTCACATAAGTGTACGCCAAATCGGATCCGAGCCCCGCGTCAAATTCGTCTTCGATTGGGTAGATGGTAGGTGTAAAGTGATGCAGACAAACCCATTGCACCAAGCTCTACATCGATACCCATTGGTTCCACGACAACATCTCGCGCAAAGACGATACAAGATAAGGTGAACTCACTCCTCTCTCTCTATGCGTTCGGTGACTTGGTGAATGGTGCTCTACCTCATGGCTCAGATTTAATCCTCTAATGGAGTCTCAAGACGGTGCCAAGAAGTTCGAGAAGATGCCCAAGATGGTACCCGAGAAGCTCGTGAACATGGTAGAGAAGAAGGCCCCGAAGAAGAAGAAAAGGGAGAAGATGAAGAAAGCCAGAAAACCCAGCCTGGCAGCCCAGCCTGGCCGGCCCCTCAGGCCGGGTACCCAACAGACTGGCCCGACCTGGCAGCCCGGCCTCCCTGCGCCCGTAGGCCGGCCTTCCAGGTCGAGTTTCCTGCAACTCGTGAAAAGAGGGAATATTTCCCTATAACTCCCCTACCTACCCCCTAGACTATAAATAGACCCCATTGGTTCAAATGTAAGTTAGAGATGAATTGAGATTTGACCTTTTCTCCCCTATGTTCCTCTTTAGAGGCTACTTCTAGTGTGTACCTAGAACCGTATCGAGACTACTCTAATCTACGTGATTTGGATCGTATCAAGATTTGCTTGAGTAAGCTAGTCTTTTCCCTTGGGATTCAACTAGACACTTCCCAATCTCTCTCAACTAATGCTTGAGATTCTATTGGCTCGGCGGACCCGCCGTGAAGGTCAAGCGGTTTGATCAGAGTAAGTTCGACTTGATCCGAGACATTCGTAGGCTACCCCGGTGTTTGTTGATGGGTTCTTTAATCGGTAGGGTTTGCTAATTATCGGTTAGCCTTGTTTTCCCCTAATCCCCCTCGTGTTATTCGTGTTCTTGGTTAATTCGTGAAGATCGGGCCAACCAAGAGGTTTACCCCTCATCATCTGGTATCAAGAGATAGATTCCCACGAATTTGACCTCCCATACCCCTTTGCCAGCAAAAATTTTGTTTCTCACCCCTAAATTTGAAAAATTCCACAAAAATAGCCTCAAAAGGGATTTTGACCGATCTGTCGATTTGTTGAGTTTTTCATAGATTTGATCTGTCGATTTGTTGTTTAAGACCATTTCCCACCATTCTATTTAGCCACTTTTCCAAATTTGTCCATGAATTTTTCTTGGATTTGAAGGAAATTCGAAATTGGCAAAAAACGCAGAAAATTTCTGCACTTTCGATTCCTGGACATATTTTGTAACTTGTTTTTCTTTGCCATTGTTGTTCCAATTTGAGTGATTTAAATTTCACCGTGAAGCCCTCGGCACCATATACAACACCATATCAACGGATCGACACGACATCGACAACCACCGGCCACAACTCCGCAATCATAAATCAACAAGGTATAACTTGCTACCACTTGATCTCACCCCTCATTTCCGTACCTTGCTCATTCGGGCTAGCTTTTTTATATTGCTTGGCATTGCACTAGTGGCACTGCGAGTGCGTGTTTTACACTTCTGAGAGCGTAGTTTCGAGTAGATTTGGCATTTTGGAAAAATCTAAAAAAAAGATTAAAAAAAACATTAATGCCAAGTGTTATTCATTGTAGGAACGACTAGCTTCACGAGCAAACTAGAAAGAGTGACCGATTGCCCATTGGTGCAAGTCTAGTTTCCATTTCAAATTTACAATTTGAGATAGCGTCCTCTTTATGTTGGTGTGGAATTCACTAGTAGAAAAAGAGGCTTCCATACGCCCCTATTAGTCCCCAAAATAATCGAACCGCGACCAAAGGGGTCTTTAGTCGCGGTTCGAGAGGAGACCCGCGACCAACTATCTGGGCCCAGCGCGCTCGGTCGACAGCTGGCGGACGGGAGGGGCTCTAGTCCCGGTTGGCCAGGCCAACTGGGACTAAAGGTCCTCAGGCTGGCCCGAAGGCCTTTAGTCGCGGTTGGCCTGGCCAACTGGGACTAAAGACCCATCCCTATATAGGGCCCAGCTCACTTCACTTAGCCACATTTGGTGCCACTTCTATTCACAATATTCATAAGGGGTGGTGGGTTTGCTTTTGGTTCCTCCTATGCACACAAGGTGTTCGATGAAATGCCCGAGAGCATGAAACAAACATGATATGAAGTGTCCAAGCTACACTTGAGCTTTCTCATTTATTTTTCCTCCGCGATCGCGGTTAGCAATTTGAACCTTTCATGTGTCATTGATAAAATATGCATGTGTGTAGTTCATTGTTTAATTTGTATTATTTCTACCTAGTTAGTTTAACAAAAGCATGATGGTTAATTGTATACTTTATATAATAATAATGCAGATGAATCGGCAATGGATGTACGGTACCCGACTCTCCGGCGAGTTCACTACGGGCTTGAAAGATTTCCTCGTGGTGGCAAATACGAACAAGCAGAGAGGTTTTATTATCTGTCCATGTGCTGTCTGTAAGAATCAGAAGGGTTACTCCTCCTCGAGAGACGTTCACATGCACCTGCTTCGGCACGGTTTCATGCCAAGCTATAATTGTTGGACCAAGTATGGAGAAAGAGGGGTTAGAATGGAAGAAGATGAAGAAGGGGATGATATCGATGACTACTATCATGATCATTTCGGTGATACTTTCATGGAGGATGATGCTGAAGGTGGGGAAGGGGAAGGTGAAGGTGAAGAAGAGGCACATGATGAGCCCGCTGATGATCTTGGTCAGACCATTGCTGATGCACAGAGACGCTGCGAAACTGACAAGGAGAGGGAGAATTTGGATCACATGTTAGAGGATCACAAAAAGTCGTTGTACCCAGGATGCGGTAATAGTCTGTAAAAGCTGGGTTGCACACTGGATTTGCTGAAATAGAAGGCACGGGAAGGTGTAGCTGACTCATCATTTGAAAATTTGCTGAAAATGTTGAAGAATATGTTTCCGAAGAATAACGAGTTGCCCGCCAGTACGTACGAAGGAAAGAAGGTTGTCTGCCCTCTAGGTTTAGAGGTTCTGAAGATACATGCATGCATTAACGATTGCATCCTCTACCGCGGTGAATACGAGAATTGGAATGAATGCCTTGTATGCACTGCATTGCGTTATAAGATCAGAGGCGATGACCCTGGTGACGATGTTGAGGGCGAGAAACCCAGGAAGAGGGTTCCCGCCAAGGTGACGTGGTATGCTCCTATAATACCACGGTTGAAACGTCTGTTCAAGAACAAAGAGCATGCCAAGTTGTTGCGATGGCACAAAGAGGACCGTAAGTCCGACGGGGAGTTGAGACACCCCGCTGATGGAACGCAATGGAAAAAGATCGACAGAGAGTTCAAAGATTTTGCAGCTGATGCAAGGAACATAAGATTTGGTCTAAGTACTGATGGCATGAATCCTTTTGGCGAGCAGAGCTCCAGCCATAGCAACTGGCCCGTGACTCTATGCATCTACAACCCCTTTCCTTTGTTGTGCATGAAGCGGAAGTTCATTATGATGCCAGTGCTCATCCAAGGTCCGAAGTAACCCGACAACGACATCGATGTGTACCTAAGGCCATTAGTTGATGAACTTTTACAGTTGTGGGGCAGACCTGGTGTACGTGTGTGGGATGAGCACAAAGAAGAGGAATTTGACCTACGAGCGTTGCTTTTTGTAACCATCAACGATTGGCCTACTCTCACTAACCTTTCAAGACATACAAATAAGGGATACAATGCATGCACGCACTGCTTACATGAGACTGAAAGTGTATATTTGGATAATTGTAAGAAGAACATGTACCTGGGTCATCGTCGATTTCTTCCCCGAAATCATAACGTAAGAAAGAAAGGCAAGCATTTCAACGACAAGGCAGATCAACGGCCGAAGCCTGCGGAACGTACTGGTGCTGAGATATTTGATATGGTCAAGGATTTGAAAGTCATCTTTCGAAAGGGTCCTTGCGGACAATCAGTTCCGCAGGGAGTTGCCGGGCACGCACCCATGTGGAAGAAGAAATCTATATTTTGGGAGCTACAATATTGGAAAGTCCTAGATGTCCGCTCTGCAATCGACGTGATGCATGTTACGAAGAATATTTGCGTGAACCTGCTAAGCTTCTTGGACGTGTATGGGAAGACAAATGATACAAAGGAAGCATGTCGCACCCGGACTTCTAGAGGATACTCGCAGTTCCGTTGAACAGTAGTTGATTGGATTACGGGGCTTACCGGCACCCGCATCTCTTACGAGTAGGCCAACACACGTATGTGTGACAACCAACCCCTACTGTTCATCGTCTACGTAAACCATCCCATAGAAATCAGGATACTACCATTGACGTACTTCATACCATACACACATGGTACGTCAACGACGTTTAACAAAATGGTAGCACAACATATCTCTAAGACACAAAAGATGGAAATAAGTTGCAAATAGCTCTCACTAGAGCAGAGATAGCAAATACAATCATCCAGAGGACACCTGTCCCAACATATCATCATTACATCACAGCGGAAGCATTCAACAGGTCTGAGTACAGACAAATCCAAATAGGCCTAAGAGGCCGGCAATGAAAGGAAAACGGAGCCCATCCACGAAGCCTCGGATCCTGCCCGGGTCCGCTATCTACTCGTCAGCAGCCTCGTCATACTCCACGTAGTAGCCATCACGGGGATCCTCGTAAGCGTAGTCTGCGGAAACCACAGCCCCAAAGGGGTCAGTACATAAACGTACTGGCAAGCAAGACTCACAGTTCACCAAAATGTAACCCGTCAACACCAAGCACAGATGCTTTGGGTTCAACGGAAGAAATGAGATATAAAAGATGCTGCAACTGGCTGCTCTAACCAACTACAGAGTTACTACCTCTTCCGGCTAACAGAAAGAAGATAAGATAGCGTATCGTAACCGACTATAACTAACCACCAAACAAACCCATCCTGGATCTCGCCCCTTATCCAAAGAAGCAATCCGAGGATAACTCACACAGTTGGATTAATGATGGTTCAGGTTATTGTGACGATAGACCTATTACTAGTCAAGTTATTATAGTTAGGTGTAAGTTGTCTGAGTACTTGTTAGCCAGTACTTTCACCAAGTCGTCACATAACCGCGGACAACACGGCTTCTCGAGAAGATTCATCCCTGCAGGGTGTGCTCCAGTACCCGTACACACTCAAGCCACCAACTAAAACTCAGGTTGTCTTGACACGACTCGAACCATCTCTACAGTCTGTCCTAAGAGCCACGGAGCTATAAGGTCCCAGCCACGCAGCCGAATACTCAGCGCAAGTGTGCAAAACTCCCGCAGGACGCAACACCCCGGCAATACAGGCCTCGCCCTATATGTGTGCGTCATCCTCATCATCAGTAACCATGGGAGCGACCCATTTATGCGTATGAGCCAAATGGATCACCCGAACTAAGTGTGGCTCTTCGGACAAACTGCGGATCAGATCAAAGTCGAGGGGGGTTCCATACCACCACCCGGATGCGGTGAGCACGCTCATCATGGATCAGTAGACAAGACCCTTTTCCTAATTAGGGTCGACACTAGCAGGCCTCAAAACCACGCCGGGCCTCCTGCCGGTGTCTTATCATCAAATTATTATTACCCAAGCATTAACAGGTTAATTGTTTAACATCGAGCCCCAGAGCATAATAAAATATGAAAACAGAAGGTAACTGACAGCAGACTCGAGCAAAAACAATCCTAAGCATGCTAGTAAGACACGGGCTCAAACAACGGGGTTATAGGAGTGGAGGTGAGGCAATATCAGGGTTAAGGGATTCATGTGATAGGTTCGGAGAACAAGCAACGATACATAGGCTAGCAGAATAGACAACGGAAAGTATCGGTATCCAATGTTGAAAGGAACACGATGGTTCATGTGAGTGAATACTTGCCTGCAAACTCAGCAGCCTGGTACTGAGCTAAAATCCTCAGAAGGGGTGTCGTAAGATCGTCTATCTCAACGTCGTCGTCTATTCGAGAAGAAGCAAACAAACAACGCAAGGAGACAAACAATCAATAACATGGCGTAATGCACAATCATGGGATGATGCATGACAATTTAATTGATGCATCAAAATAAACTAGTTGACATGGTAACACAATTTAAATGGACCCATATGCAATTTGGGGTTGCATATGGAAAGCCCATGAATTTAGGTTGAAATAATTGTTTTACAACTAATCAACGGGTGAAAGTGGATTAGTATGATGCATGGATGAGGAAAACAGAAAAATAACAACAATAGAATCAATTTGAAATAAGGTTTAACAATTTTGGAAATTTATTTATTAAGTTATGGAATTTTGGGTTTCTTAAAGGTGTCACACAAGCATTTGTTGTTTTCATCAATTTAAAGTGTTCAACACAGATAACAAAGTTCATATTTGAAAAGATTATGTTTTTCTGGTTTGAAAACATATTTTATATGTTCAAAAATAATTTAATTTGAGCAGGTTATGAATTTAGCAATTTTAAATGAATTAAACAAGGTTTAAATTATTTAAGCAATTTAATTATTCAAATCATGAAACAAAATTTATATTTGGTTAGGTGGTTTAAAATGGCATGGAAAACATATTTTATTTGTGTTATTTGGATTAATATTGAATTAGTTATGGAATTTAGCAAATGTGAAAGGAATAGTTTGAATTTGAAATTTGAAATTATTTGCAATGGTCAAAACAGAAAACAATTGACTTAAATAGGTAGAGTATTAAATTTGGTATGGAAAATATATTAAAAATGTTAAATTTGGAGTTGTAATTAATTAGTTAGGCATTTTTAAAGTTTGGTGGTTAATCTGCCATTTTATTCCTCAGCTAGGGACTTAGAACAAAACTGCAGGGACCTAGAAGAAAATAGACAAGGACCTGTGCGAAAAAATATGGTGCTGTGTTGGATCTGAAAATAAACAGAAAAAGATTTGTCGCTAACGCGCGGGGGGGGGGGGGGAGTCGAACCCGCGACCCCTTGGTCGTGTGCATTGCGCGCTGGCCACTGCGGCTCTGCTGGCTCGCTTGACAGAACAGGAGCAGGTTTGGGTATATGCTTATGTCTTCGCGTAAACTGAACTTACTGGATTTTCTGTGCGTGCAGGGTTCAGGCTTCAGGCAGCGAGCGGACAGGGACGGCCGGCGATCGCTGCTCGTTGCGCTGCCCGCGGTGAGCTGCCGCGGGTGGCCGGTGGGTGCGGTTGTCGGCCGGTGTGCGTGCGGCCCCGAGGGAAAGGGAGAGGAGACAGAACGAGGGGGAGGTGGCGACTCACCGAGGGAGAGCGGAAGGAGTCGTGGGGGCGGACGGTGACGACCGGTGGCGGAAACGTTGATGGCGGCGGTGGTTCCGGTGGTCCTCGGGGGAGACGGAGGGGACGGCGATGTAGAGGGAGCCGGGGCGTTTCTGTTCCCGGCCCAAGCGCGGCCGGGCGGGCACCGTGGCGGCGGCGACTCGCCGGAGAGAGAGGCGGCGGTGAGGGAGTTTCAGTTACAGAACAGAGAAGAAAGGGGGCAGCGGGAGAGGAAGAGAGGAAGAAGAGCTGCGGCGCGAGGGAGAAGGAGGGGAAGAGCGATTAGGGCTAGGAGGGGGGAGCTCGAGGTCTTAAGGGGGGGTAGAGCTCGGATCACCGTCCCCCATCTCTGTAACCGACGTGGACACCATGGATGGTGCTCCGTACGAGAGGTTAGGGAAGGGTGGGGGGTACGGGCCTTTGGGGCAATTGGGTTGGCCCAATTGGGCTGACTGCTCTCTTCCCCCCTCTCCTTCTTTTTATTCTTTTTTGTTTATTACTTTTTTTTGCAGCTTTGGAAAAGGAGAAACAAACAGATGGTTTTAGGGTTAGCAAAATTTTAGGGAAATTTTTATTGTTTTTTGTACAGCACCTAAACAAACTTTTGTTTTCCAAATAAATTTAATTGATGTTATTGTTTGGAAATTAAATGATTTGAGCAATTTTTGGTATCAAAAGAAATAAATGAAAGTTAAGCCAAAAAAATTAAGTTTTTGATTCCAAGTTTTAGTGGAACAATTTGTTTGTTTGTTTTGTAGTTTTTATTTGACACATTGTAACATAACAAGTATGACAAATAATTTGAATGTTTTGTTTGGAATTCAAATAGAAATCAGATGGAAACAATTGAAATCAAATGCAAAACAAATGCAACAAAAAGCAATGACTAAGATGACATGGTGCAAAACAACAACAAAACAAGAAACAAACATCTAGGGGGATATTTTCATACTTGGGATGTTACAAAACGCCCCCCCCCCTTGAAGGAATCGCGCCCCGAGATTCCTACTGAGAAGTGAAAAGGTCCGGATACTTCTTGCGAAGATCCTCTTCGGTCTCCCACGTTTCCTCTTTATCGGAATGATGCGACCACTGCACTTTCAAGAACTTGGTGCTCTTGTTGCGAGTCTTACGCTCGGTCTCATCGAGAATTCGAACAGGGTGCTCCTCATAAGATAGATCTTCTTGCAGTTCAATGGAATCATGATCAACTGCACGATCTGGATCTTTGAAACACCTCTTGAGCTGTGACACGTGAAACACATCGTGCACCTTGGATAGTTTTTCTGGAAGTTCAAGACGATAGGCATTTTCCGCACGCCTTGAGAGAATGTTGAAAGGACCAATGTATCTCGGTGCTAGCTTTCCTTTCACACCAAAACGATGAGTGCCTCTGAGGGGAGTTACACGGAGATATGCTTTGTCACCAGGCGCATAGATCATATCCCTGTGCTTGCTGTCATAGTAGCTTTTCTGACGAGACTGAGCAATCTTGAGATTGTCACGAATGATGCGAACTTTCTCTTCGGCTTCCTTAACAATGTCAGGGCCTAAGAGTGAACGTTCACCAGCTCCAGACCAATTGATTGGACTCCTGCATCTGCGGCCATAGAGAGCTTCAAATGGTGCCATGCCTAGGCTTGCCTGGTAGCTGTTGTTGTAGGAGAATTCAGCATATGGAAGGCAATCCTCCCATTTCATGCCAAAGGAGAGACCACGTGCTCTGAGCATATCCTCGAGAATCTGATTGACTCTTTCGACTTGCCCTTGAGACTGAGGGTGATAAGCTGTGTTGAACAGAAGTTTGGTGCCCAATGCATCTTGAAAACTCTTCCAGAAATGAGAAGTGAATATACTTCCACGGTCTGAGCTTATTTCCAATGGAACACCATGAAGAGGAACAATCTTTGCTGTGTAGAGCTCTGCTAACTGGCTAGCTGAGATTGTTTCTTTGACAGCAAAGAAGTGAGCTACCTTAGTGAGACGATCAATAACAACGAAGATTGCATCGTTGCCCTTCTTGGACTTTGGAAAACCAGTGACGAAGTCCATTTCAATCATGTCCCACTTCCACTCAGGGATTTTCAGAGGTTGGAGAAGACCGGCTGTTTTCTGATGAACTGCCTTAACACGTTGACAAACGTCGCATTCAGAAACGTATTGAGCAATTTCATGTTTCATGCCAGACCACCAATACAGTGTCTTGAGATCCTGGTACATCTTTGTACTTCCAGGGTGTATGGAGAGAGGAGTTTCATGAGCCTCCTTTAGAATAACATCTTTGACACTTTGAATTTGAGGAACTGCAATGCGTCCTTCGAAGAACACAGTTCCCTTGTCATCAATTGAGAAGCACTCATACTTCACATTGCCTGCTTTGATGTTATTTGCGATCTTCTTGATCTCAGCATCACGAAGTTGTTCAGAACGAATCTTGTCCTCGAGAGTTGGACTGCCTGTCAAGCTCGCAAGATAGCCTTGAGGAACAAGACCAAGGTTCAGCTTCTGGAATTCTTCATGAAGTGGAGGTTGGCTTTCCATGATCATGAGATTATTGCAATACGACTTGCGACTGAGAGCATCGGCCATAACATTAGCCTTGCCTGGAGTGTAAGAAATGGTAAGATCGAAGTCTTTGATCTTTTCAATCCATCTCCTTTGCCTGAGGTTTAGATCTGGTTGAGTGAAAATGTATTTCAGACTCTTATGATCGGAAAATATTTCAGTGCGATTACCCAACAAGTATTGCCTCCATTTCTTGAGGGCAAACACAACTGCTGCAAGTTCAAGGTCATGTGTGGGATAATTGAGCTCATGTGCGTTCAACTGACGTGAAGCATAAGCCACAACTTGACGTTCTTGCATAAGAACTGCACCCAGACCTTGGAGAGAAGCATCACAGAATATCTGGAAAGGTTTGGTAGTATCTGGGCCAACCAGAACTGGTGTAGAAGTGAGTTTAGTCTTGAGGAGGTTGAAACTTTCATCACATTGTGGAGACCAAACGAACTTCTTGTCCTTCTTTGTGAGATCAGTGAGAGGTTTGGCAATCTTGGAGAAGTTTTGGACGAAACGACGGCAATAGCTAGCCAAGCCAAGAAAACTTCTGACTTGCTTCACCGTCTTAGGAGGTTTCCAATCAACAATTGCCTTAACCTTTTATGGATCAATGGCTATGCCCTTGGCAGAGATGACATGACCAAGATAAGCAACTTCTGGAATCCAGAACTCACATTTGGAGAACTTGGCATAAAGACGATGCTCGCGAAGTTTCATGAGAGTGAGACGAAGGTGTTCTCCATGCTCTTCCTCGGATTTTGAGTAGACAAGAATATCATCAAGATATACCACAACGAACTTGTCGAGGTATTCATGGAAGACAGAATTCATGAGTCGAGAGAAAGTCGCCGGTGCATTGGTGAGACCAAAGGACATGACGGTGTATTCATATAAACCGTACCGAGTGGTGAAAGCTGTTTTTGGAATATCTTCCTTTCTGATCTTTATTTGATGGTAACCCATTCTCAAGTCCAGCTTGGAGAATATTGAGGCTCCAGCAAGTTGATCAAAAAGATCATCGATACGAGGAATTGGATACTTGTTTTTGATGGTTTTCTCGTTAAGAGGACGATAGTCAACAACGAGTCTCTTTGTTTGATCCTTCTTCGCAACGAACAGAGTTGGGCAACCCCAAGCCGAGGAACTAGGTTGAATGTAACCTTTCTCCATGTACATATCGATTTGCTCCTTCAACAACTTCAGTTCAGGAGGAGCTATCTTGTATGGATGCTTAGAGATTGGAGCAGTACCTGGTTCAAGTTCGATCACGAACTCAACTGCTCTGTCCGGAGGCATTCCTGGTAACTCTTCTGGGAAGACGTCAGGGAAATCACAAACGACTGGAATAGTTCCAATAGATGGTAGAGGATTTGCATTGAGAGTGTAGAGTTGGACAACTGGATTTTCAGCATGGAAGTAGACTATCTGGCCAGAAGGGTGTGTGATTTTGACAGACTTAGCAGGACAATCAATGACTGCTTTATTGGCTACCAGCCAATCCATCCCAAGAATGACATCAATATCTGAAGAGTGGAGAGCTATCAGAGATGCCTGGAATGGAAGGTTTCCAATTGTGATCTCGATGTTCTGGCTAACTTTATTGCTTTGCCAGCTAGATCCCGGTGATTTCACTAGGAAAGGGTTAGACAACTGTTCGAAGTTGATTTTACTGTTGTTTGCAAAGCATTGAGAGATGAAAGAGTGTGAAGCACCAGAATCGAACAAGACTTTAGCACGAAACGAGTTCACAAGAAGTGTGCCCATTACAACCTCTGGAGATTCTTCTGCTCCCTGGCCTTGACATGGTTCACCTCACAGTTCTCAAGACAGACTTGTTCCTGTTGCGGGGCCTAGGCGAAGAAGTGTGTACCATCACATGATTGACCTTAGAGATAGGTAGTGATGGTAGCTTGTTCTGCGGGCACTTGTAGGAGTAGTGTCCTGATAGACCGCACTTGAAGCATGTACTAGCAGAACGAGGAGCTGTTGGACTTGGCTGAGATGGAGCACCTCCTGAAGATACCACTGGGGTGGGAGGGAGGGCAAGAAATCCTGCCGGGCTTGGCAAGCAGATGGGCGGTGTTGGAGTGGTATATGGAACCCAAACTCTCCGTTTTTGTGGAGGCATGATAGCTTTTGAGAGATTAGCCTGTTCACGAGAGTGCTTACGAGATTCCTCAACCAATTTGCGCCCATGCTCTTCATTTAGAGCGATGTTGATGAGGTCCTCAAAATTCTTGGCCTTGACGTTGGTGAGAGCATACTTGAGTTCCGGGTTGAGACCCCTGCGGAACTTTGCCATCTTTCTCGCTTCCGTGGAGATTTCATCTCCGGCGTAGCGAGCCAGACGATTGAACTCTCTTTGGTATTCGAGAACGTCCAGACTGCCTTGTGTGAAAGAATAGAATTCCTCACACATTTTCTCCATGAGCCCATCGGGAATGTGATGGCGCACGAAGGCTTGCTTGAAATCCTCCCATGTGATTGCCACACTAGGACCTCTCATTTCTTGGAAATTCTCCCACCAAGACATGGATTATCCACGGAGAAGGTAGGTCACGTAAGGAACACGGTCCTCGTCAGCCACATGAGCTACCATAAGAGTACGGTTCATTTCACGGAGCCAGTCATCAGCATCCAATGTCTTGGAGGAGGTATCAAACGTGCGCGGGTTGAGCTCAAGGAACTCCCGAATAGACACC
The DNA here is from genome assembly GCA_028641055.1 of Alopecurus myosuroides. Taxonomy (NCBI): domain Eukaryota; kingdom Viridiplantae; phylum Streptophyta; class Magnoliopsida; order Poales; family Poaceae; genus Alopecurus; species Alopecurus myosuroides. The sequence continues at coordinate 67,595 of JAPCYS010001773.1, forward strand.
CGGGTGTTGCCATTACTCCCAAGGTCTTGGTTCTGCTGCATCTGCTTTATAACTTGTGTCATCTGAGACAACACTTTCCCCATCTCGGGCGGCAGTGTGTGTTCTTCATCACCACTTTCCATCCTGAAGAGGATACCAAGATTAACACACTAACCGGACAACAAAATCCAATATAAGTGCTTAAAAGGATTACTTCAGACGGTAAGTCGACAACATAGAACAAGGATGGAGGTTAACAACGGATCAACAGATAAGTTGTTACAACGGAAGAGAAGATTTATGAAGGACGATATCGAAGCAACAACTGGGAAACAGGAGACCACAAACACCTAAGGTACTACGGAGAAACCCCATCCGGGCTTCTAAAGGATCAATATCTACTGCTTAAGGAATAGAGGATCTGCTTCCGGGGCTTACACGCCTCCGTTCTCAATCGTGAGTAGGCAACATGATAAATCATGTCACAACCACCTCCATTCCTATGGTCTAGTAGATATAACCATCCTAGAGAAACCAGGATTCGTGAAAGCCTAACTTGAAAGTTTAGATGAGAAGGGAAAAACAACGTTGCACTTCCTTACCAGAAAAGGGAGGGTGGGTGGGGAAAGAAATAAAATGGCAGAATTCCTACTCTCACGTTTCATTTTTCCTATATAGCTACAAAATAGTTTCTAGACTCAACTGCGACCAGTAAAAGGGATCCTACAGGCAGACAGGCTCTGATACCATTTGTCGCACCCGGACTTCTAGAGGATACTCGCAGTTCCGTTGAACAGTAGTTGATTGGATTACGGGGCTTACCGGCACCCGCATCTCTTACGAGTAGGCCAACACACGTATGTGTGACAACCAACTCCTACTGTTCATCGTCTACGTAAACCATCCCATAGAAATCAGGATACTACCATTGACGTACTTCATACCATACACACATGGTACGTCAACGGCGTTTAACAAAATGGTAGCACAACATATCTCTAAGACACAAAAGACGGAAATAAGTTGCAAATAGCTCTCACTAGAGCGGAGATAGCAAATACAATCATCCAGAGGACACCTGTACCAACATATCATCATTACATCACAGCGGAAGCATTCAACAGGTCTGAGTACAGACAAATCCAAATAGGCCTAAGAGGCCGGCAATGAAAGGAAAACGGAGCCCATCCACGAAGCCTCGGATCCTGCCCGGGTCCACTATCTACTCGTCAGCAGCCTCGTCATACTCCACGTAGTAGCCATCACGGGGATCCTCGTAAGCGTAGTCTGCGGAAACCACAGCCCCAAAGGGGTCAGTACATAAACGTACTGGCAAGCAAGACTCACAGTTCACCAAAATGTAACCCGTCAACACCAAGCACAGATGCTTTGGGTTCAACGGAAGAAATGAGATATAAAAGATGCTGCAACTGGCTGCTCTAACCAACTACAGAGTTACTACCTCTTCCGGCTAACAGAAAGAAGATAAGATAGCGTATCGTAACCGACTATAACTAACCACCAAACAAACCCATCCTGGATCTCGCCCCCTTATCCAAAGAAGCAATCCGAGGATAACTCACACAGTTGGATTAATGATGGTTCAGGTTATTGTGTCGATAGACCTATTACTAGTCAAGTTATTATAGTTAGGTGTAAGTTGTCTGAGTACTTGTTAGCCAGTACTTTCACCAAGTCGTCACATAACCGGACAACACGGCTTCTCGAGAAGATTCATCCCTGCGGGGTGTGCTCCAGTACCCGTACACACTCAAGCCACCAACTAAAACTCAGGTTGGCTTGACACGACTCGAACCATCTCTACAGTCTGTCCTAAGAGCCACGGAGCTATAAGGTCCCAGCCACGCAGCCGAATACTCAGCGCAAGTGTGCAAAACTCCCGCAGGACGCAACATCCCGGCAATACAGGCCTCGCCTATATGTGTGCGTCATCCTCATCATCAGTAAACCATGGGAGCGACCCATTTATGCGTATGAGCCAAATGGAACACCCGAACTAAGTGTGGCTCTTCGGACAAACTGCGGATCAGATCAAAGTCGAGGGGGGTTCATACCACCACCCGGATGCGGTGAGCACGCTCATCATGGATCAGTAGACAAGACCCTTTTCCTAATAGGGTCGACACTAGCAGGCCTCAAAACCACGTCGGGCCTCCTGCCGGTGTCTTATCATCAAATTATTATTACCCAAGCATTAACAGGTTAATTGTTTAACATCGAGCCCCAGAGCATAATAAAATATGAAAACTGAAGGTAACTGACAGCAGACTCGAGCAAAAACAATCCTAAGCATGCTAGTAAGACACGGGCTCAAACAACGGGGTTATAGGAGTGGAGGTGAGGCAATATCAGGGTTAAGGGATTCATGTGATAGGTTCGGAGAACAAGCAACGATACATAGGCTAGCAGAATAGACAACGGAAAGTATCGGTATCCAATGTTGAAAGGAACACGATGGTTCATGTGAGTGAATACTTGCCTGCAAACTCAGCAGCCTGGTACTGAGCTAAAATCCTCAGAAGGGGTGTCGTAAGATCGTCTGTCTCAACGTCGTCGTCTATTCGAGAAGAAGCAAACAGAAAAATAACAACAATAGAATCAATTTAAAATAAGGTTTAACAATTTTGGAAATTTATTTATTAAGTTATGGAATTTTGGGTTTCTTAAAGGTGTCACACAAGCATTTGTTGTTTTCATCAATTTAAAGTGTTCAAAACAGATAACAAAGTTCATATTTGAAAAGATTATGTTTTTCTGGTTTGAAAACAAATTTTATATGTTCAAAAATAATTTAATTTGACAGGTTGAATTTAGCAATTTTAAATGAATTAAACAAGGTTTAAATTATTTAAGCAATTTAATTATTCAAATCATGAAACAAAATTTATATTTGGTTAGGTGGTTTAAAATGGCATGGAAAACATATTTTATTTGTGTTATTTGGATTAATATTGAATTAGTTATGGAATTTAGCAAATGTGAAAGGAATAGTTTGAATTTGAAATTTGAAATTATTTGCAATGGTCAAAACAGAAAACAATTGACTTAAATAGGTAGAGTATTAAATTTGGTATGGAAAATATATTAAAAATGTTAAATTTGGAGTTGTAATTAATTAGTTAGGCATTTTTAAAGTTTGGTGGTTAATCTGCCATTTTATTCCTCAGCTAGGGACTTAGAACAAAACTGCAGGGACCTAGAAGAAAATAGACAAGGACCTGTGCGAAAAAATATGGTGCTGTGTTGGATCTGAAAATAAACAGAAAAAGATTTGTGGCTAACGCGCGGGGGGGAGTCGAACCCGCGACCCCTTGGTCGTGTGCATTGCGCGCTGGCCACTGCGGCTCTGCTGGCTCGCTTGACAGAACAGGAGCAGGTTTGGGTATATGCTTATGTCTTCGCGTAAACTGAACTTACTGAATTTTCTGTGCGTGCAGGGTTCAGGCTTCAGGCAGCGAGCGGACAGGGACGGCCGGCGATCGCTGCTCGTTGCGCTGCCCGCGGTGAGCTGCCGCAGGTGGCCGGTGGGTGCGGTTGCCGGCCGGTGTGCGTGCGGCCCCGAGGGAAAGGGAGAGGAGACGGAACGAGGGGGAGGTGGCGACTTACCGAGGGAGAGCGGAAGGAGTCGGTGGGGGCGGACGGTGACGACCGGTGGCGGAAACGTTGATGGCGGCGGTGGTTCCGGTGGTCCTCGGGGGAGACGGAGGGGACGGCGAGGTAGAGGGAGCCGGGGCGTTTCCGTTCCCGGCCCAAGCGCGGCCGGGCGGGCACCGTGGCGGCGGCGACTCGCCGGAGAGGGAGGCGGCGGTGAGGGAGTTTCAGTTACAGAACAGAGAAGAAAGGGGGCAGCGGGAGAGGAAGAGAGGAAGAAGAGCTGCGGCGCGAGGGAGAAGGAGGGGAGGAGCGATTAGGGCTAGGAGGGGGGAGCTCGAGGTCTTAAGGGGGAGGTGGAGCTCGCATCACCGTCCCCCATCTCTGTAACCGACGTGGACACCATGGATGGTGCTCCGTACGAGAGGTTAGGAAAGGGTGGGGGTACGGGCCTTTGGGGCAATTGGGTTGGCCCAATTGGGCTGACTGCTCTCTTCCCTCTCTCCTTCTTTTTATTCTTTTTTGTTTATTACTTTTTTTTGCAGCTTTGGAAAAGGAGAAAGAAACAGATGGTTTTAGGGTTAGCAAAATTTTAGGGAAATTTTTATTGTTTTGTTTTTGTAACAGCACCTAAAACAAACTTTTGTTTTCCAAATAAATTTAATTGATGTTATTGTTTGGAAATTAAATGATTTGAGCAATTTTTGGTATCAAAAGAAATAAATGAAAGTTAAGCCAAAAAAATTAAGTTTTTGATTCCAAGTTTTAGTGGAACAATTTGTTTGTTTGTTTTGTAGTTTTTATTTGACACATTGTAACATAACAAGTATGACAAATAATTTGAATGTTTTGTTTGGAATTCAAATAGAAATCAGATGGAAACAATTGAAATCAAATGCAAAACAAATGCAACAAAAATCAATGACTAAGATGACATGGTGCAAAACAACAACAAAACAAGAAACAAACATCTAGGGAGAGATTTTCATACTTGGGATGTTACAAAGCACGGCAGGACCAGCAACTTTTGAAAGACCCAGATGACCGGCATCCCGAATGGTTTCAAGGTCGTGCCAGCTACGCTCTTACCAAAGAAGAGAAGGTCATTTTTTTTAAATGCCTGAGCAGTATGAAGGTCACGTCTGGCTTCTCGTCGAATATAAAGGGAATAATAAACATGGCGGACAAAAAAGTTCCAAAACCTGAAGTCTCACGACTGCCACGTGATTATGACGCAATTTCTTCCGATTTCTTTGAGGGGGCTCCTACCGGAAAATGTTCGAGTAGCCATTGTGAAGCTATGTGCATTCCTCAATGCAATCTCTCATAAGGTAATCAATCCAGAAGATCTACCACGGTTACAGAACGATTTGGTCCAATGTCTTGTCAGTTTTGAGTTGGTGTTCCCACCATCCTTCTTCAATATTATGACGCACCTCCTGCTCCATCTAGTCGAAGAGATTTCCATTCTCGGTCATGTATTTCTACACAATATGTTCCACTTTGAGAGGTTCATGGGAGTATTAAAGAAATATGTTCGTAACCGTGATAGGCCAGAAGGAAGCATCGTCAAGGGCTATGGAAATGAGGAGGTAATTGAGTTCTTTATTGACTATGTTCCTGACCTTAAGACGATTGGTATTCCTCAATCGCGGCACGAGGGGAGGCTAAGTGGAAAAGGCACGATCGGAAGGAAATCAACGATATGTATGGACGGTCATTCTATGACTGAAGCACACCACATAGTTCTGCAAAATTCCAGCTTGGTGGCTCCGTACTTCGAGCAACACAAGAATATTTTACGCTCGGACAACCCAGGGAAGCCTGAATCCATGATTAGAAAGGCACACATGGAGACTTTCGGCAGTTGGTTGCGAAAACATTTAATGAATGACAATGATGTTGGAGATCAGCTGTACATGTTGGCCAAGACACCATCTTCGACTATAACGACTTTCCAAGGGTACGAGAAAAATGGGAATACATTTTACACGATCGACCAAGATAAAAAAATGCACCAACCAAAACAGTGGTGTCCGCTTTGATGCAGCAACCGAGAATGGGCAAAAGGTCACATATTATGGTTACATAGAGGAGATATGGGAACTTGACTATGGACCCTCCTTTAAGGTCCCTTTGTTCCGGTGCAAATGGTTCAAGCTAATAGGAGGTGGGGTAAAGGTGGACGAGCAATACGGAATGACAATGGTAGATTTCAACAATCTTGGTTACCTTGACGAACCATTCGTCCTAGCCAAAGATGTCGCTCAGGTTTTCTATGTGAAGGACATGAGTAGCAAACCGAGGAAACAGAAAGATAAGAAAACGATCAGTACATCATGCGATGATCCAAAGCGCCACATTGTTCTTTCAGGGAAAAGAAACATCGTGGGAGTGGAGGACAAGACAGACATGTCAGAAGATTATAATATGTTTGGTGAAATTCCGCCCTTCAAAGTGAACACTGACCCAAGCATGCATTAAGTTAAATGACGAGGATGCTCCATGGATACGGCACAATCGTAAGCAAGCAGGGACACAAGGGAAGAATTGATGTGTAATAATTTATTGTACCAAACTTTGTTGAATGGATGAATTAAAACGTATGATGGAGAATCCGGATGATTTGTATTTGGTCGATGAACTGAATGATGTATCAAACCTTTTGTCAAACCTTCAAGGGATCGAGGATGTAGAACAAAACAATCGGTATCGCCATCATACAGCCCTGCCGTGGCTACTGAGTGCATATATGCATATCAAATGCAAGGCAGGACGTATGATGGCAAATCCGGATGATTTGTATTTGGTAGATGAACTGAATGATGTATCATACCTTAAAGAGGGTGTAGAACAAAACAATCGGTATCGCCATCATACAGCCCTACCGTGGCTACTGAGTGCATATATGCATACCAAATGCACGGCATGACGTATGATGGCGAATCCGGATGATTTCTATTTGGTCGATGAACTGAATGATGTATCAAACCTTAAAGGGGGATGTAGAACAAAACAATCGGTATCGCCAGCATACACCCCTGCCGTGGCTACTGAGTGCATATATGTATACCAAATGCACGGCAGGACGTATGCTGGCGAATCCGGATGTTTTGTATTTGGTCGATGAACTCACTGGTGTATGAAGGTGGGCTATATATAGGGTCCTCTGGCTCACAAAGTGTTGTGCTAGGGTTTTGATCCAACGGTTAAGAAACACCCCTGATCCAACGGCTCACAACCGCTCGAAAGAAACACACCGTACCCCTGATCGAACGGCTCACAACAGCTCGAAAGAAACACACCCCTGATCCAACGACTCACAAGCGCTTGAAAGAAACACACGATCCGTGTGATTCTTTCTGATTGGTCGGAACAAAACACTAACCATTTCGTCCCGGTTGGTAAAACAGGCCGGGACTAAAGGGACGATCCGTTTCCCAACGAAACCCGAACCATTTTGTCCCGGTTGGTAAAACAGGTCGGGACTAAAGGGATCTGTTTTCTTCTCACTATATATATGTATGCATTGCCACACCATTGGCATAAACACATAAAAACTCACCACTCTCTCATGGCTTCTACCGTACCCACTCTAACCTTCATCCAGGCGGAGGCACTTTCCGCCTCGAACTACCCCTACCCGCCCGGCTACATCGTTCCCGCCGGTTGGATGCTGAGCGCCGGAGGAGTGCCGGTCCCTCCTCTTCCTCAAGGTGTGGCGCATCGGGCGGCCATCACGAATCACTACTACCACGAGCTCACGCCGGAGACAGGAGGCGGGAAGACAGGAGGCGGGAAGAAAGAGGCGGGGAGAGGGAGGCAGGAAGACAGGGAAGAAATGGCTGGAAAATGGGAGCGGGAAGACAGGAGGCGGGAACTACAACCACTGATGTGAAGGGCATGCCTATAGGCCTAGGAGTACATTTGGAATGTTGGAGTGATTTAGTCATACTCCTGCCTAGGCGTATAATATGCATACTCGTAGTCTTCACAGTCGCCGCCGTTGTACTCGTAGTCGTCGCCTTCTAAGTTGCCGTCGTCGTCGTCGCTGCTGTCGTCGGGTGGCGCTCGTGGCTCGAACTGAGGGTAGCGCAGGCGGGGGTTATCGCCGGCCCTGATGTAGTCCATGACGCTCTGTAGAGTCCGGCCGTACCACCATAGCCGACGGCCGGCCTCGTGAAAGTTCCCAGGAGGCAGACCGTCCTTCTCATACCTGGCGAGCGCCCTCTCACGCCGATTGATGAAGAAGGAGTCCCAAGTATGCTGGTAGCGGGATGCCAGCGGGGATTCATCCGCTGCTCCGGCGTGAGATCGAGGTAGTAGTGGTTCGTGATGGCCGCCCGGCGCGCAGTACCCTGAGGGACGGGAGGGACCGGCACGCCTCCGGTGCTTAGGCTCCAGCCGACGGGGACGCGGTAGCCCGGTGGGCAAGGGTAGTTCGAGGCGCAAAGCTCCTCCACCTGCTGGTAGGTTAGAGTGGGTACGGTGGAAGCCATGAGAGAGTGATGAGAGATTGTAGAGATGTGATAATGCTGACCAAGCCGGGCTACATATATAGTGGGAAATGACGGGAAAAATGGGAGCGGGAAGACAGGAGGCGGGAAGAAAGAGGCGGGAAGCGGGAGGCGGGAAGACAGGGAAGAAATGGCGGAAAAAATGGGAGCGGGAAGACAGGAGGCGGGAAGAAAGAGGCGGGAAGTGGGAGGCGGGAAGACAGGAGGAGGGAAGAAAGTGGTAGGAAGAAAGAGGCGGGAAGCGGGAGGCGGGAAGACAGGGAAGAAATGATGGAAAAAATGGGTTTTTAAAATGATTTGGTTTTATTTTTCTGAATTTTTTGATATATTATTTGTATTTTTAAGATTTTAAAATGAATTAGTTTTATTTTTCTGAATTTTTTATATATTATTTGTATTTTTAGGATTTTAAAATGAATTAGTTTTATTTTTCTGAATTTTTTGATATATTATTTGTATTTTTAGGATTTTAAAATGAATTAGTTTTATTTTTCTGAATTGTTTGATATATTATTTGTATTTTTAAGATTTTAAAACGAAAAGTATTTTGAAAAATCACCTTTAGTCGCGGTTCGTGACACGAACCGCGACTAAAGGCTCTTTCCGCGCGGGAACGAAAACGCCGCGAAAAAACCTTTAGTCGCTGTTCGTGACACCAACCGCGATTAAAGGTACCCCTTTAGTCCCGGTTGGGGACACAAACCGCGACTAAAGGGTACCTTTAGTCGCGGTTGGTGTCCCCAACTAGGACTAAAGGCTTGCCCTATATAAAGATCTTCGTCTTCCTGACGACCAAACGCATCGACCTCTTGACGAACAAATGTTCTCCTGTAAGTGATTTTCCGTGCGCCGTCGTTTCCGGACACCTCGCCGTCGCCGTCGCCGTCGTGTCCTCCTTGTTCTCCTCGTCGAGCCACGTTTGCTGAAAAGACTGAAGCCGCCCGAATTTGGTTGTTCCCTTTCTCTCCGGCCGTCGCGGAAAATAGGGCCGACGGCGACCTATACCTCACCGAGCCTCCCCAACCTCCTCTCCCGATTCCTGGTGAGCTTGCGCGTCTAGGGGTGCTCCCCTTTAAGTTTATCGTGCCCGGAATCACCTAGACCGTTGTGCTCCGCCGCGGGCCGCCGAGCAACTGGATACCGGTGAGTCTCCGGCGACCAGTAGGTCATTCCGCTACCACCCCTAGGTTCACTGTGTCATGCTCGAGCTAGTGGAGCAATCAACTTAGATCAATTTGGAGCAAATTCATCGAATTTGAATTCACAGGAGAGGATTTCCTCCGAGCTGACGTCAGCATGAAGCAGGGATTTTTCTTTTTCTATCAATTTTTGGTTTAAAAATGAAACTGTTAGGTGGGTCCCACCTGTTAATTAAAAAATGGTAGAAAATGAATAAATCTTACTATTTCAATAACTTTTAATTTACGTATCAGAAAAATACAAATAAAACATATAAATGTTTTGAAAAATAAAATCTAAATGTTTATCATCTTTTCAAAAATATTTGATAAAGTCTAAAATTAAATATTTTTGAATTTATATTAATTCAATTAAAAATGAGAAAAATAATAAACAATTCAGAAAAATACAAGTTATATACCAAATTGCTCAAAATGACATATGCAACTCATCTATGATATTTTCAAAGTCAATTAAAAAAGTTTTCATGTGTGTAATATTTTGCCTAGTCATTTAATACATATAAAATTGAGAAAATAATAACTTATTCAAATATTTTCAGAAAGTTTCAAATGAGATACCAAATATGTCAAACACAATACATTTTATTTAAATTATAAACTTGTTTCTAGAAGTATGATGAAATTCTATCATGCTCCATTATAACCAGAAATAACTACTACACCATTATTCTCCTTATTAATAAAACCTCATGTTTTCACACTCCTAAACTCTCAAAAAAAGTACGGTCATTTCACTAAGTAAAATATTTGTACTAATATTTGCTAAGTCTCATTTCTACTAAAAAAATCACCGTCAATACTAGTACTATTAAGTAGCAAAATTATTAAGTACCAATATTTGCTCCTCCTCTATACCGTACCCCCTAAACCCCCTCCGCCCCCGAGCGGCTCCCTAACACCGTACAACCGTCCCTGCTCCTCCTCTATGTCCCCTTAATCTTATTTTTTAATTCCTTTATACTTAATTAATTTTTACTACATGCAGGAGTGACATATGGCGGATGATAGAGCCGAGGCGCTTAGGGATCCGGAGGCTGAACGTTATTTAATGGGCATCATAGACAACGAGATTCCTTATGTGCCGGGCTCAGAAGATGAGCAAGAAGAGGATGTAGTCTCTTCTTTTCTGAACCTTGACGGTGGAACAGACATTGTCGATGATCAAGAAGGTGAAGGAACGGACATTGTGGACGGAGGTCAACCGTCGACAAACGACGATCTCGAATTGCAAGTAGCAACCACCTTCGGCGAGGTATATATATACATTGAGCCTCTCGTGATACAAACTTACTGAAATGTGAATACATATGTATTAACGAGCGCAACTCTCTTTCTTTTTTTAGCCCTCGGCCGGATCGAGTAAGACAAAGCGTGGCAAATCCAAGGCGATGAAACAAGAAGAAACATATACCATCGAATTAGTCGGTGCAACCGGCAAGCCCCTACAGCACACCACAAAGTTTATCAACCAATGTGGAGTCGTTGTTAGAGACAACGTCCCGATCACCGTCTAGGAATGGAAGGAGCCAAAGAAGGCACGTCTTGGTTTCAGTTTTGTCGACAAGAGAACGAAAAAGGATTGCTGGAGAAAGCTTATGGAACATTTCATTCTACCTCCGGAATACAACAAAGTCGATGAATTCGGTAACGAGATTCCGGGTGGATGTGAGAGGAGGAGGCTAGTTAAAGAGTTCGCTCTTCAGAAAATGGCCGAAGCATTCCGGAACTTCAAGAAAAATTTAACCCGTGACTATGTCAACAAGGGCAAGACTCCGGATTTCAATGGAAAGCATGAGAGACTGAAATATGATTGGCCAGAATTTGTGAGGCAAAAGAAATCGGAGCATTTCAAGGAAATATCGAAAAAAATAAGGTTAATGCGGGTAAGAAACAGTACCATCATATTATTGGGCCAGGAGGATACCGCCTCTCGGAGCCTAAGTGGGAGAAGATGGAGGAGGGCCTAAGGGTGCTAGGAATCCCTCTAGGTACAGAGGGATGGGACCCAAGGGCCAAAAGCTGGTGGTACGGGCATGGGGGATCGCTAGACCCGGAGACAGGGGTGTGTGTTCACCGGAAGAAAAAGTTTGCTCCCACCCAAGCCCTTATTGATGCAATGACCCAAGCTCAAGAGGGCTTGATCAAGTTCAACAGAGAGAAAGATGCACTGACAACAGCCCTCCAGAATGATGAACACCCAGGACATGTACGAGGCAAAGGCATAATTCCGTGGAAAGTAGGGTTTTCCCAGGACAATGACCCGTACTGTTACAGAAGCCGTAAGAGAAAGACGGACCGGGATGCAGATCTTTTAGCGAAGTTTGCATCGGAACTCCATGAGGTGAAGCAGATCGTGCATGAACTAGTAAAAGAAAGATCGGCTGCAGGGCCGCATGAATATCATGAAGCGGATCTCGGATGCGAGCAACGGAGAAGAAGCGTGGCTTCCATGTATGCCCCGCCTGGTGCTAATGCACCGACGATCGAGATTCGTGCACCGGATCCTCACTACCCCGTGGATGATGTAAAGGATATGAAAGAATGTGATCTGCATTATCCCGTGGGGAACGTTTCCACGAAGGTAGCTACCGGCAGTGCTTTACCCTGTACACCTGGAGCACTCCACCACAACAACCCCATTGCATATGGCTATGCTCGTTTCACGGTGGAAGACATAGTCCAAGAGTTTGAGGACCTGGAGATTGACAAAGCTACACCCGAAGGGGAGATAAGACTTGGAGATGTCAAGCGCCAGATCATTCTATGGAAAAAGAAGTACATAGTGTTTCCAGGCGAGGCGGAAAGGCTAACAAGTCCACCCCCTCCGATGGTGGTGGTGGTGGTGGTGGCGGCGGTGGTGGTGGTGGTGGTGGTGGCGGCGGTGGTGGTGGTGGTTCACCTACACCTCCTTCACGCCATTCGACGCCGTCCCCCGATCCACAACCTCCGGCGGGTAAGCAGCCGCCGCCCCCAATCCTCCTCCGGCGGGTACGACGCCCCCTAATCCACCTCCGGTGAAGAAGCAGAAGCAGGCGGACAGCAAGGAAATCCGCTCCTGAACTATTAACCCTGACCCTTATGTACCTAAGACCACAACGGTACCGGAGCCATCACTGAAGCCTCTCCTCCCAAGGCCTTAGGAACTTAGTGAAGATGAAACCAAATTGGCCGCCGCTGCTCATTATGAGAAATGGAAGACGGATATGAAGGCGATAAAAGAGCCTGAGCCCAAGCAAGTATTCACTGAGAAGCAAAAGAAGTGGGCTACGGATTTTTTGACGACACCGTCCCAAGCCGAGCTGAATATGCCTGACGACTATGGACGTGAACTTCGTAGGCAAGCAGAAATATTGAAGGAGGAGAAAGAAGAAAGTAAAAAAAGCGGGAAACAAGTTGACCAGCTCGGGATGCAGAATAAACAATCGAGCCCCCCGCTCATAGTGAAAGCCGGTCCGGAAGAGGACCCCGAGATCATAGCAGCTGCGGCAGCACATGGATTGACTATAGCGAGTGCCATAAAACAAGCGTCCGAGATGAGTTTGACTCTTCGTGCCTCGTTAGCCCTTGAGGATGTGCCAGTAAGTGAGATAGCATTACAATATGTGCGGAATGGGCCTCTCGTCGAGGCTGCGCAGGAAGAGAGTCTAGCACCACAAATGCGAAATCTGCTACGTTGGTACAAGAATTTCATAACATGGGTCGGCAAAGAATATGTTTATGCGGATGTTACAGTGGAGCATCACACCAAACGGTACTCTGTAGAAGTTCATATGAGTGAATTGTTCCAGCTGTTCAATCTGCGCGAGCTCGACAAATCTATGCTGAGTTGCTACGTTCTGTAAGTGATTTATGTCTACCTCATCTCGTTCTTCATTGCCTGCACTATATATATATATATTTTCCTAACTATATTGTTGCGTACGCTATTATGCAGATTGAAGATTTGGAAATGCAAAAAAAGAAACATCCATGATGTTGGGTTCATTGACCCACATATCGTTAATGGATATGTGTTAAAAAATCACCCCGAAGATGTGGAGAAAGACTTGTACAAGTTTCTTAGAAAGCATCAACTCAAAAGTCATATTCTATTTCCTTACCATTTTGGGTGAGTGTTTCTCTCTTGTGCCCATTCTCTTTTGTTTACTCCATGCATCGTATGTCTAATCGATGAGTTATGCATGACTGTGCATGTAACATGTCCGCATGTTCCACTGGATTCTACTAATGATTGAACTTCACACCTCCAGAGTTCTAATCACGGACTCTATGAATTCGGATTCAAAGCTTTGGGCCGACATGAGAAAAATGCTGCAAAAGTAATTATTTTCAATCATTTGCGCTCTATATCGATCGGTCTCTTTCGTTCATTTCCTAATATCAAGTAACTAATAACTCCCTTGTTCATTTAATTTTCTTTGCCCTGTAGGGTTTGGAGACGGTTCTCAGAACAAATTATCGGTGAATTCAAACATGAGCTAGAATTTAGAAGGTTAGTTAATGTGGATAAGCAGCCACCGAGGACCAATCTATGTGGATACTATGTTTGTGAGAACATACGGAGACACACCTCTGAGCGGAAGGCGTCGGATAGCGTGCGGAAGGCGACGGATAACTTGCGGAAGAAGCTTAGTCCAGAAGCTCGCTTCCGACCAATTCAAGAGGAATTAGCAGGATTTTTCATGAGGGAAGTCATCCATCCTAAAGGAGAACACTATACCGAGGACGAAGAACTTTTTATGCGGTAAATTGTGTATGTAAACTTGTTCGAAGTTGTATATGGTCACCCGAGATTGAATACATATTATATATTCCTCTTGAATTCTTCTTGTTTGAAATTTCATATGCATGTATATAGTAGCGTAGAATATGTGTACTGAAACTTCATCAAAATTAAAATAAAACACCAAATAAAATATAACAGAAATAAAACACTACAAATCAAAAAGAAACCAGGTTTAGGGGGGCTAAAACCCTAAGCCTGCGGAGGAGGCCTTTAGTCGCGGTTAGCCACGAGAACCGGGACTAAAGGTCCTCCACCCCGACGGACTCCTGGCGTCCACGTGGACGGGCCTTTAGTCGCGGTTCGTAAGCGGCGCGACTAAAGGAGGGGGGCCTTTAGTTGCGCATATTTAGTCCCGGTTGCACAGCCGGGATTAATGGCCTTTGCGAACCGGGACTAAAGGCATATTTTCTACCAGTGATTGAGCATAGTCTTCGTTAGAAACATTTCGTTTCTGCTCGTCCATCGGCCCACTAACCCCATTAATCCTTTGTGTGTGTGCTCCTTTGTTTCTCCCTTTGTGAATTTGGTTCTTTCGTAACTTGTCATCGTGGTTCATTTTTACCTTTAATAACAAACATTTCGTTGGATTTGGTTGATCAAGGTCTCATCCTCCAACTGCCTGTAATTCATCGCCCTTGGCCGTTTGCTCGAGGTGAATACCGACCCCCCAATCTCCTCGATGTCCTCATCATCCTCATCGTCGACACCGTCAACCCCTTCCTCGGCCTCGTTTTTTCCGGAAGCACCAAGGGAGATTTTATCGATGTTGACGCTGACCTCATTCAACATGTCCATGTATGCGGCCGTAGGGGCCTCACACAAGGCCAGGCTACACAATCGGTCCAATCATCCACAAGAATCACAACAGAATTGTAGCAAAATCGAATCGAAGAGGAGAAAACCATACCTTTGCGTCGGTGTTGGAGTTCCGGCAGAAGGGGTCGGCGATTTCTTCTTTTTCGGCAGCGGCTTCGGTGGTTTCGCCGCCCCCGCTATGGCGGCCGCGTCCAGCAAGCCGACTCTTCCTTCAGCGGCAACAGCAGCGACGGCTATATCAGTTTGCCCGGTGCCGAGCCGCTTGCGCTTCACCGGAGCGAGGCCAGGCGCAGGTGTCGGCGCGAAGGCCGCCGTCAGATCTGAACGACCCGCGGGATCAGATTCTTGAGCCGCGTAAACGTGTACGCTGATGAGGGAGGACTTCTGAGATTCCATGGCGGGGCTATAAGCGAGAATGGCCGGAGCCTGAGAGGAAGGTCGGAGGGGGGGGGGGGGAGCGGCGGCTGACAGCAGGAGTTCAAATTTCCGTCCTGCCAAGCCTTTCAGTGCGATGCAGGGCACCCTCGGGTCGGCATGGAAACCCTTGAATTCCGGGGTTGGTGGGGGGAATTCTCCGGCGTCCCAAAAAAGTTTTATGGGCCGGCCGAGTTTACGGGCTCTGCCATTTCCAAAAATTTCGCTCGCAACCCGTATGTGGAGGTTATTTTTCAGTTTCGGCCTTTTTAGTGGCTCTGCTAGAGATGCTCTAGGAACGACAGTCAGCAAATAAACATGCAACATTGAAAATTCAGACACTATGCAAAATATATGAAAAACAGAAGCATGCGGGCAGTAGGAAGTTTTGAGCACCACATATACCTTCTATATTCAGTTGTTATGCACAAACTAAGAGACAGTTACATGTGCACCTGTGATCACCTTTATGTATCAGCAACAGTAAATATAACCCATCTGTAATTATGACAGAAACTGAACAGCAAAGATATACACTGAACCACATAATCAAATTTAGCTCCAATGAAAAGAAGCTTGCACAATCATGATCAAAGACGAGTGGTGTACATATCAGGTTCAGCTTGCTTGCACAATCGTGTACTGAAGCTGATTTTCATGCTAAAAATTAGCTGATGCATGTACTACAGGATAAAAACTGCTCAGCAACTATGTTTCTATGCACATCAGGTTCAGCTTGCAGAATCATGATTGAAATTAGCTTGTGTGGATCACATGCCTGATGATGTAGAGTCCAAGAACAAGTTGTTGTACTCCCTCCTTTAATTGTTTCATGCTTGATTCACGTTATTGAGAAGTCAGAACACGTACTGGATCCTATGCCTAGTGACCTAAGCACAAAGAAAAGAAAAGGTACTAGTTTCAGCTGCTATGCAGTATAGCATTCAGTTCAATGCAGTTCTGATAGGGCACATGAAGCTGATGAGGAGGCGCCATTTCAGCGGCCGCGCGTGGCGGTGCGTGTGGTTGTGGTGTAGAGGTAGAGCAGAGCAGAGCAGCAGAGCAGGAGGAGCTCTAGCTGGAGCAGAGCAGCAGCGGCGCGAGTCCCTCAGGAAGCAAAGAGGGGGAGAGAGAGGTTATGTACAATAATACGTGTAAATTACAAAAATCTACCATATTTAGGGTATTGTTTACGAGCCAGTACCACCTGGTGATTATTTTAAAACCTACCAGCCGTGGGGCTAACGACTACATATTGCACAAATTTTGTTCTAACGTCATTTTAACAGCAGTGCTGACTAGGAGGGTTCATCTGTCAGACCTGAGTTGGCATCAGACTAGACACAATAGGGGTATCATAGGTAGTATCATACATACCATGTTGGCAAAAAGCTGAGGTGGCAGTGTAATTAATGAGGAGAGAGGTGATGGTGGTATCATAGATAGATATCGTAACACATTGCGAGACAAGATAAGTTTATATCACACTAAATGAATCACTGTATGATACCACAAACATGTTACTACCCATTGTGGGAGTAGTAACATAGACTAGTATCATCTGCATGATACTAGTGTATGATACTCCCCATTGTGACTAGTCTCACACGTGGTGGAGGAGATGACGTGGACATGGTACCAACATCCAGTCTCTCTCGACTATTTTTCCCGTAGGCCTTTATGATTATTTTTCCTCTGGTCAACGCACGGGAGGCCCTCTCACAAAAAAAAGAATGGGAGGGGTTCCTACCATGGTGACGAACGGGTGGGAATGGGAGGGCACACACCGGAGGGACATGCGAGGGAACACAAGGGAAACTAATCTGGCCGCCCAACTCAGCTCGCTCGTCACGACCTCCTCGCCTCCATCCTCAAGTATGGCGAGGAACTCCGATATACGGCCATGGCGGGGCGATTTCGATCAGGTGCCGTCCTCCCTCCACACCGTTAGCTCTGCCTTGTTCTCATCTCCTCGCCCGTGAGTTGCGTTTGCTGGACGGTCGAAATACGAGAAATCGCACCCGTCTTCTCGAGCTACGGTCACCGTTGCCGCGTAGAATCTCGAGCCGCCATTGTTGGAGATATACCCTAGAGACAATAATATCCAGTTATTATTTTATCTTCAAGTTCAGAATTAAGTTTATGTCATCATGCTGCAGCCGCTATAATACTTGAAAAAAAATAAGTTTTCAAAGTAAAACTTATGTGCGGATGTGTAGAGATAAATAAACAAGAGTTCCTGATAATTTCTCTAAGATTAACTTATTGGTTTGTGAGATGATCACATTTTCTTGATCATGGACTTGGTTAAAAGTTTAGCAAAATATAAGAGTTTATTATTAGGGTAACAATAGTACTGAACCGACCTAACTATATGATATTAGTAAAAGATACTAAACAATTGTAGTGCATTTATCAAAGTACTTATGAAGTTATCATTGACTATAATTTTTATACTATGAGAATATCTAGTGACCGCACGATATGAAGTAAATATGAAGTTGTCATCAACTATCTTGTCGTAACTGCACATCATAACGTTGACATCTGAATATATTCTAGAAAGTATAGTGGAACTGAGATTGTTCAATACGAGTACTTAACTCCTCTAGACGATAGAGATACACATGCTCGGGAGCCCTCTTCTGTCCCTCTTGTTCAATGGAGCCGGCGCGACGCGGGTTCTCCTAAGGCCGAGGCATGGTGCTGCCGCCGGTGTCACGGTGTGGCTGCATCTGCACTAGCGCGGCGGATGGCGGTTGATCCCATCCAGGAAGATCGGTGGTACAAGGGACGGCGCGGTGACCTCCCTCCTCCATGGCTCGTCTCGGGCTGGAGCGCGCAGGTTGGATCCCGTCGGATCTAGGACGGGAGGACGGCGGTTGGTGCAAGCCAGGCTCAGGCCGACGACTGCGGTACCCGTGGGTGTCGTCACCTTTTTGAAGGAGTCGCCGCCGCTAATCTCTCGTCTCCTGCATTGTGTTCCGGGGGAAACCCTAGATCTGGTATATCCATAACAGATGATGGCGCCACCTTCGGTGTCGTTTACCCCCTTAGAGGCATCGTTTTTGGAACACGGGCTTCCTGGAAGGGTTTGTTGGTGGTGCGGTGTTTCATCTTCATCGAAGACGTCGAGTCGTAGCGGCATGGAGCCGTGGAGTTTCGACAATGGGCACGGAATGATGGATGCGCGCAGAAAGGTGAACCTGTTTGGCGCTATGGTGGCATCGATGGCAGACCCGACAAGGTTTCTGCATTGATCTCTCGAGAAGATGGTTTTGCGGATGTCGACTGCAGCGGCTTCCGAGTATGCACATCGGTGTATACTGTGGGCATGCTGAAACAGTTATGTGCTCCCAGTTTGTTATCGGACGGACTGGTGGAAGTAACTGGATTAGATGTTGCGCCGTTGCTGTGTTAGATCGAGGTACGTGGCTCCGACAATGACCACCCTCTTCATCAATAGTTTGTCGGCATGACGATGTTCGTCAGGCAGGTGGCTTGTAACTCTTTGTAAGGCTTCGTGTTTCGTTTTTATTATTAATAGAAAACCGGACGTGTGCATCATTTTGATCCAGAGTGTGGCGTCTAACCTCCATTTGTTTTTAAAAAAATCCTTTTCGAGATGTCGACTCATGTGATGTTAACAAAACGACAACTTGCTCGATCGGAAACGTCGTGGATACAAACACCACACCCCACCCCACCGAACGATTTCCAAACTTTATATACGCAGCAGGTTCGCATGAGCTGGAGCTGTCCCTTGGTCTGATCCATCGCGTGCCACCTCGATCTTGACATGGTACAGCTTTTGGTACCGAGACGACGGGTACTGAAGTGACGGTCGAGGCAGCGTCGGAGCGGACAATTCCACACGTTTGTTTTCGCTTCATATCCATACCATACATCGCTTTCATCCTTATTTATTGCGGCACGACTTGGGAAAGAAAATGGTCGCGGCCGGACTGCTCGTACAGTGGCACTGCGAGCACCTAGGCGAGCCGTCTCCCTGGTCTGGTCTGCGGGCCACGGACCGCCGGCCCCGTCACATCGATCGATCGCCGGCCGGCCAGGTGCAGGCGGGACGCGCGCGAGGCGGCCGGCGGACGACTTGACGAGACGTCGAGACGGCGAGCGATGGACGGCGAAAGTAATTTAATACGAGCAGCTTAGGTAGCGCCGATCGAACTGGGACGCGCGCAAGCTAGCTAGATAACTCTGGAAAATCCTCGCGGCCAGCATCGTTGTCGCAAGAAGTGTCAAGGGGAATGGATAATAATATAATACTCGTGTTACTACATTGTACAATAAATGTGATATTTTTTAGAACTCGCCTCCGGGTATCGCTACCTTACGAGCGCGCGACGGAAACTCAACCATAGATCGGTTTCCGACCATGTTACGTTTGCTGAAAAAGGAAACTAGCACCTGCGTGCACCTGTTCCCTCTTAGTAATGCTCCGTTTGGCACACACGAAACCTCTTCCGGTCAACAACACATTAGGCGCCTATTCCTTTTTTTTTTCAAAACCTGTTACGTGCGTGTAGTGTACTAGTACATTTCTTCTTTGCACGCACAGTTGGTGCCAAAAAAAAATGAAACAATAATTCTACTTTAGTGCGAAAAAAATCCTTTGTAATAAAAAATTAATAATTTATTTTATAAATCTATTTCCTTTTAATTGATTAAAAAAGAATTTTGTTTCTTTTACTTGCAAAAATCCATATGAGCACAATTTAATTCCCTTTTAGGGCTAGTGGTTTTTTAGGGTAAAAAGATAAAAGGGTGGGAGAATAAAACCACTTCCAACTAGTGTAAAATTTTAAAAGGGACAAAAATGAAATACTACAAAAAAAAATGCTATACGTGGTCGTGGTCTCTATAAAAATTATAGAGTATTTATTTGTTTAGTATGATACGTGAAAAATATATAGAAACATGAAACACTTACTTTTGTATAGGCTAAAGTACAAGACAAAATTATTTTATTTTCGTCTCAAAAGATAAGGTACAGTTTATTATTTTTTATAATTTGTTACATTCTTTTTAAAGATTTTGCCTAACTATTTCTCTAAAAGGTCAAAATCGCTTTGCGTCGAGCCACTGAAAAGTACAGTTGTCAATAGAATTTAGGTTTGTAATTTTAATTCATCGTCTACACTTTTATGGTCAGAAAAAATTAATTTTTTCTTCAAAATTAATTTTCTCTTAGGGCTAGTGAATTTTTAGGGTAAGAAAAAAAGGGTGGGAGATATAAAAAATTCCACTTCCAACTAGTATAAATTTTTGCGCTTCCAACTAGTGTAAAAAAATCCCACTGTCTAGTAGAAAAAAATACATTTTCCACTAGGATAAAAAAATTCACTATGAAAAAATACACTTCCTCCGCTTCGTTGTTGCCGAAGGGGCGTCGGCGAACAACAGCTGCGCGCGACCCCGTGATGGCGGCGGCGTTTTTTTTTCTTCCAACGGCTGGGGATGGCGGCGGGCGCTGCTCCGTCGACCTGCGCGGCTTGGCGGCGTCGTCACCGACATGGAGGATCAAGGGAGAAGCTGGTGGGGGGCTGCTGAGGGCGGTGGTCTGCGGCGTCGGGGATGTGCCTGGTTGGAGCTGGACGGCCCGGGAAGGTGGCGGCCGGGCCGCCGGGCTGGGGCGACGGCCGGCGGAAGGTCTGCGGACGGTGGAGGTCCGCCGGTGGTGCTGCAGGGGTTGGGGCGCTGCTGCTGTACTCCGATATGGTGGAGGCTGCGCACCAAGATGGGCTTGGCGGGCCCGATCTGGGCTTGTCGGGCCCGGTCGGCGGTTGGCTGTGGCGGTGCGCCTCCTGAGCTTCTGCTGGGTGTGCGAGCCGGCGCTGGGCGCAGACTGCGTTGGCCCGGAGGTAGTGGCTTTTGAGATCCTGTCGGCATGGTGCCGCGAGGCGACGTCCTCTCCGACTGGTGTCTCCGCGCGGTGCGGCGTTCCGGGCGCGGGATCGACGGCATCCGGGCGCCAACTCTAGCGGGAGGTGTTGCGGTTGGTGAGGGTCGGGAAAGAGGAAGCCGGGGCAGCGGCCCCGGATTTGCGCTTGGGTCGCAGTTGGCATGGCGTTGGCCGTGGCGGGAGGTGCCGCGGGTGCTGCGACATGGCGTGTTGGTGGTCGGGGCGGTCCCCGTGGGGCGGTTCGCAGGGTTTGCGACGCCGGGCGAAAAGCCCTACACCGGTGCTCGATCGGGGCCGACGACGGCGAAGCCTCCCGGCGCCGCGTCCTTCATGAAGGCGTCGTCGAGGCGGTGCTTTCGCTTCTCCGCGCCGGGTTTTCCGGGGGAAACCCTAGATCCCTCGTGGGATCGGGCGAGGGCGGCGCTCCTGCGTCGCTTGCCTCTTGGGTTCTCGCCTTGGACGTTCCACCGGCTTGTGGGAGCCGTGGGGTGTTGGTGGTTGGTGACGACATCTTCTTCGTCGGCTAGGCGGTGCGCGGTCCTGGGGCCGACGTGGATGTCGGAGCGGCGGCTCCGGATGACTTGCGTTGAGGTTGCCTCCGCCGTGTTTAGGCCGGTTTTGGTTGCTAGGGCAACTTGATCGTCAGCTAGTTTGGATGCGCGGCCTTGGGGCCGGCGTGAATGTCGGAGCGGCGGCTCTGGGGTTTCTTGTTGCGTTGAGTTTATCTCCGCCGTTGTAGTGTCGGCTTTGGTTGCTAGGGACATGACCGGCGGCTAGTTTAGGGGCGTGACCCTGGGGCCAGCGTGGATGTCGGAGCGACGGCTCCGTGTTTTCGTCTTGCGTGAGGTTGCCTCTGCAGTGGTAGTGACGGCTATGGTTGCTCGGGTGACATGGTCGTCGACTCGAGGTTTATCTTTTTTCTTTTTAGGCCTCGTCCTTCCTGTATTCTCCTTCTATATCAAATATAAAAGGCAAAGCTTTTGCCTCGTTCCAATTTTTTTTTTAAAAGCCTCGTTTCAAAAAAAAAACTAGTAGAAAAAATTCCACTTCCATTCATCACACTTGATTACTTTGTTTGGAAAGAAATATATATAGGTTTTTCAAAGGGTTGGTAATTTCCATTCATCTCCGTTGATAATATTCTTGGGAAAATTATATATAGGTTTTCAAAGGGTTGGTAATTTCCATTCATCTCCGTTGATAACATTCTTGGGAAATTATATATAGGTTTTTAAAAGGTTGGTAATTTTCATTCATCACCCTTGATAACATTCTTCGGAATAAAACTATACATAGGTTCTCTAAAAAAAAGGTTGGTAATTTCCATTCATTGCCCTTGATAACTTTCTTTGGAAAATATTAATATATATTGGTTCTTAATAGTTGGTAATTTCCATTCATCTCCATTGATAATATTCTTGGGAAAAAATTATATATAAGTTTTTGAAGGGTTGGTAATATTCATTCACCACCCTTGATAACATTCTTGGGAATAGACTAAACATTGGTTTCTAAAAAAAAGATTGGTAATTTGCATTCATGTCCCTTGATGACTTTCTTTGGAAATAAAAAATTATATTGGTTCTTAAAAGGTTGGTAGTTTCCATTCATCTCCCTTGATAACATTCTTAGGAAAATTATATATGGTTTTCAAAAGGGTTGGTAATTTGCATTCATCGCCCTTGATAACATTCTTGGGAATAGACTATATACTGGTTTTTGAAAAAGGTTGTTAATTTTATTCATTGTCCCTTATGAATTTCTTGGGAAATAAAAATATATATTGGTTTCTAAATAAGGTTGGTAATTTCCATTATCTCCCTTGATAATATTCTTGGGGGAGTTATAAAAAATATGTTTACAAAGGGTTGGTAGTTTCCATTCATCTCCCTTGATTACTTTGTTTGGAAAGAAATATATATAGGTTTTCAAAGGGTTGGTAATTTCCATTCATCTCCGTTGATGACATTCTTTGGAAATTATATATAGGTTTTTAAAAGGGTTGGTAATTTTCATTTACCACCCTTGATAACATTCTTGGGAATAGACTATACATTGGTTTCTAAAAAAAATGTTGGTAATTTCCATTCATTGCCCTTCATAACTTTCTTTGGAAAATAAAAAATATATTGGTTCTTAAAAGTTGGTAATTTCCATTCATCTCCATTGATAACATTCTTGGGGAAGTTATAAAAAAATATGTTTTCAAAGGGTTGGTAGTTTCCATTCATCTCCATTGATTACTTTGTTTGGAAAGAAATATATAGGTTTTCAAATGGTTGGTAATTTCCATTCATCTCCCTTGATAACATTCTTGGAAAATTATATAGGTTTTAAAAGGGTTGGTAATTTTCACCGCCCTTGATAACATTCGTGGGAATAGACTATACATTGGTTTCTAAAAAAAAGGTTGGTAATTTCCATTCATCTCCCTTGATAACTTTCTTTGGAAATATTAATATATATTGGTTCTTAAAAAGTTGGAAATTTCCATTCATCTCCATTGATAACATTCTTGGGGAAAATTATATATAAGTTTTTGAAGGGTTGGTAATTTTCATTCACCACCCTTGATAACATTCTTGGGAATAGACTAAACATTGGTTTCTAAAAAAAAGGTTGGTAATTTGCATTCATGTCCCTTGATAACTTTCTTTGGAAATAAAAATTTATATTGGTGCTTAAAAGGTTGGTAGTTTCCATTAATCTCCCTTGATAACATTCTTGGGAAAATTATATATGGTTTTCAAAAGGTTGGTAATTTGCATTCATCACCCTTGATAACATTCTTGGGAATAGACTAATACTGGTTTTTCAAAAAGGTTGTTAAGTTTAATTCATTGTCCCTTATGAATTTCTTGGAAATAAAAATATATAGTGGTTTCTAAATAAGGTTGGTAATTTCCATTATCTCCCTTGATAACATTCTTGGAGAAGTTATAAAAATATGTTTTCAAAGGGTTGGTAGTTTCCATTCAACTCCCTTGATTACTTTGTTTGGAAAAGAAATATATATAGGTTTTGAAAGGGTTGGTAATTTCCATTCATCTCCGTTGATAACATTCTTTGGAATTATATATAGGTTTTTAAAAGGGTTGGTAATTTTAATTCACCACCCTTGATAACATTCTTGGGAAATAGACTATACATTGGTTTCTAAAAAAATTGTTGGTAATTTCCATTTATCTCCCTTGATAATTTCCATTCATCTCACTTGATAAATATTCTTGAAATGTTTTTAGGTTGGTGATTTCCATTAATCACACTTCATAACATTCTCAAAAAATAGATTTTTAGGTTGGTAGTTTTCATACATCACACTTGATAATATTCTTGAAAAGTTTTTTACTTTGGTAGTTTTTCATTCATCACACTTTCTAACATTCTTAAAAAAAAATGGTTGGTAATTTTAATTCATCACATTTGATAACCTTTTGAATAAGCTTTTTAGTTTGGTAATTTGTATTAATCCCTCTTCATAAAATTATGAAAAAATGGTTTTTAGGTTGGTGATTTCCATTCATCACACTTGATAACATTCTTAGAAGAGGTTTTTCTGTTGGTAATTTTTATTCATCGCACTTGATAACATTCTAGAATGTTTTTAGGTTGGTAATTACCAGTATCTATCACACAAGTAAAATATGTTACGAGGCTATATCGCCAATATCTTGATAAGTAAATCATTAAAACCTTGGTAACTACTCAACAACACCTGGGTACAAAAGATTTTGTTTACTGCATCATCACGCTTTGGTAACTATAACATCACCACCTTTGTAAATATGTTGACACCATGGTAACTACAACCATGGACAAATATGGGAAGCTCGTGATTCATCACCCTCACAAGTATAATAAAAATGTTTCCCTCACTCTTAACATGCATGGTGATTAGATCTGAAACTTTTTGAAACAAATACCCGTTACCATGACCATACTGGTAGAAAGTGGTAGTTCTTTCTTGTTGTTCTTGTTTCCTATCCCCCTAAAAACCACCTAACCAAAAAGGGAATTCAAAATAAATCTGGCCTAAGAAAAATACTTCTTGTACAAAATACTTGTTTCGATAGAGAACAAATACATGTTCACACCCATACTAGTAAAATGGGGTAATTTTGTGTTTATTCTAATTTTTATATTAGTAGAAAGTTTTGTTCCCCTATCTCACCAGTTATTTTCTCCCTAAAAACACTAACCCAAAAAGGAAATTTAAGCTAAATTTGGTCCAAGAAAAATAATTGTTCGTACGAAATACATGTTTCTATAAAAAAGGAATAGTACAACGGTTTTTCAGTTTACTAGTCCTTTTTATTTTATCTATGATTGGTCCAAGCTAAATTTTTATATTAGTAGAAAGTTTTGTTCCCCTATCTCACCTATGTTTAAGGTTCTGTTATGCACTCGCCGGGCATGATAGTTACGGAAGCCTTGCTGATATACATATGTGCATGTGAGTGATTTATCTCGTGCCTCGTCTGCCAGGTTGAGTGCGTCCTCGAGAGCTTGATTCGACACCTCTTCTGTGTAAGATGCGAGTCGAGGCGTGTTGTTTCGTACTTTTGCTCGTAGTACTACATCTTCTCCATATACCATAAAAATGGAGTGTACTCTGTTGGCCTACTCGATGTTGTTCGCAAGCTCCAAAGTACTGAACATAATTCCTCTGACCATGCACCGACTGCTTGTTTGAGCGGTGTGAGCAATCGCTTTTTTAACCCTGTCATGATTGTTCGATGAATTTTTGTACCAAAATTTGAAAATAAGCATAGTTCTTTCCATGTCGTGTGGGTCCCACGCGATACAAAATATTTCAGAAAAATATATATATATTGATATTGGACTCATTTTGTAGAGTTCACTGTCTACATCTTGTTGGCACAAACAGATTTTTTTTTATAAATTATTTGCGAAATACAAATATTTGAAACATCTATATGCAAATGAGCTAGCTAGTTTAGCTTTTGAGCACCAACCGATCGGTTGCCTGGTTGCTACCCTATACACAAAAAGACAACGTTTTCTCTAGTCTATGACGTGTGGGACCCACAAGGTGTAAATATTTTGTAAAAGATATATGTGTGATATTGCACTCATTTTGTAGAGCTCATCGTCCACGTCACATTGGCGCAAACAGATTACAATTTCGACAAACCGTTTAAGAAATACACAGGTTTGAAACATGAACATTGAGATAAGTTAGCTAGCTATTCACTACAGGAATCTGCTGATAGGCCGACGGCAAAAGGCCGTCGGCACAGGTCAGAAGCCCGTCGGCCACCTCTGTGCCGACGGTGGCCGTCGGCACATTGCCGTCGGCACACGGCTCGTCGGCGCAGGTAAGGGGGCCGTCGGCACACGAAAATGCCGTCGGCACAGCTGAGTGGTGGGCCCCACCACTAGTAGAAAAAACCCTTTCTGTGGCGCACCATTTTGGCTTTCTGTGGCGCACCAAGGGGCCAGAATGGTGCGCCACAGAATCTACGCCACTAAATTTTTTTCTGTGGCGCACCTCAGCCGTGCGCCACAGAAATGTCAATTCTGTGGCGCACCTCAGCCGTGCGCCACAGAAATTTTTTTTGAATTTCAAAAAAAAAGGCGGCCAGATCTGGCCGCGGTAATTTTTCGAAAATTTGAAATTTCGCCGGATTTCGTCGGATGCACGCCGGAGTTGGTGGGTGGAGGATGGGGGGTCACCGGAGTTGGTGGGAGGAGAAGGAGAAGCTCGCCGGAGGTGGTGGTGGTGTGTGGAGGAGGAGGAGGAGGTGAGGTGGTGGTGGTGATAGAGGAGGAGGAGGAGGAGAGGAGGAGGAGGAGAGGTGGTGGTGGAGGAGGAGGAGAAAGAGGAGGAGAGGTGGTGGTGGTGGAGGAGGAGGAGGAGCTCACCGGAGGTGGTGGTGGTGGTGGTGGTGGAGAAGGAGGAGGAGGAGGAGCTCACCGGAGGTGGTGGTGGAGGAGGAGGAGGAGGAGGAGGATGGTGGTGGTGGAGGAGGAGGGTGGTGGTGGAGGAGGATTGGTGGTGGTGGTGGAGGAGGAGGAGAGGTGGTGGTGGTGGTGGTGGAGGAGGAGGAGGAGAGGTGGAGGAGGAGGAGAGGTGGAGGAGAGGAGAGGTAGAAGATGAGAAGTGAGGAGAAGTGGAGGGGAGAAGGGAAGAAAAGGAGGGGAGGCAGGAATTTCGAATCCTGCCTCCCAATTCTGTGGCGCACCCCCCCCCTTGGTGCGCCACAGAATTTTTTTTTTTTTTATTTTTCTAGTCAAAATCTTAAAACGGCCATAACTTTTGTTCCTTTTGGAATTTGGCGATTCTAAAAAAAGCTCACAGGCCGAAGGCGAGTGAGGTTGGGTTCCTTTTTCTCTCTAGTTTTTTTTAATATCTTGATCATTTTTTTTCGACATCGTATGCAAAAGTTATGCCCATTTTACTTTTTTTATAAAACTTTTGCTCAGAAAGTCGAAATACATATTTCAAAATTTGACAAAAAAGTAGACATTAAACTCTCCGTGCATCTATAAGGGATTTATTTTTTGATGCTTTTTAGACTTCCAACTCTTCCGTCAAAAACTAGAAAAGGCGTTCCCGGGGGGGGGTGGAGTTGGTGCGTGTGGACGGAATTTTTTCGGATGGGAATTCTGTGGCGCACGTGGCAGTGGTGCGCCACAGAATTGTCATATTTCTGTGGCGCACTAACCACCATGCGCCACAGAATAGGAGTGTGGCAATCATGGTGTGGGCCCCCAACTTATTTCTGTGGCGCACCCCTACCCGGTGCGCCACAGAATTCCTGTTTTCTGTGGCGCACCCCTATCCGGTGCGCCACAGAATTCCTGTTTTCTGTGGCGCATGCCCACCCGTGCGCCACAGAATTACATTTCTGTGGCGCACCGGATAGGGGTGCGCCACAGAATCTGTTCCATAGAAAGGCACTTCTCTACTAGTGCACCTTGCTCTGACAGCGGGCCCCACGCTGTCAGAGCGTTGGTCTGGTGGTGGCTTCTGTGCCGACGGCCACCCTCGGCACAAGGTGGGACACGCGGCAGCACCTGGTGCGTCCCTGGGCGGGCTCTGTGCCGACGGCATTGCCGTCGGCAAAGGGGGGACACGTGGCGGCTGCTGGTGCGCTCCTGGGGCATGGGCTGTGCCGACGGCAATGCCGTCGGCACAGGACTGACCATTTGGTCAGCGTAGGCCCTGTGCCGACGGTATTGCCGTCGGCATAGCCTCTGCCCCAGATTTTTTTCCCTGCTGTTTTGGTTCCAAAATCCACAGAAATTGCACAAATAATAATTCAATGCAACAGAAACATCTAGAAGCACAGTACTATCATTATTGAACATCAAAACATCCATACAAACATCGTTTAATGTCATACATCGATCCACATGCATCCATCGATCCAGATACATCCATACATCGAACTAGATACATCCCTAGCTAGGAGAAGGGGTGAAGCCCAGGTCTCCACTCGTGATATGAGGACGATCATGTGTCGCGTCCGTCGAACCAGCTCCGGAGCCACCAGGCGAGGTACCAGGAGTGGCCGAAGCACGGCCGTGAATCGGCGTCGACTGGCGCGAACCCGGGAGCCACTAGGAGAAGCCCGGCCAAAAGCCGTGTTCCCCGAAGCTCCAGTATCCTACATGTTCGAGCACGAGTTAGACACTTTAGAGGCAAAGTAAATCAGTAATCGACGTGTGGAAAAGAACACATACCGGGTCTCTGCGTAGTATGTGAGGGCAAACTCATCCCTCGATATGAATATCGGGACCGGCCCTGCCGCTTCAGGAGGCTCTCCTGGATGCGATCCTCTCTCTCCGGTGGTCATCCACCTCATCATCGCCTACAAGATGGTTTAGATGTCATGTGTTGCCAAGATGATTTAGACTTGTCATATTTTGCAGAAATATGGATTGAAAACTTACACTCGATACCGCGCTATGGTACGAAGTGAGGGCGTCGGTCCTCTGCTGCCACGCCTGTAGGTTCTCCTTGTACTTCTCATAAGCGGCGGCATAGGCCGCATCAAACTCCGGCTACAATTTAGGAAACAAGTTAATATCGACAACTTAGCAATGCAGAGGGGAATGTAAGAAAACATGATGAGAATGAGAGGACAGCTTACATCGGCAGAGGCAGCTCTAGCACGCCGTCCACGAGGCTGGACAGGGACGGCGTCGACGGGGAGGGTAGCCTTGATACGAGTGAGGCTCGCGGTAGGCGTGGCCACCTTATCAAGGATTCTCAGACGGCCGTGCTCCCTCCCGTTCCCCGCTAGCATCAACGCCGTCTCGTCGTACTCGTGCTCGAAGGGGTCCTCGACCTGCGGGTGTAGAATCTGGAACGCCGAGGTGTAATCCTGCATGTCCGACTCGGCTCTGCCGTAGTACTCAGGAGCCGAGGACGTGGCGGCGTCTGAAACAGACTTCTTTCGCCTCATCGTCTTCCACGCCGCCAAGTAAGTAGCTGGCACCCCACTCTGCTTCTCCCGCATCGCAAAAGTAAACGTTATGTGTATCAAGTAGAAACATGCATGATAGAAAATAAACCATCTTTTCCATGTATGTACATACCATCCTCTTCTTGAAGCGGTCGGTGTTGAGGCTTCCTCCACTGTGGGTGCCCCCGTGGCCTCTGTTCTTCTTGTTCCGCTCGCTCACGGCATTGTGTTCGGGGTCTTCCCCGGCCCACCTCCTAGCCAGCACCGCCCATGCGTCCTCGTGTCTTTCGGCCCAGTGTGGAATGACCTGAGAATGCAATAGTGAAGTAAAAAGGAGCAATGCAATGGCAAATTAACTGAAATGTAGAATGACATAGATAGTTTACTTACCCTCATGAAATCCTCGACTGTCATCTTGGGCGGGTCCGCGACATTGTCCTTCTTCTTGGCCCTTTTGCCCTTCTCGGCCATGAACGCGCTGATGGCGGTGTGCTTCTGGTTGTACCACACCTGGCGGGTCAACCTCATGCACGCCTTGCGGAACCCGACGCGCCGCGCCTCTATCCTCCTCAAGCACCCGGAAAAAGCACTTCAATCATGCATGAAGAAAATAGCGAGTTAGAACGGTGGTGTCATCAACTACGAACGAAACTCATGAAAATATAACTTACCCAAAACCTGGTGGTCACGGCGTCAGAAGCCTTCCCGAATGGCGCGCAATCGGCAGCCTCGTAGTCCAGCCAAGAAGACGCCAACTTCGGCGGGCCATCCACAACCGTGGTGTAAAAGCCCGGCCAATAAAGCCGGATCAGAGCTCCAAGCAAGCTCGAAGGCTGGCGGCTCCCTTCAGCATATGTCCAATTGCTGCATAATAATCAAACATTAGTACATATGCCAAAAATGAAACTACATATTTAAAATTACAAAATTAGTAAACTTACTCCTTCTTATTTGGATAAATAAGAGTCTTCTCCTCCTCCGTGGCAGGCTGCTTATCCAAACAGGGGACTCCCGCTTCCCCGCGAACTCGCAGCTTCTTCGGTGCCCCTCCTCCTCCCTCCACCTCCCCCTCCATCTCCACCTCCTCGTCCTCGTCCTCCTCCTCCTCCTCCGGTCTGTACTCCTCCTCCTCCTCCCTCTGGACTCCGTCTCCCCCTCCTCCCTATACTCTATCTGCAGCTGGGAAGCCACGTCACCAGACGCGGAGGGTGGAGGCTCCAAGTCTACACCTCCCCCGCCACCTCCACCTCGTCCTCGTCCTCGTCCTCCACCTCGTCCTCCACCTCGTCCTCGTCCTCGTCCTCCAACCGCATCGTCGTCCACGGGGTAGCGCCGATTGCGAATCAAGGATCTACCACTCCGTGTAATCTTCTTGAGCAAGGACGACGACGATTCCTTGCCTTGGCTCATATTGTCCAATCACCTGCATCGAGAAATAGAAAACAATTAAATCACATATACATAGTAAAAATATAGGCACTTAGCATAAAATGGTGAAATGTAGGCACTTAGCATAAAATTGTGAAACTTGGCATAAAATGTAGAGCATCACTAGGCATGTTCAAAAGAAAAAATACTAAGTATAAAATGGTGAAACTTGCATAAAAAATGCTAAGATAAAATACTAAGTAAAAATAAAGACATCACCTAGAATCATCACTCTCATAATTAGGTGGGTTCTCGTTCTCACTATCCGTATCACTATCACGTGAGTAGTAAATTAGAGGATCTTCGAACGGTTGGTGGCTCATCATCGTCTTCATTGTCTGTATGTAGCTTGGTGAGCATGTCTATGTCCTTTAGATCCACCACTGACTCACCACGATTTTCCGCATTGTTCTCGAGGTCCTCAAAACCACCCATTTGTAAGTCAAAGTCTCCGAAGTCCTCTTGCTCTTGATAGAAAATTCCTTGGTACGTTTTCGGGTCAATGTTGTTATAATCGTCGTCGGACGGCATGGGTAGTTTACCATGTGGCGATACCCTGAACGCAACCTCCCAACCCTTGAGTGCCTCTTTCTGGCATGGGTAAGGCAAATAATAAACTTGCTTAGCTTGGTGAGCCACAATAAAGACATCGGCTCCGCTATAGGTGGTTGAAGGCCTAACTTCAACTAACCCAATGGAAGGGGTACTTTTGTATCCATGGACGGGTCGAACCAGTGGCATTTGAACACAACGAGCTTGAGTTCTACGTTGGTGCGATTGAACGTCAGCTCGTATACCTTCTCTAACGTTCCGTAGTAGTCTATGGAATCGGCGCCTCGGGTGAAGACCCGGTATTTACCGTTTTTGCATTCGGCCGACTCTTCTGGTGATCCTCCGTGTGGAAGCGATACCCATTCACATCATACTTCTCATATTTCATGACGCTACGGGTAAAACCTTGGGAAACACATCTCAACTCATCCGTCATGAACGTTGGGATTAGCTCCCTACAAATACGATACAAATTGTTTTGTGCATTAGATAGGTGTAACGAAAGGGACAAGCCACAGATTGCAAGGTAATAGGGAGGTTAGAATTACTTTTTCCATGAACCAAGACACAAATTTTTTCTGTCCGGGAGCACCCTCTTTCAGAAGAGTGTCCAGCTCTCCGATAGATGGTTCCTCCGCTCCAGACCACATTTCATCCGTGAATTCTCTAAAAGAAGAGAATACGTATTAGATCGAAACAGGGTTACTAGTTGGAAAGTAATTTGTACCACCATTTTACCTGATATAATCGACCACTTCCTTCATGTTCGTAAGCACATAGAGCATTATGCAATCTTGCTCTTCCTTGGTCAAGGTATATTTTTCTCGGCCACCTGACTTGCCACCGGGACATTGGAAGAGGAGGAGGGGGGTCATGCTTGGGCTCGTCGATATTGTACCGAGATGCCTGGTTATGCATAGTGGGAACTTCAGCAGGATAGTACGTTGTCGCGGCGTCTGCCATCTCCTCAAGACATACTCCCTCAGCTATGCATGCTTCAATCTTAGCTTTATTTCCAGTTTTGTTTCTAATGTACCTGAACTCTCTCTCAATACAAAACTGCCAACGAAACTGCACCGGTCCACCCAAAAGTGCCTCGTTCGCGAGATGCACAACGAGATGTGCCATCGGAGTAAAGAAGCCTGGCGGAAATATCATCTCTAAGTTGCATAGCAACTCCGGCACTAGATCATGCAGCTTCTGAATAATCACAGGACATATCTGCTTAGCACAAGCGTGCGGAAGAAATGGCTCAACTCCGCGAGCACTCGCCAGACACGCTCGGGTAGATACCCTCGAACCATCACCGGCATCAGACGCTCAAGCCATATATGATAGTCGTGACTCTTGAGCCCGTTGACTTTTCCCGTTAAAAGATTGACCCCCTTGCTTATATTCGAACAATAACCATCAGGAAACATGACAATGAATTTGAGCCACTTGAATACCTCCTTCTTTTGAATACTGTCAAGGCAGTAGTCGGCGAGCGGTTTAAACCAATTTTTTCGCCGGCGGTCAGGAGGCTGCATATGTAATCTCTTTCTATCACAGAGTTTCTGG
Source organism: Alopecurus myosuroides (assembly GCA_028641055.1). NCBI lineage: Eukaryota > Viridiplantae > Streptophyta > Magnoliopsida > Poales > Poaceae > Alopecurus > Alopecurus myosuroides. The sequence goes on from JAPCYS010001773.1 coordinate 100,819, forward strand.
ACATCGACTCTAGCCTTCACATTATCCTTCGACTTCTCAGGAATGTTCAGGATGTGAAAGAGTGACTCTCCGACATTCTTTTCGGTGTGCATCACATCGATGTTATGGGGAAGTTCGAGATCCTTGTAATAATCAAGCTGCGTCAAGCCTGCCACGTGAGTCCAGTTGTGTGTTTTACCCCGACCGACGTGTGGCCATTTCCCCCAGCGGGAACAAGAGCACGTAGCTCGGCATCAACAGCTGCACCATCGAATGTTGGTATCTTTTTTCTACACGCTCAACTCTGCCCTTCTTGAAGTTCTTTTTGTCTTCTCTAAATCGATGCCTTCGTTTGAGGAACTGTCGATGCATGTCAAACGAGGAATACTTCTTACCGCGCTTAACCAGAGGAACTCCAATCGGTTCCTGCACACTGGGCATGGCCACTTACCAGCGGTACACCATCCACAGAATAGAGCGTAACCCTGGAAGGTCGTGCATGGAGTATTGGAACCAAATTTTCATTAAGAAGTTTTTCTTTGATGCCCGGTCGTATGTGAACGTCCCGTGGTGCCAAGAGTGGTCCAAATCATCCACAAGCGCGCTGCATGTAGACACTCAGATTCTTTCCCGGGTATTGGCCCTGGAATGATCAGCGACAGAAATATGGTATTCCTTTGCATTAAGACTCCAGGAGGAGATTGAGCGGAATAACAAACACGGGCCAGCAGCTGTATGAGGCAGTCGACATACCATATGGATTGAATCCATCTGTTGCTATCTCGCAATGACATTTCGAGCCTCTTTTGCCTCATCGGGGTATTTTGCATCGAAATTCTTCCATGCCTGACCATCAGATGGATGTCCCATCTTTTCCCGTCCGTGCTCGTCTGTGTATCTCTTCCCCATCTTGTGCCAAGTCATCTGTTTGGCAGTCTCCTCGGACCAATACAGCCGCTGGATTCTTTTAATGAATGGGAGATACCGAAGAATCTTCATAGCGACTTTCGTCTGCTTCAACTGACCATCGGCTCCCTTTACCTCATGATACCTAGACGCCTTACAAATGCTACAGTACTTGTCATCCGCAAACTGTTTCCAAAACAGAATGCAGCCTTTTGGACAAGAATCTATCTTTGTATAATCCATGTGAGCCCTTTCAAGACTTTCTTCGCTTCGTGCATGCTTTTAGGCAGACAATGCCCCTCGGGCAACATGTTACCATAGGTTTTCAGATTAGCTTCAAATCAGCACGGGTGGTGGAGTACCGGGCCTTGTCGGCTAGTGCTTGAGAGATGGCATCGAGTTGAGAAATCTTTGCACCCTCATATAGCGCCTCTTAGCCGAGCCCATCATTTCAAAGAAGGCCTTCGCTGTTGGCTCGGGTTCATCCGTTCCTCCGGTTCGGGCTGTTCCTCACTTGAGGTGGCGAATCAGCATGTCGGCATCACGGAAATCATCTAACAAGTTCCTAATCCCATCGTACTCAATGCCATTGATCCGCTGGCGCATCACCTCTCCTCTATCACGCTCGTACTGAGCAAAGTCGACAGTCGTCACGTAGTTCTGCATAATCCATGCAACCACAGGTGTTTAGTCATTTCAACCTTTCCATGACGATGCCGCCTCCGACAATTAGAGCAAGGGCATAATGGGCGAACCGCTGACTTTGAACCACGCGCTAACTCTTTCACTAACATGTTGGTCTTCCATTCCCACTCATCTGTTCTTTCAGTCACAGAAATACGGCCGCTGTACATCCACTCATTACCAGACATCCTCTGCTTTATTGGGAGACAAACAACAACGCATTTCTTAAAATGATAGGACCGTATTTGCATAATATTTATGAGGAAATAACTATTACTTGCATGTTGATGTTTCAAATGCAAGACCTAAACTTTTTCAACGGATACTTTCCATATTCCCAAGAACACTGGGCTCATTTAAAGATGTTGACCTGCAACTTTTAATGAGCGCAGTGCTCCTTGGAATATGAAAAGTACCCGTTGAAAAAGTTTATCTCGTGCATTGAAAAAACATCAACATGCAAATAACAGTTATTTTCTCGGTAAAATATTATGCAAATACGTTCATATCATTCTTAAAATGCAACAAGTTATAATACTTTTTTACAATGTCATCGGATTAATTACGACAAAATTTTATATTTTACAGCATGCAACGGTTCACCTACATGTCTAATAGGTAGGGGCCTAATCCCACCCGGGTATGTGTAGATCGGTTCGTGTCCCATGTTCTACCCCGACCCGAGACGGAATTTCGGCAGCACCTCCCCGTTGTTCTTCAGAATACACGTCTCGAACTTTTCAAGCCGAGAGGGTGTGCATCCGAAGAACAACGGGGGGTGCTGCCGAAATCCGTCTCAGGAAGGAGCAGAACATGGGACACGAACCGAACTACACATACCCGAGTTGTCCAAAACGTGGACAATCCGGAAGAGCTACGGTTATAAATATGCAGAGACGGACAGTCCTGCATATTTATAAATTTGCAACCCTTCCGGACGGGAGACGCCTAGGGTTACGCGACTAGACATGAATGTAAATGTGACATCGCTCGAAGGCCGGGGCAGAGCAAGGGGCAGAAGGGCAGGAGAAGAAAATTTAGCTCACCTCGAGCGTAGGTGCGAAGCTGCAGGTCGTCGAAGCTGCAAGGAAGGAGAAAGTCGATGACGCGCCGCCTTGGACTCACGGAAGAAGCTCGATAAGACCACGACTGGACCTACGCCATCTGAAACCACACAATGAACATCCATTAAAACATTGCAACATTTTTACGAAATTACAGTAAAATTTTCAAATTGTAGCATTATGCGTGCGAGGGGCATCGCCACCGAAGCAATCGGCGCGCGAGGGGCATCGCCACCGACGCCGATGCAACCGGCGTGCGGGGGCATCGCTATCGACGCTGACATAACCGGCGTGCGGGGGCATCGCCACCGACGCTGACGCAACCGGCGTGCGGGGCATCGCTATCGACGCCGACATAACCGGCGTGCGGGGGCATCACCATCGACGCCGACGCAACCGGCGTGCCCGGGCATCGCCACCGATGCAACCGGCGCGCGAGGGGCATCGCCACCGACGCCGACGCAACCGGCGTGCGGAGGCATCACCACCGAAGCAATCGGCGCGCGAGGGGCATCGCCACCGACGCCGATGCAACCGGCGTGCGGGGGCATCGCCATCGACGCCGATGCAACCGGCGTGCCCGGGCATCGCCACCGACGCAATAGGCGCGCGAGGGGCATCGCCACCGACGCCGACGCAACCGGCGCGGGGCCATCTCCAATTTTTTTCCAAACCTAACAATTTTTCTAACCAAATTTTTTTCTAACCTAACCATTTTTCTAACCTAAACTATTTTTCTAATCTAACAATTCCTATATTTCTAATATAAAAAAAACAGAAAATAAAGGTGAGGCTCACCTTCTTCGGGAAGAGAGGCCGGGGCGGCGCCGGAGGGGACGCAGAGGGGGAGTGGGCGCCGGGAGGGAGGAGGTGGGCGCGCCGCAGCGCCGGAGAACGGCGGGGGACGGCGGCGCGGGTGGAGGAGCGGGGGGGGACGGCGCGCGCGGGTGGAGGAGGTGGGGCGCGCGCGCGGCCGAAACGGCGGAGGGGCGCGGGCGGCTGGTGGCGGAGCCTCGTGGCGGCGGAGGGGTGGCGGAGGGACGACGACGGCGGAGGGAGGGCCGGTGGCGGCGCAGGTGGCGGAGGGGCGTGGGACAGGGAGATGCGGGTGTGAGAGTGCGAAGAGAGAGAAAGGGGATCGGGGCTGGATATTTTGTGCCCGTAGTTAGTGTGCCGACGGCAGCCGTCGGCACATGTTTAAAAAAAAAATCGCAGTTGCCTATGCCGACGGCAGCCGTCGGCACATGTTTTTTTTTAAAAAATCGCAGTTGCCTGTGCCGACGGCAATGCCGTCGGCATAACTTTTTTTCATTTTAAAATTCCACGATAAAACCAATGGCATTATTGTATAGTTTACAGTTAGGCATGCATGGCATTATTGTATAGTTTGGCATGCATGGCATTATTGTATAGTTTGGCAATGAATTAAAAATCAAGAAACATATTCAATTTAATATGTTTTTTTTTCTCTACGTATGAAACCTATTTTAATTAATTTTAATTCATTTATTTATTTCATTACTGTGACTTATATTAAATATTTTCGTTAACATATGAAACCTATTTTGAAAATTATAATGGTATGCTTTAATATTCCAATATAACCATAAGTAACCAACACCAACTATTTTCAATAACATTAAAATCCTAAAACGTTTTACACTTCATAATCCCATGAAACCAATAGGATTTTACAAGTAGGTATAGTTGATTGTATTATGTACTCACTTGCTTGTGTTGGGGTCCAGACGCTCCGGATCCACCCCTCCGGTGAAACCCTAGACCCGCAGAAGAAATACCGGACTTATACGGAAACACGCGGTAACGGCGTCGAAAGGGGGTAGCATTGTGGAACTAGGTGATTGGTTGTGTTAGGGTAGGCCATAGGAACATAAAACAACAAGGTAGAACCCACCTCTTCGGAAGATTCACGACGTTTCGTCCGATACGGGGGTTTCACCCTATAAGCGCGTGTAAACTCACGAGAGAGAAGTGGATGCCGGTGTAGCGGCCCACACCCCGGAGTGAAATCTTTGCCATCAAAAGCACACAACACACCTATAATGACATGCTATGGCATAAACTTGCTTGTGTTGGGGTCCAGACGCTCCGGATCCACCCCTCCGGTGAAACCCTAGACCCGCAGGAGAAATACCGGACTTATACGGAAACACGCGGTAACGGCGTCGAAAAGGGGTAGCATTGTGGAACTAGGTGCTTGGTTGTGTTAGGGTAGGCCATAGGAACATAAAACAACAAGGTAGAACCCACCTCTTCGGAAGATTCACGACGTTTCGTCGATACGGGGGTTTCACCCTATAAGCGTGTAAACTCACGAGAGAGAAGTGGATGCCGGTGAAGCGGCCCACACCCCGGAGTGAAATCTTTGCCATCAAAAGCACACAACACACCTATAATAACATGCTATGGCATAAACTTGCTTGTGTTGGGTCCAGACGCTCCGGATCCACCCCTCCGGTGAAACCCTAGACCCGCAGGAGAAATACCGGACTTATACGGAAACACGCGGTAACGGCGTCGAAAGGGGGTAGCATTGTGGAACTAGGTGCTTGGTTGTGTTAGGGTAGGCCATATGAACATAAAACAACAAGGTAGAACCCACCTCTTCGGAAGATTCACGACGTTTCGTCCGATACGGGGGTTTCACCCTATAAGCGCGTGTAAACTCACGAGAGAGAAGTGGATGCCGGTGAAGCGGCCCACACCCCGGAGTGAAATCTTTGCATCAAAAGCACACAACACACCAATAATAACATGATATGGCATAAACTCTTGTGTTGGGGTACAGACCTCCGGATCCACCCCTCCGGTGAAAACCCTAGACCCGCAGGAGAAATACCGGACTTATACGGAAACACGCGGTAACGGCGTCGAAAGGGGGTAGCATTGTGGAACTAGGTGATTGGTTGTGTTAGGGTAGGCCATAGGAACATAAAACAACAAGGTAGAACCCACCTCTTCGGAAGATTCACGACGTTTCGTCCGATACGGGGGTTTCACCCTAAGCGCGTGTAAACTCACGAGAGAGAAGTGGATGCCGGTGAAGCGGGCCCACACCCCGGAGTGAAATCTTTGCCATCAAAAGCACACAACACACCTATAATAACATGCTATGGCATAAACTTGCTTGTGTTGGGTCCAGACGCTCCGGATCCACCCCTCCGGTGAAACCCTAGACCCGCAGGAGAAATACCGGACTTATACGGAAACACGCGGTAACGCGTCGAAAGGGGTAGCATTGTGGAACTAGGTGCTTGGTTGTGTTAGGGTAGGCCATAGGAACATAAAACAACAAGGTAGAACCCACCTCTTCGGAAGATTCACGACGTTTCGTCCGATACGGGGGTTTCACCCTATAAGCGCGTGTAAACTCACGAGAGAGAAGTGGATGCCGGTGAAGCGGCCCACACCCCGGAGTGAAATCTTTGCCATCAAAAAGCACACAACACACCTATAATGACATGCTATGGCATAAACTTGCTTGTGTTGGGGTCCAGACGCTCCGGATCCACCCCTCCGGTGAAACCCTAGACCCGCAGGAGAAATACCGGACTTATACGGAAACACGCGGTAACGGCGTCGAAAGGGGGTACATTGTGGAACTAGGTGATTGGTTGTGTTAGGGTAGGCCATAGGAACATAAAACAACAAGGTAGAACCCACCTCTTCGGAAGATTCACGACGTTTCGTCCGATACGGGGGTTTCACCTATAAGCGCGTGTAAACTCACGAGAGAGAAGTGGATGCCGGTGAAGCGGCCCACACCCCGGAGTGAAATCTTTGCCATCAAAAGCACACAACACACCTATAATAACATGCTATGGCATAAACTTGCTTGTGTTGGGGTCCAGACGCTCCGGATCCACCCCTCCGTGAAACCCTAGACCCGCAGGAGAAATACCGGACTTATACGGAAACACGCGGTAACGGCGTCGAAAGGGGGTAGCATTGTGGAACTAGGTGATTGTTGTGTTAGGGTAGGCCATAGGAACATAAAACAACAAGGTAGAACCCACCTCTTCGGAAGATTCACGACGTTTCGTCCGATACGGGGGTTTCACCCTATAAGCGCGTGTAAACTCACGAGAGAGAAGTGGATGCCGGTGTAGCGGCCCACACCCCGGAGTGAAATCTTTGCCATCAAAAGCACACAACACACCTATAATGACATGCTATGGCATAAACTTGCTTGTGTTGGGGTCCAGACGCTCCGGATCCACCCCTCCGTGAAACCCTAGACCCGCAGGAGAAATACCGGACTTATACGGAAAACACGCGTAACGGCGTCGAAAGGGGGTAGCATTGTGGAACTAGGTGCTTGGTTGTGTTAGGGTAGGCCATAGGAACATAAAACAACAAGGTAGAACCCACCTCTTCGGAAGATTCACGACGTTTCGTCCGATACGGGGGTTTCACCCTATAAGCGCGTGTAAACTCACGAGAGAGAAGTGGATGCCGGTGAAGCGGCCCACACCCCGGAGTGAAATCTTTGCCATCAAAAGCACACAACACACCTATAATAACATGCTATGGCATAAACTTGCTTGTGTTGGGGTCCAGACGCTCCGGATCCACCCCTCCGGTGAAACCCTAGACCCGCAGGAGAATACCGGACTTATACGGAAACACGCGGTTAACGGCGTCGAAAGGGGGTAGCATTGTGGAACTAGGTGATTGGTTGTGTTAGGGTAGGCCATAGGAACATAAAACAACAAGGTAGAACCCACCTCTTCGGAAGATTCACGACGTTTCGTCCGATACGGGGGTTTCACCCTATAAGCGCGTGTAAACTCACGAGAGAGAAGTGGATGCCGGTGAAGCGGCCCACACCCCGGAGTGAAATCTTTGCCATCAAAAGCACACAACACACCTATAATAACATGCTATGGCATAAACTTGCTTGTGTTGGGGTCCAGACGCTCCGGATCCAACCCCTCCGGTGAAACCCTAGACCCGCAGGAGAAATACCGGACTTATACGGAAACACGCGGTAACGGCGTCGAAAGGGGGTAGCATTGTGGAACTAGTGCTTGGTTGTGTTAGGGTAGGCCATAGGAACATAAAACAACAAGGTAGAACCCACCTCTTTCGGAAGATTCACGACGTTTCGTCCGATACGGGGTTTCACCCTATAAGCGCGTGAAAACTCACGAGAGAGAAGTGGATGCCGGTGAAGCGGCCCACACCCCGGAGTGAAATCTTTGCCATCAAAAGCACACAACACACCTATAATAACATGCTATGGCATAAACTTGCTTGTGTTGGGGTCCAGACGCTCCGGATCCACCCCTCCGGTGAAACCCTAGACCCGCAGGAGAAATACCGGACTTATACGGAAACACGCGGTAACGGCGTCGAAAGGGGTAGCATTGTGGAACTAGGTGCTTGGTTGTGTTTAGGGTAGGCCATAGGAACATAAAACAACAAGTAGAACCCACCTCTTCGGAAGATTCACGACGTTTCGTCCGATACGGGGGTTTCACCCTATAAGCGCGTGTAAACTCACGAGAGAGAAGTGGATGCCGGTAGCGGCCCACACCCCGGAGTGAAATCTTTGCCATCAAAAGCACACAACACACCTATAATGACATGCTATGGCATAAACTTGCTTGTGTTGGGGTCCAGACGCTCCGGATCCACCCTCCGGTGAAACCCTAGACCCGCAGGAGAAATACCGGACTTATACGAAAACACGCGGTAACGGCGTCGAAAGGGGGTAGCATTGTGGAACTAGGTGATTGGTTGTGTTAGGGTAGGCCATAGGAACATAAAACAACAAGGTAGAACCCACCTCTTCGGAAGATTCACGACGTTTCGTCCGATACGGGGGTTTCACCCTATAAGCGCGTGTAAACTCACGAGAGAGAAGTGGATGCCGGTGAAGCGGCCCACACCCCGAGTGAAATCTTTGCCATCAAAAGCACACACACAACCTATAATAACATCTATGGCATAAAATTGCTTGTGTTGGGGTCCAGACGCTCCGGATCCACCCCTCCGGTGAAACCCTAGACCCGCAGGAGAAATACCGGACTTATACGGAAACACGCGGTAACGGCGTCGAAAGGGGGTAGCATTGTGGAACTAGGTGCTTGGTTGTGTTAGGGTAGGCCATAGGAACATAAAACAACAAGGTAGAACCCACCTCTTCGGAAGATTCACGACGTTTCGTCCGATACGGGGGTTTCACCCCTATAAGCGCGTGTAAACTCACGAGAGAGAAGTGGATGCCGGTTGAAGCGGCCCACACCCCGGAGTGAAATCTTGCCATTAAAAAGCACAACACACCTATAATAACATGCTATGGCATAAACTTGCTTGTGTTGGGGTCCAGACGCTCCGGATCCACCCCTCCGGTGAAACCCTAGACCCGCAGGAGAAATACCGGACTTATTACGGAAACACGCGGTAACGGCGTCGAAAGGGGGTAGCATTGTGGGCTAGGTGATTGGTTGTGTTAGGGTAGGCCATAGGAACATAAAACAACAAGGTAGAACCCACCTCTTCGGAAGATTCACGAACGTTTCGTCCGATACGGGGTTTCACCCTATAAGCGCGTGTAAACTCACGAGAGAGAAGTGGATGCCGGTGAAGCGGCCCACACCCCGGAGTGAAATCTTTGCCATCAAAAGCACACAACACACCTATAATGAATGCTATGGCATAAACTTGCTTGTGTTGGGGTCCAGACGCTCCGGATCCACCCCTCCGGTGAAACCCTAGACCGCAGGAGAAATACCGGACTTATACGGAAACACGCGTAACGGCGTCGAAAGGGGGTAGCATTGTGGAACTAGGTGCTTGGTTGTGTTAGGGTAGGCCATAGAACATAAAACAACAAGGTAGAACCCACCTCTTCGGAAGATTCACGACGTTTCGTCCGATACGGGGGTTTCACCTATAAGCGCGTGTAAACTCACGAGAGAGAAGTGGATGCCGTGTGAAGCGGCCCACACCCCGGAGTGAAATCTTTGCCATAAAAAGCACACAACACACCTATAATAACATGCTATGGCATAAACTTGCTTGTGTTGGGGTCCAGACGCTCCGGATCCACCCCTCCGGTGAAACCCTAGACCCGCAGGGAGAAATACCGGACTTATACGGAAACAACGCGGTAACGGCGTCGAAAGGGGTAGCATTGTGGAACTAGGTGATTGGTTGTGTTAGGGTAGGCCATAGGAACATAAAACAACAAGGTAGAACCCACCTCTTCGGAAGATTCACGACGTTTCGTCCGATACGGGGGTTTTCACCCTATAAGCGCGTGTAAACTCACGAGAGAAGTGGTTGCCGGTGAAGCGGCCCACACCCGGAGTGAAATCTTTGCCATCAAAAGCACACAACACACCTATAATACATGCTATGGCATAAACTTGCTTGTGTTGGGGTCCAGACGCTCCGGATCCACCCCTCCGGTGAAACCCTAGACCCGCAGGAGAAATACCGGACTTATACGGAAACACGCTGGTAACGGCGTCGAAAGGGGGTAGCATGTGGAACTAGGTGATTGGTTGTGTTAGGGTAGGCCATAGGAACATAAAACAACAAGGTAGAACCCACCTCTTCGGAAGATTCACGACGTTTGTCCGATACGGGGGTTTCACCCTATAAGCGCGTGTAAACTCACGAGAGAGAAGTGGATGCCGGTGTAGCGGCCCACACCCCGGAGTGAAATCTTTGCCATCAAAAAGCACACAACACACCTATAATGACATGCTATGGCATAAACTTGCTTGTGTTGGGGTCCAGACGCTCCGGATCCACCCCTCCGGTGAAAACCTAGACCGCAGGAGAAATACCGGACTTATACGGAAACACGCGGTAACGGCGTCGAAAGGGGGGTAGCATTGTGAACTAGTGATTTGTTGTGTTAGGGTAGGCCATAGGAACATAAAACAACAAGGTAGAACCCACCTCTTCGGAAGATTCCACGACGTTTCGTCCGATACGGGGGTTTCACCCTATAAGCGCGTGTAAACTCACGAGAGAGAAGTGGATGCCGGAGTAGCGGCCCACACCCCGGAGTGAAATCTTTGCCATCAAAAGCACACAACACACCTATAATAACATGCTATGGCATAAACTTGCTTGTGTTGGGTCCAGACGCTCCGGACCACCCCTCCGGTGAAACCCTAGACCCGCAGGAGAATACCGGACTTATACGGAAACACGCGGTAACGGCGTCGAAAGGGGGTAGCATGTGGAACTAGGTGCTTGGTTGTGTTAGGGTAGGCCCATAGGAACATAAAACAACAAGGTAGAACCCACCTCTTCGGAAGATTCACGACGTTTCGTCCGATACGGGGGTTTCACCCTATAAGCGCGTGTAAACTCACGAGAGAGAAGTGGATGCCGGTGTAGCGGCCCACACCCCGGAGTGAAATCTTTGCCATCAAAAGCACACAACACACCTATAATGACATGCTATGGCATAAACTTGCTTGTGTTGGGGTCCAGACGCTCCGGATCCACCCCTCCGGTGAAACCCTAGACCCGCAGGAGAAATACCGGACTTATACGGAAACACGCGGTAACGGCGTCGAAAGGGGGTAGCATTGTGGAACTAGGTGTTGGTTGTGTTAGGGTAGGCCATAGAACATAAAACAACAAGGTAGAACCCACCTCTTCGGAAGATTCACGACGTTTCGTCCGATACTGGGGGTTTCACCCTATAAGCGCGTGTAAACTCACGAGAGAGAAGTGGATGCCGGTGAAGCGGCCCACACCCGGAGTGAAATCTTTGCCATCAAAAGCACACAACACACTATAATAACATGCAATGGCATAAACTTGCTTGTGTTGGGGTCCAGACGCTCCGGATCCACCCCTCCGGTGAAACCTAGACCCGCAGGAGAAATCCGGACTTATACGGAAACACGCGGTAACGCGTCGAAAGGGGGTAGCATTGTGGAACTAGGTGATTGGTGTGTTAGGGTAGGCCATAGGAACATAAAACAACAAGGTAGAACCCACCTCTTCGGAAGATTCACGACGTTTCGTCCGATACGGGGGTTTCACCCTATAAGCGTGTAAACTCACGAGAGAGAAGTGGATTCCGGTAGCGGCCCACACCCCGGAGTGAAATCTTTGCCATCAAAAGCACACAACACACCTATAAGACATGCTATGGCATAAACTTGCTTGTGTTGGGGTCCAGACGCTCCGGATCCACCCCTCCGGTGAAACCCTAGACCCGCAGGAGAAATACCGACTTATACGAAACACGCGGTAACGGCGTCGAAAGGGGGTAGCATTGTGGAACTAGGTGATTGGTTGTGTTTAGGGTAGGCCATAGGGAACATAAAACAACAAGGTAGAACCCCTCTTCGGAAGATTCACGACGTTTCGTCCGATACGGGGTTTCACCCAATAAGCGTGTAAACTCACGAGAGAAGTGGATGCCGTGTGAAGCGGCCCACACCCCGGAGTGAAATCTTTGCCATCAAAAGCACACAACACACCTATAATAACATGCTATGGCATAAATTGCTTGTGTTGGGGTCCAGACGCTCCGGATCCACCCCTCCGGTGAAACCCTAGACCCGCAGGAGAAATACCGGACTTATAACGGAAACGCGGTAACGGCGTCGAAAGGGGGTAGCTTGTGGAACTAGGTGTTGGTTGTGTTAGGGTAGGCCATAGGAACATAAAACAACAAGGTAGAACCCACCTCTTCGGAAGATTCACGACGTTTCGTCCGATACGGGGGTTTCACCCTATAAGCGGTGTAAACTCACGAGAGAGAAGTGGATGCCGGTGTGAGCGGCCCACACCCCCGGAGTGAAATCTTTGCCATCAAAAGCACACAACACCTATAATACATGCTATGGCATAAACTTGCTTGTGTTGGGTCCAGACGCTCCGGATCCACCCTCCGGTGAAACCTAGACCCGCAGGAGAAATACCGGACTTATACTGAAACACGCGGTAACGGCGTCGAAAGGGGGTAGCATTGTGGAACTAGGTGATTGGTTGTGTTAGGTAGCATAGGAACATAAAACAACAAGGTAGAACCCACCCTTTCGAGATTCACGACGTTTCGTCCGATACGGGGTTTCACCCTATAAGCGCGTGTAAATCACGAGAGAGAAGTGGATTGCCGGTGTAGCGGCCACACCCCGGAGTGAAATCTTGCCATCAAAAGCACACACAACACCTATAATAACATGCTATGGCATAAACTTGCTTGTGTTGGGGTCCAGACGCTCCGGATCCACCCCTCCGGTGAAACCCTAGACCCGCAGGAGAAATACCGGACTTATACGGAAACACGCGGTAACGGCGTCGAAAGGGGGTAGCATTGTGGAACTAGGTGATTGGTTGTTAGGGTAATGCCATAGGAACATAAAACAACTAGGTAGAACCCACCTCTTCGGAAGATTCACGACGTTTCGTCCGATACGGGGTTTCACCCTATAAGCGCGTGTAAACTCACGAGAGAGAAGTGGATGCCGGTGAAGCGGCCCACACCCGGAGTGAAATCTTTGCCATCAAAAGCACACAACACACCTATAATAAATGCCTATGGCATAAACTTGCTTGTGTTGGGGTCCAGACGCTCCGGATCCACCCCTCCGGTGAAACCTAGACCCGCAGGAGAAATACCGGACTTATACGGAAACACGCGTAACGGCGTCGAAAGGGGGGTAGCATTGTGGAACTAGGTGCTTGGTTGTGTTAGGGTAGGCCCATAGGAACATAAAACAACAAGGTAGAACCCACCTCTTCGGAAGATTCACGACGTTTCGTCCGATCGGGGGTTTCACCCTATAAGCGCGTGTAAACTCACGAGAGAGAAGTGGATGCCGGTGTATCGGCCCCACCCCGGAGTGAAATCTTTGCCATCAAAAGCACACAACACACCTATGACATG
>JAPCYS010002897.1:0-195000 GCA_028641055.1 Alopecurus myosuroides
AATTTGAAACTTTGGAATTTCATAACTTGAGTTGTGCTCAGCCATTTTGAGCAAACTTGGGCTCTAAAATTTTGTCTTAACAAACTCTACACATTGGTATTTTATTTGGTCACAATTGAATTAATTTTGAACATGTTTCCCTCTGTTTACTAAAGAGGACAGAATAAGGATGTTTATGAAAAATTGCATAATCTAAACTACTTATAAAAGAGCAAACTTCGTAGATACAATCGATCTCAACCATCAAACTACGTGGATTAAACGGACAAAATCGCTTCGATGTTGAGCTGCTCGACACAACTCGAAATTACAGATTTTTCCACCGCTAAAGTGGACCAAAGCGGTACCTTCCCCAACTTCTCCACCTCCTCGGTCTAAACACCTCTTCCCGTCCTGACCAAAGCAATGGAAGAAACAGAGCTCGGTATGGCCTTCCTCATCCCGCCGCCACGATGGATTTCTGATGACCGGTGCCGCCTACCTCATCCGGCGCCAGGAACGGAACCGCGCGCCACTGATCCCCCTCCCACGAGATCCTTGTCGTGCTATAGCCGAGCCCCTGCCACACTGGCCTGGACGCCGCCTGCACTCGCCTACGCCGCTAGGACCGACCCACGCATGTGCTGCCGCCGAAGGCCCTCGCAGCACCCATACCTTCCACCTCCAAGTATGATTTGCAGTCTCTAAGGGATGCGTGCTGAATATTCTGATGTGTTGTACTTTATCGTTGATGCAGATTCAGAATCGAATTTATTATATGTCACAGCTTCGGCGACTAAAGGAGGCAAAGGAAGACTCAAGGCTTCTCTAGCAAGTAAATACACGGATATGATTTCCACTCTGATCTTCATTACATGACTTGTTAGACTGCATCACGCCATGTAGCGCCCGCTGCTGTATTTAGTTGTCTCCAAATTTTTCTGATGATAATATGTTACCAGGTAGACATCAGAGTTCGCTTATTTGGACCGTGGAGAACCTTGGTTTTGGATGGGCTCCTATGTTCCGATTTTTCGACCTCCTCTCTGAGCTTTCATCCGCCCTCGACGAGGCACCTCCGACTCTCCTTTCCCAAAGCCTTATATCCCAGCTGCTACAGCACTGCCTACACGCAGGCTACTGGCGTACGAGCTCCCTTGATGCGTTTCATGGTGTACGGTGAGTGATCTTTAATTTATTCCAGAATAGCATATAGCACTTATTTCTTCCGATGTCCATGATTTGGAGTAATTACCGCGGGGAATTTAATCTAAGAAGAATCATTGGGAAAAAAATTCTTGCTTAAGTTGCAGATTCTAAATTCTGTTATTTTTCGAAGGCGTTTCTTATCGACAAGTTGTCTTATTCTATTATGAATTAAGGTGTAAATGGTTCAGATCCTTTTTGTTCTTGGTGGGAAGCTAAACCTGAAGTTAAGTCCTTTCGGAAAATAAATGGAGGCATATAGTACTGTACCTATAACATTACGTGATCAGAATTTGAGTCGAGATTTGACATATATTTTGTTCTACTTGATTTTTCTTGACATGAATGGAACTGCAGGGGACCGATGTCATGGAGGAAAAAATCTACTCACTAATACACGGTGACAAGGATACATATGTGATATATTCAGCATCATCCTGGAGCATCCCCCGATTACAACACTAGGGCGACATAAGTTGGCCATGTGCTCTGTTTGCTATCAAAGTTAATTACGCTGCAATATTCTTTTTTTCCTTTTTTGTGCTGTAAGCGTATGAAGACCGAAAAGATGATTTGCTAATGCAAATGCGGGATGGCTTGTACAGCCAAAGAAACACATGTGCAACAGAACATCGACATGAAGGTTTTGCTTGATTGAGGTGATGTGCCTATCAAATGAAACATATATGTGTATGTTGTGTATCTTAATTTGCAGCCTATTGACAAATGAATTTGATAAAATTTGTTTGACATAAATCCATGTGTCTTTGATTTCCAATAGGACAACCAATATTGTTGAATCATGCCCAGATATTTAAAATTAGGCCCTTTTTCTTTACTTTAATTGTTTGGTCTTCACTGTCTATCTAGATTCAATTGTTATAAACTTAAGGTGTCGTTGCTGCCACTTGAGAATATTTGATGGTTTGTTAAAGAGTACTAACTAATTAGAGTGCCACTGTCTTTGTGAATGTAACACTCTGTAATAGCAGAGGAGGGCGCACCTCCTTTGACGTACTGCACCCGGGGTCACAGACAAGTTGGTCCGGCTCCCTGTGGGCCCACATGTTAGTGGCCCAATCTCACCAAGGGCTGCGTCAGAGGATCCGAGTTGAACAACACTACATTGGTTGTCATTGTCTGATCTTCTGATTGGTGACACCAGTTTAAGATCGTGTGGTCTTGACGACATCAATTTTAGATAATGTTTCTCTCTAAATCTCATTAATGAAACAATGTAACCCATGCTTATATGTTAGAGAAACGAAGTGCAGAATTTCACAATCTTTATCATATATGAAGTAATAAGTATATAAAATATGTAGAAACTACAACATAAGCATATGTTTTGAATTAATGCTTCTATAAATTTTAAATATATTGGCCCATAGTGAGGTCGTGCGTTGCACGTGCAAAGCCACTAGTAAATTCAATAATAACCCAAAAATTATGTTTAATAGCTCAAAATGTTCAGTGAAACATTTGCTACATGTTTTCAACCTTTTCAATGCAATTTGGTTACTGTTTTTCCTAATTAAAAGTGGTGCAATAATTCAATGCTTTAATTAAACCCTTTTAAATTGCAAAATTTATAACTTGGGCAATTCAAATCCAATTCCAACATGTAAAATATGTTTTCCATGCAAAATTGAACAAGCTTTCCAGATATCAACTTTGTTTTCTGTTTTGAACAATTTAAATTGCTGAAAACAATTGTTTCTTAATTAATGCATTTAAAATTGTCAAATTAATAACTTGCTCATCTAAAATCCAAATTCAACAAATGAAATATGTATTCCACCTAAAATTTTGTGTTCTTTCCAAATATAAATTTGGTTATCTGTTTTGAACATTGGGTGAAAACAACAAATGCTTGTGTAACTCACTTAAGAAGCCAAATTTCATAACTTAATAAATAAAATTCCAAACTTGGTAACAATATTTCAAATTGAAACTATTGTTGTTTTCTTATTGTTTTCATCATCCATGCATCATTCTAATCAACTTCCACATGATGGTTATTTGATCATTTAATTCAACATTAATTCATGGGCTTTTCTATATGCAACCCAAATTGCATATGGGCCCATTTAAATACGTTTACCATGTCAACTAGTTATCTTTGATGCATCCTTAAACTTGTCATGCATCCATATCTTGATCATGCTAGATCTTTGCCGTAGTAGTAATTGTTGCATCCGGTGTTTGTTCGAGTCGTTACTTCTTCGCGGATAGGACGTTGAGATGATGTGAGCAACGACAAATTCTTCGGATATACCTCTACTTGCTGGATTCCAGGCAAGTATACTCACTTGCTACCTATGGCTGCCTTTCATCACTTGTTACCGATTCTTCCCGTTGCCTTTATTCTAGCCTTATGATTCGATGCTTGTGTCTCGATCCTATCATATGTTTACCTTGCAACCATGATATAGCCTTCCTTCCACTTCCTGTTAACTGTTGTTTGTTTACCTTGTTGTCCCTCGTGTCGTAGTTGCATGCTTAGTGTTGTTTGCGCTCATGTCTTGTTGTCCGTCTTATCACCTGTTTAGGTTGATAGTTGGGTTTCAATTCAATCAACAACATGTTAATGTTTTGGGTAATAATAATTTGATGATAAGGCACCGGCAGGAGGCCCGGCGTGGTTTGAGGCCTGCTAGTGTCGAACTTAATTAGGAAAAGGGTCTTGTCTACTGATCCATGATGAGCGCACTAACCGCATGTGGGAAGCGAGTATGGGCGCCCCCCGCAATTCTGATTCGATTCGCATCTCGTCCAAATCGCCACACTTAGTTCGGGCTTTCCATTTGATGCATGCATATGCAGGTGCGAACCCTTGGCGCCAGGGTGGAACTTTTGTAGTCGGCATTTAGGGCGGCGTGGTCTTAGAGTGCTATGAGGGTCCCCCTTTTCTTTGTGGGGGCTCAATTAGCCGCGCACACACAGCATGTGGTTCTTTGGGCTTGATGCGAAGAAGAGTTGGGTTGTGTTGAGTGCCTCGCTTGGTGGAAGGGCCTTTCCATCTGGCGGGTCATTCTTACATGTACGGCCAAATTGGTGCATCCCTGCAGGGTTAAATCTTCTCGAGAAGCCGTGTTGTCCGCGGTTATGGATGACTTGGTGAAAGTGCTGGCTAACAAGTACTCAGACAACGTACACTTAACGATGATAACTTGACTAGTAATATAGATTACCCCCACCATCAAAATGAATGTCACCTTAATCAACAATGTGAGTTTCCTTGGGTTGCTTCCTTAGTAGGGGGTAACATTGGATGGGTATTGTTTGGTGAGTAGTTGTAGTTGGTTCTGATACGCTATCTTATCCCCTTTCTTTTAGCCGGATGTTGTAGCGAGTCTCTGTAGTTAGTTAGTGCAGCCCGCTGCCGCTTCTTTGCAATAATACTTTTCCTTTCCGTTGAACCCAAAGTATTTGTATCTTGTGATTGGTTACGCTGGTATCTTGTGAGTATGGTTTATCCACTTGCCAGTACTTAACCGTACTGACCCACAAATCTCTTTCGCGGCTGCATATTCCACATTGCAGCCAACAGGTTTGAAGTCTGACGACGTTAGCTTGGGAATCCCTCCGGCTTGGCCTGGGCAGGGATTGGACGCCATCGGTTATCTTCAGGACTCTTAGTCCAATTTGTATCTTGTCCGTAGCCGGACGCTATGTTGTTTCTTCCGCTGTTATTTGGATCTTTGTATTGTATCAGTTGTATCCTTGACTCGTTTGAGTCGTCTTGTATATACCTCCTCTGTTGTTGTTGTGGATTATTCGTGAATTGTTGTAATGTTATCACAAGTGGCAACCTGGAATCGGTTATTATGTGGATTTTGGCGGAAATGCTGAAATCTGCATAGTGCCCGATCTCGGGGCGTCACAAATGGTATCAGAGCATGGTTTCCGATTCCCGATATTGTTTCGATACGAATGGTTATCGAAGCAACGGGTCCGCAAAGCCTGTAGGATAACCTCGCTAACGGTCGTTGTTTCTAGAGTGTCAAAAACTATTTCTGCTAAACTATTTTGTGAAACATCTCAATAGGATTCTTGTTTTTTCCTTATCCCTATTCTATTTCCCCTCCCATCTTATTTGTTTTGGAGTCTCCCCCCTTGTCTACCTTTCAAAGTGTTAGGATCCTACGTGGGTGGACGTTTTCTGAGCCTTTAACCTAATAGGTTCGATCAT
Organism: Alopecurus myosuroides; assembly: GCA_028641055.1. Lineage (NCBI taxonomy): Eukaryota > Viridiplantae > Streptophyta > Magnoliopsida > Poales > Poaceae > Alopecurus > Alopecurus myosuroides. The sequence goes on from JAPCYS010002897.1 coordinate 5,381, forward strand.
CGGAAGATTCCTTGCGGAAGCACATCGTCATTAGCCCGAGCAAGAATCTCTTGTTAGTGGTGTCGAGGAGATCAGCTGGAAGCATGAAGAATCGATAGTCGAACTTCTTTCCCCTCCCGGGTTAGCAGGTGGATTGCGAGGGTGCAATCCCTTGTTAGTGGTGTCGTCTGTAACACCTGGGGTGTTCCCCCTAAGTTAGAAAGTGGGTTGTTTTTCTTTTTGCTTTGCATCACATGCATCATATGCATTGCACCATGTTTTCAAAACAACTGAAAAGTTCAAACCAACTTAAACTTTCAAACATGTCCAAATTTCCAATCTAAAAATTGCAAACTAAACAATTTGTTTCCAATAGTTTTGAAGTTGATTTATTTAAATTGCATGTTAATGAAATTCCCTTTTATTAACACCCAAATGGTAAATTCAAAATTCAAATCAATTCATCCATACTTGGCATGTTTCAAATGTGGGTTTAAAAATTAAAATCTTGCAAACTTTTAAATTCAATAAATTTCATAGTTGTTTGAGCTTATTGAATAAACTTGCTTAAATTAAAAACTCAATCTATATGAAATCCTATTTGAATTTCAAATAACCATTTCAAACTAATTGGCATTTTCAAATTGTTGAAAATAAAGTTAACATACCTGGTTATTGTTGTTTTGTAAATCAATAAAAAATATTTCATAAAACTAAAACCCTAACATCTAATTCTATTTTTTCCCTCCTTTCCTTTCCTACAAAAAAAAAGAAACAAAAGAATAAAAAGAAAAAAACCCTTGAGCTAGGGGGAGGCAGCCAGGCCCAATTCCAACCAAGCAGCCCATCTCCCCCCCTCGAGCCCACCTTCTGCCTCTCTTCTTCCTTCCGTACAGGGGCACGAGGGGGACGTCACCCCACCACCGAGCTCCCCATCCCCACATGCCCCCCCTCCGTTAAAGCATCCCCTTCCTCCCCCAAACCCTAGACCGCACCCTTCTCCCTCCTCCCTTCCTTCCATCCGCCGCCGCCATCCACTCCTTCGCCCTTCCCTCTGCCCTGCTTCTTTTCCTCTGAACCTGCCACCCCAAAACGACAGAGGAGAACGGCCGGGGATCGCCGTCGCCATGGATGCTCCCGCGTCGAGCTGAACAGCGGAATGGAACCGCGACGCCGCGCGCTCCCTCCTCGTCGAGTTTCCGGGCCGGAGATGGTCTAGGGGTGGCGCTCGCTTCCCCGACGTCTCGCCGGCCACCACAGCTGCGGCAGCGCCGTCCCTTTCCCTCGCCATCTCCCCGAGCCCGTTCTGCTACCTCTATGCGTAGGTGAGCCCCATGGATCCCGCCCCTCTTCCCCTCTTGCTCTGGGTAACCGCCTTCGAGCGGTACCGGCTTGCAGTGCTGCAGATCGACGCCGATCGGCGGCCTATTTTTCTCTCCGTCGTGGATGGAAACGGTCTGCAGTTTCGTCAGTTATGCAGGGCTGGGTTGCCTCTTTTTCAGTCAAGCACGGCTCCCATCACAACCGAGCAGCAGCCCCACTGGTAGTACTCCCTTGCGCGCAAGCCAGCAGCCTGGGTTCGATCCCCCCCAAGGCAGAAAAGCCACCCCCTTTTTCTCTGCCTTTTCTTTTTTTTCTCTCGATTTTCAGAAAAGCAGATCTGAAACATTACTTGTAAAATCCATAAAAAAATGAATATTTCTCCAAATTCAACGATTCAAGTTTCTGTGGATTCAAAAGCTTGTGCTCTTTCCATTAGTAACAAAATTGCAATATGTTTCTGTAATAATTTTTGCACTAAATAATTAATTACTTGAAATGCAACAAAAATTTGAAACTTTGGAATTTCATAACTTGAGTTGTGCTCAGCCATTTTGAGCAAATTTGGGCTCTAAAAATTTGTCTTAACAAACTATACACATTGGTATTTTATTTGGTCACAATTGAATTAATTTTGAACATGTTTCCCTCTGTTTACTAAAGAGGGCGGAATAAGGATGTTTATGAAAAATTGCATTATAAATTCAATAATAACCCAAAAATTATGTTTAATAGCTCAAAATGTTCAGTGAAACATTTGCTACATGTTTTCAACCTTTTCAATGCAATTTGGTTACTGTTTTTCCTAATTAAAAGTGGTGCAATAATTCAATGCTTTAATTAAACCCTTTTAAATTGCAAAAATTATAACTTGGGCAATTCAAATCCAATTCCAACATGTAAAATATGTTTTCCATGCAAAATTGAACAAGCTTTCCAGATATCAACTTTGTTTTCTGTTTTGAACAATTTAAATTGCTGAAAACAACTGTTTCTTAATTAATGCATTTAAAATTGTCAAATTAATAACTTGCTCATCTAAAATCCAAATTCACAAATGAAAATATGTATTCCACCTAAAATTTTGTGTTCTTTCCAAATATAAATTTGGTTATCTATTTTGAACATTTAAAATGGGTGAAAACAACAAATGCTTGTGTAACTCACTTAAGAAGCCAAATTTCATAACTTAATAAATAAAATTCCAAACTTGGTAAACAATATTTCAAATTGAAACTATTGTTGTTTTCTTATTGTTTTCATCATCCATGCATCATTCTAATCAACTTCCACATGATGGTTATTTGTAGATCATTTAATTCAACATTAATTCATGGGCTTTTCTATATGCAACCCAAATTGCATATGGGCCCATTTAAATATGTTTACCATGTCAACTAGTTATCTTTGATGCATCCTGAAACTTGTCATGCATCCATATCTTGATCATGCTGGATCTTTGCCGTAGTAGTAATTGTTGCATCCGGTGTTGTTCGAGGTTCGTTGCTTCTTCGCGGATAGGACGTTGATATGATATGAGCAACGACAAGTTCTTCGGATGTACCTCTACTTGCTGGATTCCAGGCAAGTATACTCACTTGCTACCTATGGCTGACTTTCATCACTTGTTACCGATTCTTCCCGTTGCCTTTATTCTAGCCTTATGATTTGATGTTTGTGTCTCGATCCTATCATATGTTTACCTTGTAACCATGATATAGCCTTCCTTCCACTTCCTATTAACTGTTGTTTGTTTACCTTGCTGTCCCTCGTGTCGTAGTTGCATGCTTAGTGTTGTTTGCGCTCAAGTCTTGTTGTCCGTCTTATCACCTGTTTAGGTTGATAGTTGGGTTTCAATTCAATCAACAACATGTTAATGTTTTGGGTAATAATAATTTGATGATATAAGGCACCGGAAGGAGGCCCGGCGTGGTTTTGAGGCCTGCTAGTGTCGAACTTAATTAGGAAAAGGGTCTTGTCTACTGATCCATGATGAGCGCACTAACCGCATGTGGGAAGCGAGTATGGGCGGCCCCCGCAATTCTGATTCGATTCGCATCTCGTCCAAATCGCCACACTTAGTTCAGGCTTTCCATTTGATGCATGCATATGCAGGTGCGAACCCTTGGCGCCAGGGTGGAACTTTTGTAGTCGGCATTTAGGGCGGCGTGGTCTTAGAGTGCTATGAGGGTCCCCCTTTTCTTCGTGGGGGCTCAATTAGCCGCGCACGCACAGCATGTGGTTCTTTGGGCTTGATGCGAAGAAGTTGGGTTGTGTTGAGTGCCTCGCTTGGTGGAAGGGTCTTTCCATCTGGCGGGTCATTCTTACGTGTACGGCCAAATTGGTGCATCCCTGCAGGGTTAAATCTTCTCGAGAAGCCGTGTTGTCCGCGGTTATGGATGACTTGGTGAAAGTGCTGGCTAACAAGTACTCAGACAACGTACACTTAACGATGATAACTTGACTAGTAATATAGATTACCCCCACCATCAAAATGAATGTCACCTTAATCAACAGTGTGAGTTTCCTTGGGTTGCTTCCTTAGTAGCGGGTAACATTGGATGGGTATTGTTTGCTGAGTAGTTGTAGTTGGTTCTGATACGCTATCTTATCCCCTTTATTTTAGCCGGATGTTGTAGCGAGTCTCTGTAGTTAGTTAGTGCAGCCCGCTGCCGCTTCTTTGCAATAATACTTTTCCTTTCCGTTGAACCCAAAGTATTTGTATCTTGTGATGATTGGTTACGCTGGTATCTTGTGAGTATGGTTTATCCACTTGCCAGTACTTAACCGTACTGACCCACGAATCCCTTTCGTGGCTGCATATTCCACATTGCAGTCAACAGGTTTGAAGTCTGACGACGTTAGCTTGGCAATCCCTCCAGCTTGGCCTGGGCAGGGATTGGACGCCATAGGTTATCTTCAGGACTCTTAGTCCAATTTGTATCTTGTCCGTAGCCGGACGCTATGTTGTTTCTTCCGCTGTTATTTGGATCTTTGTATTGTATCAGTTGTATCCTTGACTCGTTTGAGTCGTCTTGTATATACCTCCTATGTTGTTGTTGTGGATTATTCGTGAACTGTTGTAATGTTATCACAAGTGGCAACCTGGAATCGGTTATTATGTGGATTTTGGCGGAAATGCTGAAATCTGCATAGTGCCCGATCTCGGGGCGTCACACCAATGATGATCTTGGCCGAGTTATTGCTGATGGAAGGGGAGACTGTGAAAGTGAATTGGAGAGGTTGAAGCTGGACAACATGTTACATGATCACAAAAAGTTGTTGTAACCAAATTGCGAAGATGGTAGCACAAAGCTCGGTACCACACTGGAGTTGCTGAAATGGAAGGCACAGAACGGTGTGACTGACAAGGCATTTGATAGTTTACTTCAACTAATGAAGCTGAACCTTCCAAAGGATAACGAATTGACTGAGAGTACGTACGATGCAAAGAAAGCTCTCTGCCCTCTAGGATTAGATGTGCAGAAGATACATGCATCCATTAATGACTGCATCCTCTACCGCGGTGAGAAGTACGAGAATTTGGATGAATGTCCGGTATGCACTGCACTGCGTTATAAGATCAGAGCAGATGACCCTGGTTATGTTTACGGCGAGCCCCCCACCCCCCCACCCCCCCCCCCCCCCCCGTAAGAGGGTTCCTGCTAAGGTGATGTGGTATGCTCCTATAATAACACGGTTGAAACGTTTGTTTAGAAACAAAGAGCATGCTAGGTTTGTTGCGATGGCACAAAGAAGACCGTAAGAAAAAACACGGAAAGTTGAGACACCCCACCAGTGGATCACAGTGGAGAAAGATTGAGAGAGAATTCCCGGACTTTACAGGAGAGGCGAGAAACTTATGGTTTGGTCTAAGTACAGATGGCTTTAATCCTTTTGGGGAGCAGAGCTCCAGTCATAGCACCTGGCCCGTGACTCTATGTATGTACAACCTTCCTCCTTGGTTATGCATGAACCGCAACTTCATTATGATGTCAGTTCTCATGCAAGGCCCGAGGCAACCTGGAAACAACATTCATGTGTATCTAAGGCCATTAGTCGAAGAACTCTTACAATTGTGGGGAAAACCAGGTGTACGTGTGTGGGATGAGAACGAACAAAAGCCATTTGACCTACGAGCGTTGCTTTTCGTAACCAGCAATGATTGGCCTGCTCTTAGTAACATTTCCGGACATACAAACAAGGGATACAATGCATGCACACACTGTTTAGATAAGACTAACATTGTTTATTTGGATAAATGTAAAAGGTTGTATACCTGGGGCATCGTAGATTTCTTCCGATCAAGCATCCCTAAGAAGAAAGGAGGGAAGCATTTCAGAGGTGAGGCAGATAACCAGAAGAAGCCTGACCCCCGTTGTGGTAATGATTTATTCAATATGGTCAAGGACCTAAAAGTAATCTTTGGGAAGGGTGATGGAAGCCAACCTGTTCCGAACACGTGCACCCATGTGGAAGAAGAAATCTATATTTTGGGAGCTACCCTATTGGAAAGTTCTAGAGGTCCGGTCTTCAATCGACGTGATGCACGTGACAAAGAATCTCTGCGTCAACCTGTTATGCTTCCTGGGCGTGTATGGGAAGTCAAAAGATACGCCAGAAGCACGGGAGGACCAGCAACGTATGAAAGACCCAAGCAACAAGCACACGGATACAGGGCGCCATTACTTAAGCAGCTATGCTCTTACTAAAGCAGAGAAGTAAATATTTTTTGAAGTCCTTTACAGTATCAAGGTTCCGTCTGGCTTCTCGTCGAATATAAAGGGGATAATAAACATGGCAGAGAAAAAATTCTCTTCCGCAGAAACGACGTCTGTGCCCGTGGACTCCGATGAAACTCGAGGAGGGGACGGTCGCTGGTTAGTTCTTGGGTCTCCAACTGCGCTCGCGTTGTTGACGCCGATTTTCCCCTTGCTCCCGAGCGAGGCGGGCGTTGAGCTCTCTCCGATCTCCACCCCCGGCGAACTCGTCGTGCGGGCGCTTGCCACGGTACTGCTCATCGCGGCGATCCATGGGGGGAAGACGCGAAGAGGGAGGGTCGCGGTGCAGGCGGCGCTTAGAACGGGCTAGGTGGCGTCGGATGTCTTCGGGGTGCGCTGGAAACCATAGAGAAATATCCATGGGTCTTTCTTGTGATCTCTTTGCTTTGGTCTTCTTCCCCTCGTCGTTCATTTGCTTGGGCTCTCATTCTTTTAAGCTGATTGTACTGTACCATCGAATTGATGGTGGTGGATAGGTAGGACACATGCATGTAGGCGCTGACGCAGCGGCGGATTCGGTGATCAATAGAGTGAGCGCACACGCTCATGTGTACGCCTTTGCGCCATCACATGTACCTGATCGACGAAGGTAATAATACAATATTTGTACTGACACCGGTTTCGTGCGCATGCTCACCACACACCCGTTGCTGCTGTTAGCATGGGCCCATGCATGTGATCCTCTACATGCATTTTTTATAAAAATTGGCCCTTTTCGTGGACTAACGTCCAATCTGGCCCCTTCTGAGAAGTAACTCCAAATCTGACCCCTCAGGTCGGCGTCAAGAAACATGGAGCCGAACTTATGCATTTCGGCACCATCTTTTTTTTGCGCCAAACCCTGCTTTGATCAAATAAAAAAAAATCGGGAGCTCGGATCCAAACTACTTGGAGCCGAGCCGACCTGAATAAGTTCGGCTCCATGTAGGATGGAGCCGACCTCAGAGGCCGGATTTGAAAATACTTTCACGAAGGGGCCAGATTTTGCATTAGTCCACGAAAAGGACCAGATTTGGGAAAAAATATACATTCTTCCTACAATCAAAATATCCTTGGATCGACACATATCTCGCCTGGTCCCCGTGAAATCAAGTTGTGATCATATAATTTTCCTCCGGCCCCAGTCAAACAACACACCCATCGGGACAGCTCTGGCTTAGTTTCATTTTCCATGGCCTTATAATTTCCCATCCATGGTAGCATTTTTGTCAATCCACCGGTAACGCCTGCGGGGTTCGAACCCTACCAATCATGACGTTTTATGCTCCTAATCGCATGGAGAATTTAATTAATTTACGCTTGATCTTTCTGTTGTCATGTGACTTCACTACGGCCATGCAATTTTTCTGTCAAAATCCACCTATTAATATTGTTGTTGAACAACGATGTGGAACGATTATCTTACAATTCGTTACCACTATATTGCTCAGAAAACATCTAGTTAAAAAAAATGAACAATGGAAAAGCTCGGTATCTATAAAACAATTTCATGGTGAATTTGATAACTTGGTAGCCGGATAAATGTCAGTTTCACTCTAGCCACGGTGGAGGACAAAGAACTACCGTAGCTGGTAGGGCCAACTTAGTCTAGACTAGTTCTTGGAATCAAAAAATATAAAGACTAGTTCTAAAGATCAGCATTATAACAGTGTCGGTGGTCATTGCCTTTGTGGACAAGGTGGGGCGTCCATTATAAGCCACACGCTTATTGTATCTATAATTAATGTAGATAAAATTACTGCTGGAGCAATGACATATGTGAAGCTTGCTACTCGCACGCCCTGAAACTTCGGCAAACTTGACAGCCTCTCCGGGGCCAAAATTATCCGACAAATTTGACGATGCGACTAGAGCCTGGTGGCTCAATATTCGGACGACCTGTTGGTCAGCCTATGACCTTGTTGACCTAAACCTGGAATCCTGGATACATGAGAGAGAGGTACAGGACGACATGTTGGTCAGCCTACGACCTTGTATGTTTCTTGAATAGCCCATGGGAAAGCCATCACCCGTACGTGGGACAGAGTATGCTTCTCTAGAGAGGATGCGTTGGGGGCAATCAGGTACCCCTCCTTCAAAAGTGATGACATTAATCTTTTTTGAATATTTACCAAGAAAGTGTATATATTGTTTTTGCAATCTGTTCTCATGCTGGATGAGATACCTATGTTATAATTTTATTTATGCGACTAATTCTTTTTTACATGCTCTCAATTATTTTTCATCATTGGGGCTCTTCAAAATTATGTTTATCTTCGATCTATGTCTTCCTTTAACATGTTTAGTTCAACGGTATTTCCAAGCGTGTTATCATCGCAACTCAACTTCCTTGCTCAAGTCGTGAATCTCCTTATCTAACAAAAGTGCGGCATCATGCATGCCATTTCTCGAGCGCCCACATTTTACTCTTGTCATTATATGACTTATAAAAAACACAACACTATTCTATTACCCTATTCAACTCCATTTGCATCGTGGTGCATATCAGAAATGCTAGCGCAAACAATGTTGATGGTGTGAAATAAAATAATCTTCGTCTTACTTAAGACCTTCAATTGACACCGTACATAGTTAGATAATGCTCACAATTTTGGCGCAATCATTATACTTCACTCTGTGTTTTCCTTTTTCATTGTTTAGCTAGCTCGTGCAATCTCATGATTTGTACAGCACAATAAATAAAAGAACGATACAAATTAGAGAAAAGAATAAATAAATCAACTAGGGATATCACATGACCGGATTACAAAATAGAATTACAAAGATGTCAGATCAAAATAAATCGTCACAAAATGGTAAAGACCTATGGAAAAACAGGGTCCTTCAACTAGTGAATAGATAATATCCAAACAGTGTGACTTTCAATTTTTCTGAATTCTTTGGTTGTCATCAGAGTATATATATGTTGTATGGACGTCTGTATGTCCTTGTCACCAACACGTGGCGTCAAAGCGGAGGATAAGCGAGACCTCCAGAACACCACCACGCTTCCCCACCCTAGAACAATCTAGTGCTCCACCATGCATGTGTCCTCACCTCTCATCTATCCTTAATGTTCCTTTCCAATCACCGCTGCCAGAGAAGGTTGTAGAGAACCTCAGCAAGGCCAACACGTACGCAGGAGGACTAGTTGTGCATCGGTTTCGTTGGTTGAAGCGATGCTCGAATGAGCCTTGCGAGGACGCACTCACCCGGGCCTAGTCTACGGACACGAGCATCTCCGACATGCTATTCTCGTGGAACGGTGATACCACTAACAAGCTCTTGTCGTTAGCGATGGCACCGTTCCAAAAGGATATATGTCGCTGATACCGCCATTCAAAAAGTTTAACTTTTGTTGGCAATCGTATCCGGAGACTATGACCGGATAAGTCGTATGCATCAACCTGATGCAGAGGCTGGGACTCCCCTTTTCAAAAAAAAAGACTATGACCGGATGAGTAAGGGTAGTTTAAGCAACCTTCAAGCTGCTGTGTGTAAGTAGCTGATCGTATCAGAGGAGATATATTGAGAGGTAAAAACTAACTCACACGGAGGGTTGGTGTCGCGAACTCGATGGAGATGGAGTACTCGTGGCAGAACTTGTTGCAGGTGAAGGCGGAGTCGCCCGTCAGCACCACCTTGAACGGAAGAGGTTGTGGCACTCCTCCTCACTCTGAATCGCTGCTTCGCGCTGCAGCTTTGTTATGATGTCTTTCCATCCGGGTTCTTCCTCTCCTTGCTTGGCCTGTCTTCTTATAAGCTGCATGCAGTGTGGGTGCGTGCCTAGTGTCACGAATGCTGGTAGTGTACTGGACTAGACGAAATAATCGAGTGGGAACTGGGAAGCAGCTTGTACTGGAATTGGTACTACGGTTTTGTGTCTACCCACGAGGTGGTTACTTTGTGTGACATGGAGCTGACTCTGCTGTAGTGCTGTACTCTCATGGTGGATAGGTAGCTGACGGGAGTGGGAGAGCATCAGAGCGATTCTTGATCCACACAACAAAAAGGTACCTCATTGTGCACGCCATAGGTACCTCATTGCCAATACACCTATGCTCTCGATCGGGGAAAAAAAAAAGAATGAAGAACACCACCAACAAATCAGCTAGGTAAAGTCGCTTGAATTGATTTCTCAGCAAATATTTTTAATTTTAGGTATCTATTGAAAACTACTATGCGCCCCATAACTGTGAACTCTGCGCGCATGCTAGAGAAAATGGACGGAACCTGACCTAACCCAGCCGCCAACCGAGTCCCGCCGCCGGCGTTCGTCGGCGACCCCTCCTTCGCCGCCCTATCAATCGCCACCCCTCCCCTCCGAATCCCTCCCGAGCCGCTCGCGCAGGCAGCTCCGGAGGCCCCCAACCCTAGCCAAATAGAGTGATGCCCAGACTGCCGCGAGAGGTGACAGTCGCGTCTGGCCGTCAATGACGAGGGGTGAGGCTGGCGTGCCCCGACGGACTTCCCTCGCGTGGGGGTGACACGTCAAGCAGGCGGGTTTTTGGTGGGAGGCGTTGAGGAGGAGCAGTCGGCGCGCTCAGGCACATCGGAGGTCTTGGAGGCTGTGGCGGAGGACCTAGTGGCGGTGGTGTAGGTGGATCTTGGCGACGAGGGCTGGATCTGCGCCCTTCTTGGCTCGGTCTATGCGATGTTCGTCAAATCCCATGGCCGGTGGTTCCCAACGGCGGCGGTCATCGGATCCCTTTCCAACCCACCATCTACGTGGTCGTCCTTGTGCCCCTCCACCACTTTGGGCCGCCCGTTCCTATCGCCGGGAGACGGCCGGCAGGGTGGGGGCTGCAGGCTCGGAGCTGAATAAAGGTGGTTAATCCTACAGTTTTTCGAAAGCCATGTCATCGATCTACCTCAGATGAGCCTCCTTGATTGAGATGCCGATGTGTTCCGGTCTTCCTCTCAATGATTCCATCGTTTCGCGCAGGACGCCACTTGATATCTAGACTGGCATCGATTCGGTTCGTGCTTTCCATATTGCTTGTCATGTGACATATCTGGTCGCAAAAAGGGCATGCCGAAGGCCTTGGGAGCCCGCGCCTCCCGAAGCGGTCTGCCGTCCAACACCGGTTGCGCAGAGCCAGCCAAAGGAAGAATTTGCACTTTGTGGGTACCCGGGGCCTCCAAATCTGGTCTGCACCAGCAAAGTAGGTGGCACCCGCGAACAACGCCAGGTACGCGGAACACGCAGTGTAGGTGAGGTCTTTTACCAAATCCACCTAAGGGAGTCGCCCGTCCCTTCGACGAGGCGGTGAGCAGTAGCTAGTCCCATAAGTACTTCAATCACCTCCGCTCCCAGGTCCCGGGAAATACCCCCAAACAATCCACATGCGATTTCGTCTCTAACCCTGAGAGTCTTCTTTGCCTGCTTCGACACCCTTGCAAACCGGTTGGGGACTAGGTCCTTGATTCTCCCGTCAGCAAGCCACGTGTCCGTCCAGAAGAAAGTGCCTCTCCATCACCCACGTAGACGTAGTGGAGGCCATCAAAAGTTGGCTCGCCTCCAGGGGTAGCTCAATGTTAAATTCCCTCCAGGTTTTGGACAAATCCACCCGCTCCATCCAGACCCACCTGGCTCTCAAAGCCAAGTTCATCTTACAGAGGTTCAGGACGCCGAGCCTCCCAGAGTTTTGGGCGTGCAGACCCGGTTACACGCAACGAGGCAGTGTCCCCCATGCGCCTCCTTCCTACCGTTCCATAGAAACCCACTTAGGATTTTCTCCATCGCTTTGATAGTTTTCGCATGAATATCCAAAGACATCGTGGCGAAGATCGGTATTGAATCGAGCGTGGTTTGACTAGTTCCAGTCGTCCGCATGTGTTCCTTGGACTCGCGCTCCAACCTGGTAGACGTCCTGCCACGTTATACACGGAGTATTGGAGTTGCGCCGATGTAGGCCTCCTAAGGGACATAGGTAGCCCTAGGTACCGGAACAGGAATGGGTTCACCGGACACCCCAGCTCTCGCGCAACCAACTCATCCACCGCGTTCGGTCGCGGCAATGGCCACGTGGATGACCCATTCATCCCGGTTCTTAACGCAGCCATGACAAATGGGGGAGCATTCGGTGTAAACAAAAATTAAATTTCTAACCCATGTCAGACTTAGCTAGTTTATAAAATATGGTTTTAAATAAATCATTCTTAGATGTAAGAGATAACTTTACTGATATCTTGCAGCCTTGTTCTGTAACTATCAAAGGACAATGATACTGGTTTGTAACACATGATATGCATTGCAAGTTTTCCTTGCTTTAATTCCTTTTTTCTAATTCATAGATGTCCATATTTTCCTGTAACCAAACGCGCCTAATACAAATAGTAAATACCATGGGCAGAGTAGTATTATTTGTAAGGGAACGAAATTGTTAAATTAGTATACAGGGCTGGGCGGGGAAGGGCTGCTATACGGTGTCGGCGAGAAGTGTACGGGACAAGTAGAGTGGTGAAGGGCGTCAGGACGCCGCTGTGGCTAGGTTGAGTCCCTCCGCTTCTTCCTGTAATCTCATTGCAAATACCACCGGTGTTGTCACAAAACCTTGAATCTGGCCAATCGTGCTTTTGTTAGGTGTGAGTGTTTGATTTCACACCCATATCTTTCTTCCCAAAACATTGAGAGGTGCAATTTTTTTTTAAAAACGAGGCAAAAGCTTTGCCTTTATATTCATATAGAAGGAGCAAACAAACGACGAGAAGGGCCTAACCGTAAAATAAAACGAAAACAGCTACATCGGACGACAAGAGGTGCAAATTGTTGTGATGCTGATAGAGTCAATAGACATGTGATGTGCATTTTCTCCTGCTAAGAATACGTGACTAGTTTCATTCTTATTTGGTTTGATTATGCAAGGTGTCCACTTTCTCATGTTTCTTCTCGCTTTGTAGGACAGATGCTTAGGCATGAATAGACGTACACACATGTTTGTTGTGATAGATGAGGATTTATGAGATGACATGTTTGCTGAAAGGCAAAGTTATCGTTCCTGAATTATACATGTTTGCTGCAATGTTGCTCAAGTTTAACTTGATGTAGTATCTTGTATATACATTAATATTATAGTTTGCCCCCGATCATTTTTGCATATATTCTTTTCTCATGTGACTACTGGAATCCAGTAGACTGCAACGATAGATCATCTGTTGTCATTCTGCAAATTTTTCTGACTCCTACGTGTTGTTGCTATGAAGGGGTTATGAAACACTCAACACCGTAACCTTACAAAGCTATACATTATAGTTGTATATGCTCTACATGGTAACCATATATGCTACTGCATGTACTATAATATATGCCAATACATATTAATTTGCCTAAGCTTGCTTTCACACCTTCTCAGACAGCATTGAACATTGAGATATGAATGTTTAGTCAACTTCTTAGTCACTTAATTATCCGAGATCCAAATATAAATTTACATTTTGTACCTTTCTAAGCTTGGAATTTGTGAGTTCCTATTCACATGTTCACGGTAAGTCAATTTAGTAAGTGGGGTATTAGATAATTATAATCAAACATGATTGTTTCAGTTACAACTATATTTTAGCAATGTTTGCGGATCTCAAATATTGGTACTTTTAAGGCTTCATGCATCCACAAAGGCAGTAGTATAGTCATCATGGCCATGTTGATCTTCATGATCATTCCTCTTTCCCCATATGAGAGGATAGAGGCCAACATCCACTGGTGGAGAACAGGCCAGTAGCACCGGTTTGTAAGGGCCTTTGGACTCGGATACAAAACCGGTGCTACGTATCCGGGACTAAAGCCCCCCCCCCCCCCTTTAGAACCGGTCAGTCACCAACCGGTTCTAAAGGCCTCCACGTGGGCGCCGAAGAGAGCGCGCAGGCGGAGGACCTTTAGAACCGGTTTTTTTTTTATTTTTTTTTTTCTTTTTTCTTTTCAGGGTTTCCAATTCCGTATTTAGGGTTTAGGGTTTAGGGCGTGTTCCGTATCTTCAGGGTTTCCGTTTACGTGTTTCCGTTTCTGTTTGCGGTTAAATGTTGATGCACCAAATAGTAGTACAATATATATATACATGTAACACGAAGTAATCGACCGATAATTACATAATCTGAGGTTCGTTTTGAATAGTTGTATACTTGCATAGAGAAGGGAGCTGGCTATAATTGGTTCATAGGATGGAAAAATTCTCCGTCTTCTGCTATGACTTGCGTGAGAAGAAATCCTGCCAATTCCTCTGCAATAGCCTTGCAACGGTCGATTGGCCTTGCAACGGTTAAGAAACATCTCATCCAACAGCTCGAAAGAAACACACCGTAGCCCTGATCGAACGGCTCACAACAGCTGGAAAGAAACACACCCCGGATCCAACGACTCACAAGCGGTTGAAACAAACACACGATCCGTGTGATTCTATCTGATTGGTCCAAACGAAACCCTAACCCATTTAGTCCCGGTTGGTGTCCCCAACCGGTACTAAAGGGACGATCCGTTTCTATTTTTCTTCTTGCCTTTCTTCTGATTGCGCCGTAACCATGGAACATCTTCATCATTTAACTGAATGCTAGGATCATCTTTGACTTTGAAGGGAGGAATTTCATCAAATTTAATGTAATCTTCTGACATGTCTGTCTTGTCCTCGACTCCCACGATGTTTCTTTTCCCTGAAAGAACTATGTGGCGCCTTGGCTCATCGTCTGATGTATTCGTTTCTTTATCTTTTGTTTTTCTCGGTCTGCTAGACATGTCCTTCACATAGAAAACCTGAGCCACATCATTGGCTAGGACGAATTGATCATTGTCGTACCCAAGATTCTTCTGATCCACTGTTGTCATTCCGTACTTCGGGTCTACCTTCACGCCTGACAGGTTGAACCATTTGCACCAGAACAAAGGGACCTTAAAGGAAGGTCCGTAGTCAAGTTCCCATATCTGCTCTATGTAACCATAGTATGTGACCCTTTGCCCGTTGTCGTCTTTTGCATCAAACCGGACGCCACTGTTTTGGTTGGTGCTCTTTTTATCTTGTTCTGCCGTGTAAAATATGTTACCATTTATCTCGTATCCTTTAAAGGTCAATACAGTCGAAGATGGTTGCTTGGCCAACAAGTATAGCTCATCTTCAACAATGTTGTCATTAATCAGACGTCTTTGCAACCAACCTCCGAAAGTCTTCGCGTGTGTTCTTTAGCAATGAAATCTTCAGGTTGCTCCGGATATTCCGAGCGTAAAATATCCGTGTGTTCCTGGATATATGGAGCCGCCAAGCTGGAATTAACTAGAACTGTGTAGTGTGCTTGACTGAAAGATTGCTCGTCCATACATGTTGTTGATTTCTTTCCTAGCGTGCCTTTTCCACGCAGTCTCCCCTCATGGCGCGACTGAGGAACCCCGATCGGGTTCAGGTCAGGAATAAAGTCAACACAAAACTCAATGACCTCCTCTGTTCCATAGCCCTTGACCATGCTTCCTTCTGGTCTAGCACGGTTTCTAACATAATTCTTCAAGACTCCCATGAACCTCTCAAAGGGGAACATATTGTGTAAGAATACAGGACCGAGAACGGAAATCTCTTGGACTAGGTGAACTATGAGGTGCGTCATAATATTGAAAAAGGTTGGTGGGAACACCAACTCGAAGCTGACAAGACATTGGACCACGTCCTTCTGTAAACTTGGTAGAGTTGCTGGATCGATTGCCTTCTGAGAAATTGCGTTGAGGAATGCACATAGCTTCACAATGGGTACTCGCACGTTTTCTGGTAGAAGCCCCTCAATGCAATCGGAAGTAACTGGGTCATGATCACGTGGCAGTCATGAGACTTAAGGTTTTGGAACTTTTTCTCTTCCAGGTTTAGTATTCCTTTTATGTTCGACGAGTAGCCAGACGGGACCTTGATACTACTCAGGACTTGGAAAAAGATCTCCTTCTCTTCCTTGGTAAGAGCGTAGCTGGCAGGACCTTTGAAATTCTCTGGATTCATCAGGTCGTCTCGTTCGTGCATACGTTGGTGGTGCAGCCGTGCTTTTGGTGTATCTCTTGACTTTCCCATGCACGCCCAATAAGTTTAGCAGGTTCACGCAAATATTTTTCGTCACGTGCATCACGTCGATCGCAGAGCGAACCTCTAGGAATTTCCAATAGGGTAGTTCCCAGAATATAGATTTCTTCTTCCACATGGCTACGTGGTTGTCGGCGTCATTTGGAACAGATTGTGCGCCAGGACCCTTTCCAAAGATTACTTTTTATATCTTTGACCATGTCATATATCAGTACCTTTAGGGAGGGTTGGCTTCCTCCGTGTATCTGCCTCGCCTTTGAAATGCTTTCCTTTCTTTCTTACGGGATGCCTGTCTGGAAGAAATCGACGATGCCCCGGGTACACATTCTTGCCTATATGTATACTTCTGTCTCGCCTAAACAGTGTGTGCATGCGCTGTATCCCTTGTTTGACTGTCCTGAGATGTTACTAAGAGCGGGCCAATCATTGATGGTAACAAACAGCAACCCTCGTAGGTCAAATTCCTCTTGTTTGTACTCGTCCCACACACGTACACCTTCGTCAGCCCACAACTCTAAAAGTTCATCAACCAGTGGCCTCAGGTACACATCAATGTTGTTGCCGGGTTGCGACGGGCTGGGATAAGCACTGGCATCATAATGAACTTACGCTTCATGCATAACCAAGGAGGAAGGTTATAGATACATAGAGTCACGGGCCAGGTGCTATGACTGCTACTCTGCTCCCCAAATGGATTCAGGCCATCTGTACTCAGACCAAACCTTAAGTTTCTTGCGTCACGTGCAAAGTCCTCGTACTTATCGTCGATGTTTCTCCACTGCGACCCATCAGCGGGGTGTCTCAGCATATCGTCTTCCTTACGGTCTTCTTTGTGCCATCGCAACAACTTGGCATGCTCTTTGTTTCGGAACAAACGTTTCAACCGTGGTATTATAGGAGCATGCACATCACCTTGGCAGGAACCCTCTTCTGGGGAGATCGTCGCCCTCAACATCACCAGGGTCATCTCGCCTGATTTACCGAAATGCACCGCATACCGGGCAGGCATTTAAATTCTCGTGCTGGCTGCGGTAGAGGATGCAGTCATTGATGCATGCATGTATCTTATGCACTTCCAATCCTAGAGGGCAGACAACCTTCTTTGCTTCGTATGTACTGCAGGGCAGCACGTTATTTCTTGGAAGCATCTTCTTCATTATTTTCAGCAGGTTTTCAAATCCCTTGTCAGATAATCCATTCTCTGCCTTCCATTGCAGCAATTCAAGGGTGGTGCCCAGTTTTTTCTGGCCATCTTCGCAAGTTGGGTACAACAATTTTTTGTGGTCTTCTAACATGCGCTCCAACTTCAACCTCTCGTTTTCACTTGCGCAGTTTATCTGTTCTTCACGAATGACCTGACGAAGATCATCATCAGACTCATCAACAATGTCCTCAAGTTCAGGCTCATCTTCCCATTTCAGTATCACCGTGTTCATCGAACATAGGATACTCATCATTATCCTCTTCTTCTTCATTGTCTTCCATTATAACCCCTCTTTCTCCGTGCTTGGTCCAACAAAAATAACTGGGCATGAAGCCTTCTTGCAACAGGTGGGTGTGTATGGTTCTTGAGCTAGCGAAATTCCTCTTATTCTGGCATTTTTTACATGGACAAAAAATAAATCCATTCTGCCTGTTTTTCTCAGCCATTGAGAAAACTATGCATGCCATTAAGGAATTCGGGACGACGTCGATCACTGTACATCCATTGCCGGTTCATCTGCATTATATAAATTTATCAACAACCATTATGCTAAATCATCATGACTAAATTAGTTAATTAATACAAAAAGTTCATCACACGTTAATACCAAACTAGCGTATAGTGACCATATATACATATATAGTTCTCAGAAAAATACACACTGAAACCATCCATAAAAATTCTCTCTAATTAATGCATTTAAAAACAACAACAAATGCGATCAAAATCGCAACAAAGGTAACAATTGACCGACGACATAATGATACCAAGCCTCTTTACTAATTGCATATTTCCTAATCTTTTCTAATCTTCAGGCGCATTGCGTCCATCTCGCTCTTGTGACTATCGATGACACCCGGCAAGAACCTTTTCCAAGGTCATCTTCTCTCTTTCAGTTTTTTCCAACCTTTCTTCAGTTTTTTTCAATCTTTCTTTCAAGCCAATATTTTCTTGTTCAACTAAGTATAACTTCTCAACAATAGGGTCGACTGGCATTTCCGGTTCCACTACCTCCTATATAAAATATCTATGTCAAGTTGGTCGGCGTAAGTAATTGTCGTATAATCAGGAAATGAAAATATGTAGTGAAAAAAGATAATATACCACATCGAATCATAGACTAGACGAGGGCCAACGGGGACGGATATCAAAACCATGGCTCTAGAAAATTTATACAAGTAAATACGTAAATCATACAAATCAAAATTTGTTTTGGTAAATAAAAAAACAATAGGCACCAAGGTTGTGTCGGTGATGGGGCGATTGACGGTAGTGAGTAAGGGGACAAGGCGCGCGACACTAAAAAAAGCACAAATCATAATTAATTTTGAGCTCAAATTGCATCAATTTGTATACATAACAAAAATGAATAACAAATTCTAGCTTAGCTAGGCATTTCATCAAACACCTAGCTAGCACAACAAAAATGAAATGAGCAAGAAAACGAGCAAAACCTGCAATGCCGGAAGAGGGAACGTTGATGCTAACCGTAGAACGATGGGTACCAACAATCTTGACAAATGGTGGAGAAAATGGGGATGGATTAGACCTCACAAGAGGAAGAAGAGAGCAAAAATGGAGTTGAGCTCGAGCTGGAAAAAATGAGCTGAGCTCGGGGTGGTATGTAGGGTTTAGGGGAGGGCTTTAGGACCGGTTTGTGTTACAAACCGGTTCTAAAGGTTATGACAGCGGGACCCGCAGTGGCTGCAAAAAAATGAGAAAACCTGTAGAACGGTTTGTGATACAACCCGGTTCTAAGGTTCTGCCCCTGGGCCCCCCTCCCTGCAGCAAATGGCCCGCAAGTCCTTTAGGACCGGTTTGTGTTACAAACCGGTCCTAAAGGCCTTGCGGGCATTTTGCTGCATGGGTGGGGCCCAGGGACAGACCCTTCTGAACCGGTTTGTATCACATCCGGTTCCATTGGGCTTGGCTCAATGCCCTGTTTTCTACTAGTGGTGGAGAAGCTCGCAGCGGCGCGGTGAGATGCGCGGCGGCGGAGAAACGAGGAGACGAGGGGAAAGTGGGAGCGGAAGAAGAAGAAGGAGTTACCGAGGGGGTATATATACCGCTCCCCGGGTTGCCGTTACGAATTGAGGTAGTGGGATCGATCGTGGCAAAAACCGTGCGGCGTGGGATCTGTGGGCCGGTTAGAAACGCACCTAGCGCGGAACGCGCGCGTAACGGCCGCATTAGATCCCACGACGAGATCGTGGGCAATTACTGCGCTTGATGGGACATGACAGGCTAGTGGGCCCAGGCCGTGAAAACTGGGCGCGTGGCCTGTCAGTTCCCGGGCACCGAGGCGTCGGGGTCGTGTCTGCGTGACACGTGCCCAGTTGCAGCGCGGAAAGCCGGATTGTGCTCTGCGCGCAGAGATTCCGTTTCAAGATTTCACCAAGTCATTTTACTCGGCTACAGAGAAGAAAAGTGGTCCTATTCGGAAGAGAAGAAACAAAATCAAGGGCTACTCGGAGGTTTTACTCGGTATCCCAAGATTCAAGGGCAAGACTGTCAAGGTTGGTTTTTAAGCTGGCAGGGCCCAGTGAACGCGTTCGCAGGACTCTACCAGCTTCGGGGACTGCTGTCGGGGGTTACCCCCGAGTAGGGTAAAGGCAAGTGCTAAAGGCAAGATCAGAAAGGATGCTTGGCCGAGTAGCCGGCTACCCGGTATTTGCTACTCGGTCGACTGCTACCCGGTCTTACATCTAGATGGCCAGAAGGACGAGTCAAGAGAATCATGTTCCTCCGAGTAGAAGAGTTGGCCCGAGTAGAAATGGCGGGATCCTACTCGGGCCAGAAGTCAAAGGAGCCGTTCTGACACCGAATCCCGAGTATCCCGGGTCCGTACTTGGCACTGTTCACGGCACTGTTCATCTGAGGACGGCGTGCCTGACAGCGACAGTGTGTCAGCAGGGCGTCGCAGGATAGGGGGGACCTACTCTGTGTTCGCCGCAGTGATAACAGACTGGTTACTTGGTTTTGCCCAACGACTTTCCGCACCAGGACAAACTTAGAAGCCAAAGCTGTCAGCGGGAACTCGGAAGAAGGACGGTGTGCACACAATGTCGACATCTGTTTGTATTTGGCTGTGTCCGGCTGGGCACCGAGTATATAACACTAGTAGGGAAAAGGCTACCGCAGGCGAACCAATTTAGCCTACCGCAGGCGAATGACTGTTCGCCTGGGACCACCTCGCCAGCGGTAATGACTTACCGCAGGCGAACAACCAAATGCGCCTGGGGTATCTTGACATACCCCAGGCGAACAAGACTTATGCGCCTGGGGTAATCCTCTTACCTGAGGCGAACAAGCGCTGTGCGCCTGGGGTACATGTTCGCCTGGGGTATGCTTCCCTGTTCGCCTGGGGTATGGTTTTGCTGTGTCAAAAAATAAAAGAAACGAAAATAACAGAATTACAGCAAATTGACAGTAATAAATATGAAAATGACAGCAAAATAACAGAAATATTTCGATCATCACCAAATAGTCTCGAAACGAATAGTTTAGTTACAAGCATAGTTCAAACACTAGGAGTACATAGTCCAAACAAATCGATAGTTTAGTTATCTAGACAAGCAAAACAACAAGTAGCATCAACACTAGGAGTACAAGGAGTATAAGCACGGCGATGGCGAATGTGGTCATCCGGGCCCTCGTCTTCTCCGTCTTCTCTCTCGCTAGGTAAGTGGCGTATCGAGCTTCCGCCTCCTCCATGGTCTTGTACCCCTTGTAGCTGTTGCCGCTGAAACCGTGCACCTGTCTTCGGCATTGGTCCCAGTCGTCGTAGACTCCGGGAACCCTACCGACATACACAACATACCATGTCATCTGTGCATAGGACAAAAATACGAGTTTAGCATCGAAAGTGATAATAGACCGCAAATAACTATCAAAAAATAGAAGCATCAAGGTTTACGAATAAAACACGACAAATAAAGGTCTAAAAGTTATATGATGCAAGTGTATACTAACATTTTGTCAATCCTATATTCTCGGCGGGAACGGACGAACGCCTTGTAGCGTGTTGAATGTCCGGGTGTCACGTTGCTCTCGTAGGTGTGCTTCTATGTCACGGTTGCTCGGTGGTGCGTGGCCGTGGAAGAACAAGCCACCCCGAGTGATGACATCCGACGAGAGTATCGTGCAGATCCTCCGCTGGATGCGACGGAACTCAGCCCGCACATATTCATCGGTGGTGTTGGCCATTTTTGTGGTCAGGTCTCGGAGATCACTTGGTAGATGGGCCTGTTGGGCATCCTTTAAGTACTCCCTCATCTGAAAGATGACATACCAGGCTTCCAACTCAGATTCTTGCTCCGATTGCTTGAGGCAGGGGAAGTTTGTTACGTGGGTGCACACGTAGGCGCCTCGGACTATTTTCTCCTTTTTTAGGGGCTTGCCTAAATCGGCGGCGAAGCCGTTGAGGGCACTATTAAGAACAGCTCTTATGTCGGTGTAGTCCTTCTGCACCGCCCTACCCGCATCAAGATAAGTGCATTGTGACCAATGCGGTTCCATGACGATGAGTACGCATCCTCCGTTTCTGCGCAGAACATTTCGAACAAGAGCCATCAATATCATCAATCGGAATACTAAGGAGATTCTAGAAAGAATGTAACGACGTGAAGCGGAGAGGACTACTTACTTGGGAAAGTATGGCATGAGAATGGCGTTCTTATCCTTGTTATCTATCAAAAACCCCGTTATGTAAGTCGTGATAAGAACTCGGTCCGCATGTGACCGCAAGTAGTCCTCATTCATGTAGTACGGGTCCATAATCGCCATGTGCGGGGTATTCTCCATGACCATATCATGCGCCATGCTGAGCGATACCAGGCGGACAATGCTTCGGTCGAGCTTACCCAAGTGGAAGACCCTGAATATGTCTTCGTATCTGATGAAGAACACCTCTGCGGGATTTGAATCCACAAAGCCCAAGGATCGGGGCACCTTGACCACGTATAGCGGGTAGGAGGGATGTTTCTCACGTAGAAGTTCATTCTCTTTGAACAAAATCCCGTCGTGGATGGTCCTCATGTCACCACCCATGACAGCGACAACCTCTGCCGGCAGCATCGGCTCACCCATCTCATGCACCTTCCTCCACGGGACGGCGGGCGGCAAACGGTCCAGGACTCGGGAGACCGCTGGCTGGCTACTAGAGGAGGCACCACCTTTCTTCTTGTTGCCGGCCTCTTCCGATTCTTCTTCGGCCTCAAGCAGATGGGAGTGCCGCTTTGTTTTACCGCCTCCGCGGCCGTAGCACGGAGTGTATTCGGGGTAACCAGCGTAGGCTGTGGAGCCGTAAAGGCCGTCTGCTCCTCGGGAGTTTCTTGGGAATAGGTTAGCTTCTTCTGTATATCCGGTTTTCTGGTGGGTAACTCAGAAGAACCGCCCTCTCCGCCATCTACCTTCTTCTGGATATCAAGAGTTCTGGCGGGTAACTTCGGAGGAACCGGCTTCTCGCCATCCAACTGATTTATGAAATCGTCAATGGGAGCAAGTTCAATATCCATGTACTCGTCATGGGTCTCATGCTCGTGATGTTGCTCGTCATTGGACGTCTCGTGCTCGGGAGGAGGAGGATCCACCGGAGGTGGAGAGAGGACATTGCCATGTTGGACCTTGTCTTGTTGGCTTGCCGCGGGCGCAACCGGTGTAGTGGTGACGGTCATGGCTTGGCTTGGCGCCGACCCTGACGTCGTGTTCAGCCGAATAAGGGCTTTCGGCCATAGCAAGATTTGATTGTCCAGTTGGCCGAGATTCAGCTCGCTGTCGGCATCGGCGGGTTGATTAGGAGGATACAAGTTCTCGAATCCCGGTAGCACCAGATCGACGCGAACCCGAAGCTCGTTGTCCGGTATATCTCTGCAATGGTACTTGCGGGATAGTGGCTGCAAGATGCTCCCCTTTGCAACATCCTTCAACTCGCTGCCCACTTTTAGCAGGAAGGTGCATCCCGTCGCGTCAGCCTGCGATAACATGCATGGATAGGTCAGAGAGTAGGGTTATATTGAACTGGCTACAGCTTTTGAGACGGTCAATAATTTACCGTGAGGGCATTGAGCTCGGCTAACGTCGACGGACCACAGGTGATGGTGGGCTCGTCGAGCAACGGGGTGGTGGCCGCGCCGGACACGGCCGACGGTCCATCGGGGGCAGGCGCGTCGGGCACGGCCGACGGTCCATCGGGGGCAGGCGCGTCGGGCACGGCCGACGGTCCATCGGGGCAGGCGCGTCGGGCACGGCGGGGGCGACAGGCACGGCCGACGTCGACGGACCACCGGCGGCGGCCGCGGCGGGCACGACCAACATCGACGGTATGTTGAACGTCGGTAACGGCCCCTGTGAGCCGCCGGCGATGTAGCCACATATTTTTTCAAATACGGCTGGGATGAGCGCATTCATCTTTTCCCCCACCGTTCTCTCAATCTTCTTCTCCATGTTTGTTTCCAAGTCATGGACCTTCTTCTTCAGCTCCTCCGTCTCCTCGCTCTTCTTCGCCGCCCGCGACTCCTTAGTGCTGGGCTCAGCCAAGCCATGGTGAGCGTGCTTCTTATTAAGTCCGCCGCCGGTGATACGGCCTAAGTGCGGCCTTTTCAGAGGGTCCTGGCTCTTTGCCTTGTTGTACCCCCTGATGAAAGGCTTATCCCACGCGACTTTGGCCGTCGACGTCTGCGACGAGGAAGATTCAAGTGTTGTTCTTCTAGCTGCAGAAGCAACATATAAACGGTTTAGAATTGGTTTCGTACTAGAATGAAATCATGGACTTGATGATGATGAGTTGCATTAAATGGTAAATTTCTTACCACTAGCTTCTCAACATTCTTCACGCTATCGTCCGTGACCAAAATAACACCCTCCACCATCTTCGGGTCCGAGACAAGTTCCCCGGTCGGAGTTACTTTTCTGTACCTCGACCTCATGAATTTCTGGAATTGCGGGTCATGGGCATACTTGGCGTAAGGGTTCTCAATCCCTTTTTCAATGTAGGCCTGGTCCTCTTTCGCCCAAACTGGCTCCTTCCCGTCGTAGCCACGACAGCCGAGATTGTGGTGACCGATGTTCTTCGACGCTAGATCCTTCCCCCATCCCGTTTGCTTCTTAGTGACATCAAGCGACTCGTTATCTAGGAAAGTCTTGAAGTCATCGGGCGTAATCCGCGGGAAGTGGCGATGGATCTCTTCGAATGGTGTCGATTCCTTAATCATCGCCCTCATAGTCTTGTAATTGCTCAGGGCTTTGGTGAATCTAGTGAGGGCGAGTTTGTTCACGAGGTTGCCCTTCAGATTCTCGTTGTTGTAGGGGGGAGGGAACTCGTACCGCGCGTGCAGCCTCGAGATGAGTTGGGCGCGCAGAGTTAGTTTCTTCTTGAGAGTCGGCTCGTTGACATTGACGACGTCTCGAAGTATCGCGCCAAGTTGGAGGAAGTACCCCTTCACAAGGTCCAATGGCATTAGAGGCGTGCCACTGGAAGGGTCCACCTCCGTGAATTTCTCTCGAACGGTGCCGACCTTGTTCGGAGCTCGCTTTCGACGCTTGTTTCCCGTCGTGCTGCTCCCTGAGGGACCCCCGCGCCACTATCAGTGGTTTCCTCCTCGCCACCGGTGAGCCCGTCATCATTGAGGGGCTCGACATCATGGTCAGTTTCTGTCCGATCTTCCTCTTGCGACTCTCGGGCCATAAGGATGTAGTGGTCCAATAAAGCCGGATCCGTAGTAGAAGAAGACATGCCCTAGCTAGCAGTAGACAAAACGTATACTGTTAGTCACCGGAAAAATTCGGCGTGACCTCGGCTATATATAAATGGTCATGCCGGAGTGCCAGAAATTCGCCGGAACGGAAATGAATCAACGTTCCGACAAAACATTGGCACTCAATGTACCTGCGACAGAAATTGAATGCACACATATGCATGGCCACAAAAACAGTTCCTTGCATTGCTGTCATCACATGGCACAAAAACACCCAGGAAATTCATATATCATGCCAAAAAAACCTTCATATATATTGATCAAAGTAAAATACTGCACTTAATTAATAACAAATCACGGAGAATTCTAGCAGTGTCCAAAGCTTCAGTGTTCTATTCACATGTAATTAGTAGGTGATTCAGCTAGTGTAAGAAATATAGCATTTTATACTATGAGCTGAACTACCAGAATCCAGAAATAATGGTACATGATCAGATCCAGTTGTAGCTAAAGCATGTAGCAGCAGTAGTACTATGAGGGCGTTGGAAGAGGGGGAGGGGGGGGCTGACCTGGGTTCGTCGTGGGCGTGGGCGACGGCGGCGTGGGTGACGACGGCGGCCGTGGACGACGACGATGAGAGGGACGGCGCGCGCGCGGCGTGCTCCCGCTCCTCCTGCCCTGCTGCTCCCGCTCCTCCTCCGCTGCTGCTCCTGCTCCTCCTCCTGCTGCTGCTCCTGCTCCTCCTGCTGCTCGACAACGACGACGGCGGCGTGCGATGAGAGAGGCGACGGCGTCGTGCGATGAGAGAGGCGACGGCGGCGTGCGGTTAGGGCTCGATATGTGCGATGAGAGTGATTATGCGGGTTGTGAGTTAGCAGATCGAGTACTTACAGGCGCACAACGAGTGAAATGCGCCTGCGCTATCCCTTACCCCAGGCGAACAAAGGGATGTGCGCCTGCGCTAACGTTCTTAGCGATTCGTTTTGCGCGGGCCCACAGAGGTATACCCCAGGCGCACATACTGGGAAATGCGCCTGCGCTAAGCATTAGCACCGGTTTGTGTCACAAACCGGTTCTAAAGGTATGTCCCCTGGGCCCACCTAGCTACCCGCACAAATGGCCGCAGGCCTTTAGGACCGGTTTGTTATCTAAAGGCCTGCGGCCATTTGTGCGGGTAGCTAGGTGGGCCCATGGGACATACCTTTAGAACCGGTTTGTGACACAAACCGGTTCTAGTGTTCTTGACTCGATGCCCTGTTATGCCCGGCCCCGCAGATCCTTACCGCAGGCGCGTTATCTAGATAATGCGCCTGCGGTAAATTTCGTAGGATTTTGGTTTGCGCGGTCCCACATGGCATTACCCCAGGCGCATGTCCTGTCAAAAGCGCCTGTGATATATATTACCCCAGGCGCGTTTTCTCGATGATGCGCCTGTGCTAAGATTTTCTAAATTACACAGCCCCACGGCCTGGGACTACACATCGAGCTAATATATGTCGCATCGAGCGTAAATAGATTGGTTTAGCGAGATACCGCAAGTGTTTCTCTCTAAAAACACATTTTAATATATGTTTGCTGCTTTGATTGCCAAACGGATTGAGACCGTCGGTGCTCGCACCAAGCCTGATATGATGTTCCTTGGGTCGTTCCCGAATTCCTCATCGAATGCGTCTAATGCTTTCCACTGACATGCATCCGAAGGGTGTGTTAGCACTGGTTTTTCAACACGTTCTGGATCGCTCAGGGCATCTCCAGCCGTTGCGCCCCCCAGGGCCCAAAACGCCGCCGTTTTGGGGCCGCCGCGGCGCTAAACGGCGCTATTCTGGAACCTGGGGGGGCGCGTTTCCCAGTCGCGTCCCGAGCCCAAGAACCGGCCCAAACAAACGCAAAATGAAAACAGGCGAAATTTTATTGAAATTCGAAAACTGCGTACATGCATATTCGGCGCGAATTTAAGCTAGTACGAAAAATTTAAACTACTCGATGACTGCTCCGCCTACGCATCGTCGTCTTCATCAGCGACGTCGTCGTGGCGGTGCTGGTTGGAGGGGCCGGCTCCGTCCTGGCTCGCCGCGGCGAGACGGCGTTGCTCCGCCCGCTCCGCTCGGGCCTGCAGGCGCAGCCGGTGCAGCTGCGCCTGCTCGGAGGGCAGGCGGTTGCGCCGCCGCTCACTCTGCAGCGCAACCTGCCGCCGGTCGGCCTCGTAGAGGGCGATGATGCCCTCCTGCTCGACGGAGGCAGCACGCTGGGCCATCTGGTGGCGCACCGCTCGCGCCGCCTCCTCCCGCTGGTGCGCCTCCAAGGAGGCACGAACGGCGGCCGCCTCCGCCGCCGTCGCGGCCTGCTCGAGGACGCCGCGCACCTCGCGGTACGCGTCCTCGTTCTGCGAGGTCTCGAACGAGTGCAGCCCGGCGTGCTGCTCGGGCCACACTGGTTGCCTCCTCACCTCGCGTCTCCAGTGGCGGGCGGCTCGCCGCGCTTCTCGCGCCTCGTCGTACTCGGGTGGCTGCTCCGGCGCCACCACCTGCGGCGCCAGCGCCGCTTGCTGCGCTGGCTGCAGCTCGTCGTCGTCGCTCTCGGGGCCCGCGTCCCAGAGGTTCTCCATTGCGGCGAGGTTCGAGGGTGGAGAAGAAGGGTGGAGAAAGAATGGCGAGGAGGGAGTCGAGACTGTGCGTACGGGGAGGGGGCGGGCACCATTTTATATACTACTCGCGGGCCAGTCGCCGCGCCGCGCGTGTCGCCGCTGCCGCCCCGCCATTAATCCGGTGGACTTTGACTGGGGCGCATGCACTGGCCGGCCGCCTTTGACGGCGCGGGGGTTTCTGTTCCCGGCGTTTAATGGCGGGGGTTTCTGTTCCCGTGTTTAATGGCCATTAATCCGGTGGACTTTGACTGGGGCGCATGCACTGGCCGGCCGCCTTTGACGGCGCGGGGGTTTCTGTTCCCGCGTTTAATGGCGGGGGTTTCTGTTCCCGTGTTTAATGGCGCGTTCTGGGAAGCGCCTGCGCTAAGTGGTGCTATCCCAGGCTATTCTTTGTCCCAGGCGAACTACTTACACGTGCGCCTGCGCTAAAGGGAGCTACCCCAGTCCACTTTTTACCCCAGGCGCTTCGGTACGTACTCGCCTGTGGTATCTGTTTATACCGCAGGCGAACTGATACGCGATTCGGCGGTAAAGGAAGCGTGCCAGCGTCGGCCGTGGTTGGCCCTGCCACACTTTACCCCAGGCGCTTCCGGTTTCTGTTCGCCTGGGGTAACTGGCCTACCCCAGGCGCACCTGCTTTCTCTTCGCCTGCGCTAATTAACCCAGGCGCACCGTTTTTCTTGTTCGCCTGTGGTAGGATATGCTGCTATAAGCAAATCTCTAGTAGTGTAAGGTGCCCTGCCCCCTCCTGCGCGAGGGATCACACTCTAGGCTCACTTTCTTGACCTAGTTCCGCACGTAGAGAGAAGGGTGGCTACTTGGTAGCAAGAACAATTGTACTGTGGCCACTCGGTGAGACATCAAAATACAGAGAGAAAGGCAGGAGTAGGGGTTTTACCTCCTCACGAGGGCCCTGAACCTGGGTAGATCGTGTTGTTTGCAGTGCTTGTTCCTTACTTCACGCGGCTACTCGTCGCGTGATCCCTCCCCGAGCCATCGTCCCCACATCTTTAGCCATCCTATGGCATCTGCCGTGACACCACCACGACAACTCTACATGTAAGCCGGCCTCTTCCACCTATATAAGGAGGGGCAAGGCGTCCCAAGAGGGCAAGCTAAGACAGAGATAGAATCTCCACACCAAGACACAACTAGAGGAGAGCCAGTTCATACGGCGGCTCCCTCACGAGCATACGGAATAAGACCTAGCCACAAACAGCATGTAGGCCTTTTACCGGATGATGTTTCCCGGTGGCTGAAGCTGTATAAATCGTGTCTCTCTGTGTGTTAACCCAGCTCGCGATCTCCACGCGTACACCATACCCACTTAATCATCTTCGGATGGTACCGTTGATTTACAACATCGACAGCATAATAGCAATTTGTTTCCTAAATATTATGCAAATAGTTGGTACAAGCCAAATAACAGTACATGGTTCAACAAAGTGCACAAATAGTACAAATGGCATAGTACAGTATATAAACAACCAACACACATACATAAAGTAGAACCATATACTTCCCATACTTGTGATAAAACTTTCTAGCGAGCCAACCCTTACGAGACCCCTCACTCATGTGCATAAAAATCTCCCTATGATCTCTCTTGGACATCAACTTGGTGGCAATGTAGTGCTCGTCACTACCTTCAGCTGCGCCACAAGCTAAAACCGCATCTGTGTCGGTCTTAACATATACATCTCATCATTCTTTATGAAAGACTCAAAAGATGACTAGGATCTCTCAGCAATGTCAATAATCCTTGTAATCTGCTCCTGCATCACTAGTGCATTCTTGGGTTTCTTGTTTCCATCATGCACAAACTTGCCAAGCCTCTTTACTGCCGAAGAACTAGCTCCTACATCACCTATCCTTGGCCGCACTTCAGTCTCATCATTATCAAGATATTGGGTGTCATCGACATTAAAGGCATCTGCTAGCACTGCACTCGAAGGAGGTGATACGCCTGAAGAAGGGTTCCAATGGTCGGTACCATTACTAGTGATTTCTTCAAACATCTCCTTCAAGTTCGCTTCATTACGAAGCCCATGATTCTGGAACTTGCCACAACCTGGAATGTCCTTGATAGAACAATAAAAATAACTTTGTCAATAAGAAAAGTAAATTAAATGGTAGAAAGCAGAACATAAGCATAAGCATGAAAACTCACTTTTTCTCCTTCTTCCACCACTTGGGATCTTGCCTTACGGTATTTCGCTCCATGTCCCATCACCCTGCAGTCTCCCTCAATCTGAGTTTCTTGAATATGTTGAAATCACTTTTGAGCTTGCCACATTTGTTTTTAAGTTGGGGCTGCTTGTACTCTAGTCCCGTTATAATTTTGAATTCTTTAGCAACATCCTCATATGCTTTAGGTGTCAAATGAGTGTTGTGCCTATTACCCATCCGCACTTGATTTACAAACAAATCAGTGATTATCCAAGTGTTGTCCTTAGTCCATTCAGCAGCCATTCTTGACAAAAGTCTACACAATTGGTGTCACTTCTATAACATGATTTCCCAACCAATACAAACTACACATATACAGAAAATCATGTTCTTAAAAATAACGTTCTTACATAGCCAATACAAACTGCATATATAAAATAGACGCTGCTATTTTGTACACTAGAAGATACCCCGCGCGTTGCTGCGGGAATTTGTAGTAATAGTTATTTTATTAATTTTGAGAAAATTTAATCGAGTTAAAGTATACAGAAATGAAACAAAATCCATGTAATTTGAATTTTTACTTGTAGGAGCTAACAACTTAATGTCACATCAAAAATCTGGAGGAGCTCGTAGTGGACATATGTTGAGCAATGCAAATACTGGAGTTAAAACGTCCGCCGATGCAAAACTTATCCCTTTTCTAGGTGGAGATATCATGTTGAATAATGTAGAACCTCCACTTAAGCTTCCGTAAATTCCGAATTATACTTTTCTATATATTCCTGCAATAAGCAAAAAGGCCGGACGCTTCCGTATCCCTTTTCCTAGTGTCAAGTAATGACAAAGAAATAGCTTTCGTACTTTGCTCACGGGTTTGACAAACAGGTTCTTGCTCTATAGCGATAAAACATTAAAGACAGAATGACCCAAGTTGCAATGCATAAGAAGCAATGAGGCATATGCAGCTGCTGTAGAGAGAAGTCATTATATAACATGTTCTTTCGGCTTCTTTCACTTGTTCTCTCGGCTTGAACTACTTTTTATATGTTGTCCCTTGTGCCCTAACTTAACTTGTCTAAGTAGGGCATCTTGTAGTTTCTATTTCCCCTTAAATACATGAAAGCAGATTGCCTCCTTCGTTGAGAAAAAAGAAGAAATCATGTAAGTAAGAGAGGGGGGGGGGGGGGGGGGTGTATAGCCTGAGACAACTAAATACAATATGAACTTAGTGTTGGGGCTAAATGTGGGCTTCTCACCAGCTGGAACCTAATGCATGTGAACGGCGGCATCGGTTACCATTTCTACACATCTGCGAGAACCAACTAATAACATGAGAGAACTGAATATCATGATGTGTGTTCCAAACAAAATAATCAGGCAAGCACAACGAATTTCAGCTTTCAACTTCCAATCTCTGCATACAACTTGCTGATTTGTTCAGAACATCCCACTAATGAAATTGGAGGACAAAAGAAATGCATTGTAGTTGAATTTAATGGCAGTAAACCGGAGTTCTATTCAGAATGCACACGGCTCACAAACAGCAGATGACACTACATGTATGCAATTCACAATTAATAAGTAGAATAATAGCAGAGGAATCTACTTTGCCTTCTTGTTTCCCTTGGCTATCCTGCTCAGAACGCCACTGTCGAGTATATGGTAGTACTGATCTCAGAGCAGACCGATGATGATGTAGAGGAAGTCATCCACTCATCCACTTGGTCCAATTCCCTTGCATAACCAAACAGAACTACCGCATCAAAGAAATAGCCAAGGAGAAGCACTTATTACAAACTTCCTGATTTCTAATACCAAGCCTGCTGGACACGGAAGCGGGAGGATCAACTCAATTATTTGGAAAGATGTGCCTAGAGAGCAGAAAGATTTTGTCAGTCGGGATGATGTGTCCATCATATTTCGAACTGCAGATCGACACAGCATGATCCCCGCTCTCTTCCATCGACATGGCCGCCACCATGCTCCCCTGCCACATTTCCTATCCTTGTCGACTCTCCCTCTCGAATCGGACCACTGGCGGCAAGCGGAAAGAGCCGAGTGGCGATTAGTCGAGCTCAGACCTTAAAAAGGGCAAATTCTGC
The DNA here is from genome assembly GCA_028641055.1 of Alopecurus myosuroides. Taxonomy (NCBI): domain Eukaryota; kingdom Viridiplantae; phylum Streptophyta; class Magnoliopsida; order Poales; family Poaceae; genus Alopecurus; species Alopecurus myosuroides. Next base: position 37,296 of record JAPCYS010002897.1, read on the forward strand.
GCCAACTCGTCGGATTCCTCCATCGGTTTCCGATTCTCGTGGAGATCATGGGGAGAGGAAGTGATTGGACTGTCACGGGGTTATTGGGAAGAAGAAACGCTAATATTCAATGGTCCTAGTGGATGGAGAGCTCTAGAGAAGATCTGTTCGGCTGCAAAGTAACCATGGTTGGGGTTCTAAAAAAAAATAGTAACCATCGCCGGAGAAGGCAGACTACATGGCAGATGGGCTGTGTGTGGGCTTTTGGGCTACAACAGTCAGATAGCCTGCCGCCTGGTATTAAGAAATTGCGCGCGTGGTAATAAACTGCTAAATGGGAAAACTGGGAGTTGGATCGGTGACCAAACGGCATAGGACATAAATGGGACAGAGTTAAACCGACCAAGGATGAGGTGGATGGAAGAATGAGGTGGACCAATTAATGATTGCTGATGTGTATGTCTTGCATGTTGAGAGAAATAGACATAGTGGGTTGCTCCCATTTAGATATGTTAGATTAGAAATTAATACAGAAAAAATGCACTACATCTTTTATATAGCAAGGTATGAATACAGTGCACAAATTGACAGTTTTTACATATAGCAGTATAAAGTACAAAAAAATTCCTGCACAAATATATAACTCTCACATTCATTTCCTCTTCCAACTTGACAAGAAACATCAATGAATCTTACAAAATATACAGCAAATCAACCAATATAACCCGTATCCAATCCAGCCCAATCCCCTTTTAACAACTCCCTCACGAGCTGCTCACCAAAGGTAAAATCAATTACATCAAGGTGGAAGGACATGCTCACCTAAAGGCGGACGGAGCTTGGGGATGGTGTCGGAGTGGAGTGGAGCTGGGCGGCGCTGGAGTTCCAGGCGAGGATGTTCCATGGGGAGGATGTTCCGGGGCGGAGTCGGGCTCGGGCGAGGATGCTTCAGGGCGTTTATCTGTTGCAGGCAGCCGAGCTCCAGCGTGGCGGCTTGGTCAGGAGTGGCGGCGGCGGAGTCCGGAGTGGCAGCGGCTGGTCTGGCTGCTGCGAACAGGTATTTTTTTACTTTGGTGGTGGCATTCCATTGTAATTACGTGCTGCTTCGTGCTTCGCCCTTCCACGGATCTGTGAATTAGCTTCCCGGACTTCGCTTCGTGAAGCGGACATGTTCGGCGCTGCTCCAGCCTTCTGCGACGCGAATCTGGAAGCCAGGGGGTTCCGAACACGCCCTTAGGACGGAGGATAACGTGACGCTACCAGAGACGTTGAAGGTGCGCTCGGTGGCCAGCGGACGTCAAGGAAAATCTTGACGTAGGTACGTCCTCCCCGGTTCCGGCTCTAGTTCCTTGTCCTTGTTGTTTCTGATGAGGCGGTCCTCCTGGCGTGCTCGTAGGCCTTGTGGTGGTGCAGATCAACGGGGTGGTATGGTGCCTGTGCCTCCGTCCATGGCGACGATGGTTTGGTGGGAAGAAAAGAGGAAGTGGGAGAGGAGATGGCGGCGAAGAGGGATGAGAGGAAATAATCTAGGGTTCATGGCAGGTCTGGGAGCGGCTTTATGGAGGGGGAGGAGCAGGTGGGTATCGGTGCGGTGGTGGTGGCGGAAAGCCTGGTCACGCACGCTGCGTGACTCCTCTTGGAGGAAGACGATAGCTAACAGACGGACTCGGCAGCAAAAGGGAGGTGGGCTGGGCTGGCCTAGCTGGTTGGTCTGCTCTCTCTCTCTCTCACTCACTCAAACAAACAAAATTCGATTTGTTTATTAATTTTCAGAGATTGTTTTTGCACTATTAAAAATAGATTTAAGGCCACAAACTCAACTTAGATTTTATGAAAAATTTAGGATTTGCAACCATTAAATATTTTGTGAGTTTTAAGTAAATGACATGATGGCATGATGCATGAAGCATGAGGATGCACCAAAAAGAAAACAAACAAAACTAATTGAGGAAAATCCCCGGGCGTTACAACAAGGTACTTGGATTGCGGTATGTCGAGCTTGTATGCGTTGTTGTTGACGCGCTTGAGGATCTTGAAGCGACCATCACCTCGTGGCTTGACCTTTGAGTTGCGCTCATGGGGAAAGCGGTCTTTGCGGATATGTAGCAAAACGAGGTCACTTTCTTGAAACACCATGGGCTTCATGTTCTTGTTCATCTTGATGGCATGGTGTTCGCAGTGCTTCTCAAGTGTAGCTCTTGTGCTCTCATGAAGGTTCTTGATGTAGTCGATGTGCTTGTCGAAGTTCATGTTAATTTGCTCGCGTAGAGGTAGTGGTAGGATGTCAAGCGCGGTGTTGGGGTTGAATCCATAGACGATCTTGAAGGGGATTCTCTTTGTAGCTTGGTGAAGTCCTCGATTATAGGCAAACTCGACATGTGGGATGCATTTTTCCCAATTCTTGAGGTTGGGCTTGATCAAAGCGCGAAGGAGTGTAGAGAGTGTGTGGTTCACCACTTCGGTTTGCCCATCGGTTTGCGGATGGTATGCGGTGGAGAAGAGGAGCTTCACTCTTAGCTTGCCATCAATATCTCCCAAAAGTAGGACGTGAACTTGACATCTCGATCCGACACAATTGTCTTGGGCACACCATGTAGGTGCACAATTTCCCCAAAAAACATACTTGCAACATGTGAAGTAACGTTCGTTCTATTGCATGGAATGAGCCATCTTAGAAAAGCGATTGTAACATCCCTGATTTTTACAAAGTGCAAAAAATCACAAAAATTTGAAACTTTTTTTTCTTGATAATGCAAGTCACCAAAAACAAAGAAAAACAAAACACAAAATAAATATTGTATTTGTTTTCCAATGTAATTGGAATTTAAAATCCAAATATGCCTCTATTTCCTAAACCCTAAAGCCTATAAATATGCTCTATTCAAGTAATTGTTTTCTCTTAGCAAACCTTACTATACAAAATGTTTTCACTTCAAAAATCACTAAGAAAATGTTTTTAGTCCAGAGAATGAGTATCTTTAATAAATCCCTATGCCTTAAGAAAATATTTCATAAGAATAAAAATTATTTATATTACTTCCCAATATTATGTCAAGTATTGAAATGTTTCCAATAAAATATTTTGATATGAAAATGAACCACACTTTGGAAAAAAACATTTTTAATAATGGTAACTCTCTGAAATTTTATTTAGCAACAATATTGTTAATTGGATATTTCCTATTTTTAAATGGCATTAATTTTCTATTAGTAACTCACTCATAGCTTAAAAATATAAAATATGAAAGTGAGGTGAAATGACTTTCAAAAATAGTATTTGACATGTTTAATGTCTCTAAAATTTTATTTAATAAAAAACCTCATTTTATTATTTTTCTAATTTAAAATGGTATTAATTACTATTAGTGAATTTTATATAATTTCAAATTTCAAAAATTAAAATGTGTCCAAAATATTTTTCAAATGTGCTTAGTTGAAAGAAAATTAATTTCAATATTTTACAAATTTATTTGAGGCCAAAAGGATTTTTAAATCAAAAGTTATAAACGAAATAAGAAAACAAGGAAAAAATAAAATGATGACGCCAGGTGTGACGTCACTTCATCTTCAACCCGTAGAGAAACTGCAGTGCCTGTTTCTTCTTCGAATTTACTCACGTTAATTCGTGCGATTAAGTGCATAAACGGAAACCACCAGTAAGGCACCTTAAAGCCCCATGCTCCCTCTCAGCCCCCCTCCTCTCCGCAAAGAACCGTGCCTAGAGACCGGAGAAATTCGTCACTGGAGTCGTGCTAGGCCGCCGCTATATTTTCGCGATTCCGGCGAGGTAAGACCTTCCCCATGCCCGAGTCCTCGCCCAACCCCTCCCCGTTGATCTCGCCCATCGATTAGTGCGCTCGGGTGATTTTTTTCGCAGCAGATCGCTGGTGCCGTCGTCTCGCGAAGGTCACCGGAGCCCGTGTCGTCTCCTCTGCACCACGCTATCGACAGCCTCCGTCCCCGAGCTTGTTGTGGTTACCATTGGATGCTTTGTGCCGCGATGGTCCTCGAAGAGTCCTCTTCGAGACCGGATAGCGTTGCATCGTCGCCGACATCTAGTCCCAAGAGTACCACCACCGCAGCCATTATTGCCGGCGGCCACAAACCCTACCGGTGGTGAGTTTTTGTCCCTCCGTTAGATCCAGAACAGACGCGCGTGATTAAATCACTTAACGAAGACGTACCGTCCAATAGCAGACAACAACGTGTATGCACAGTCAGCAGCGCCCGTTTGCTTATCCTTCGCTCGGTGCAGCGCATAGTCGGCCCAAGACCATTAGTTATGTGTCACCGAGCGCAGCACGTAGTACCCCAACACTTTTCTGGATTTTATTCCAGAATAAAATTTAACTGGTAACAATTGCAGAAAAGCCCCTACAACCCTAGAAACCTTATATCTTTTAAATCACTTGGTAAAAATTAGCAAAATTGGAATATTTTAAATCCTCTGGATGTGTAAAAACTTTTGGCACTGGCCAAATTTAAATTTGACCATTTAAAAATTGTTCAAATTTAAATATGCTTGTTTAATGAATTTTGGCATAATTCAAATTCTGCAAATCCAAAAATTGCAAATAAAATATATTTGGAAACCTTAAGATGTGTACTTTCATATCCTCTATCCCAAAATAATTTTTGAACAACTAATTTTGAATTTAGTGTTAAGTTGTCTATTTGAGTATTTTTTTACATAGATTTAATTCTATAAATAGTTAAAAATATGTTCCCTTAAGAAAAATTGCTCCATTTGGTAACCTTGAACCATAAACATTAGTGGCTAAACATTTTGGACACTCTTGGACCATGAACATGTATTTTTAGCCAAACTTTCATCATAGTGGTCCACATAGTTTTCCATCTACTTCTCTACTCCCCTATTCTTGCTTCAAGAATTCATCAAGTTGGCAAAATGGAAATCAAGAGTCAAGCACAAGAAGTAACTTCATTATCAACTTGATGGCAATATCAAGAGCTACAACAAATATAATTGAAGAAATTTTGAATCAAATATTTGGACTCCACAACAACTAGAAGCAATTCAAGAAAGTGAAAATTCATGAAGAGATCAATAAGAAGACCGGCCCCTTTCTCTTTCTATCTCTTCTTCTCTTTTCCTTTTTGAATTAGTGGTATTTTCACATGTGATCAATATCAACCCTTAGTTTGTGCCCATCCCATACCTAAACCAAGTAGTGAAGTGAAAACCATGAAGATTTATCAAGATCAAGAGAGGTTTCACAACAAGGAGGAAACTACAATAGAAGCATGAAGATGATCTTCAAGAAAACTAGCATGTGAAGACTCTGAGAAAATATATACGAGTTGAAGAATAACAAGTTGTTTTTGTCCAACCATTGACCCAAGTGGAAAATCCCAAGACTTTATCTTATTTTCTCTATTGTTATAAAGTTAGTCGAACCTAGAACTACCTTAACCCAAAATGGAAAGAATATCTTAGATCACTCAAATGTCTTGATGAAAATGACTAAGTGTTACACATTGTTATGTGCTACTTTAGTTGAAGAAGTTATATGATCACCCTTGGTGAACTCTTGGGACTTCCTCGACAAGTATGGTTGTAATAAAGTTAGATCACATCAAACTCAACCTAGTCCATCCCATGTAAACCCCTGGAACTTCCTTAACAAGTACGGAACCAAGAGAAAATGAATCTTTCAAAATCAAACCTTAACCTTGTCCTAGTCAGCTTGGTTGAACCCATTTTTCTATGTTGGTTACCTTGTATGTTTGTCTATACGTGTGTGTTTGATTGCTAGGCTCCTTGTTTATTTTGTTATTGTGTTTTCAATGTATAGGTTGTACGGAGAGGAATGATCTTTTGTGAGAAGAGTGTGATTTATTCACCGACTTCAATAAAGGGAAGTAACACACCATCCATCGACGCATTATTTTCTATATGCATTAGTTGATTTTTGAGTAGTATGCATGATAGGTGAATTTTCTCTAAGTACTATGTTATGCTATATCCTAGTAGTGTGTAGCCACCCGTATACCTTATTTTTGAAGCCGTGTTCCTTAGTAGCTACTTAGCCTTGCTACAAAATTGTTTTACTCAATATTGTGGAAAAATTCTAGGTATAAACTTCAATGAACCACCTGGGTGGATTTGGTAGTGCAAGGATGATGAGAGTTGAGTGTCTCCCCGAGGGGTGTTCACTTGAGGAATGCCACCCAGGAAGAAAGTGATTTTTATGTCCCCCAAGTTTAGATTGATTCTAGTGAAGCCTTTAGTCATATGGGCTCAGTATTGATCAACTAAATTGTCAGGGTTCATACTGGCTTGACAAGCAGATGTAGCATAATTGTAGGTGGAACGGGTCATGCCATTGGGTTGAATTCTTGCTTCTAAAAGATGCCGTCTCGATTCTTCTCCTTTCCTTAATGCACTCAGGGTGTATAGGATGTTTGGGATGATTTGAGTCTGAAAATGAAAGTGCACAAACTCTAGAGAGTCAACAAACTAAGATCTTAGTCGTGTCCCCGGTTATGGACAACATCGAGTAGCTAGAAAAGGATGGATGGAATAATCACATCACCATTTTCAATAAGTAAAATTTGACCAAGTGAATAGTAGTTGTGGTGCTCTGGATTTTAGTCCAATGATGCCACTCTTTGAAAAGAAAAGTTTGTTTTATGAAAGAGATAGCAGAAAACTTGCTTTATGCAAACTTAGCCAAAACTCCACTTAGCCAAATAAGCATGTAGTATTAGTCTTGCCATTTATATCCACCATAGTTTTACTTGCCAATACATTAAATTGTACTGACTGCCTTGTGGCTGCATATTCCATCCTGTAGATGAATCTGAAGATGATTGAGGATTTCGTTTAGGATCTCGAGTCAACCGCCAACATGTTTTATCTGTGGCACATGAAGAAGATGGGCTCAATGTTGTACTATGTTTTCCGCTGTAATACTATGTTTTCTGCTAGTATTCTAACACTAAGAAAGTTGTAATGGTATTTTGTAAAGACTAGATCATGTCTTGTAATAGAATTTTGACGCATTTGCATGATATTTCATTTTGTACTGTGGTGCTAGCATTTGATCTAGGGACTAACACAATAACACAGATGTTCTTGCATTATTTAAATGTGGGAACGCTACAAAATGGTATCAGAGCATTGTGTTGCATGTAGGATTCGAGACCTTAGGTTTGGTTTAGAAGTAGAATAAGCCATAGGAATAAAAATATATTATCTTTCAACTACTTCAGAAAGCAACCTATTATATCTTCATTCCTCGTTGTACTTTTGTCTATGGTGCATTTCTAATGTCTACTCTTATCTGTAGATGACCAGCATCTTTGATTCACTCAAGAGAGGACCAATGATGACCATGACCCTGGAATGTGACACTGAGCTCCCAAGAGTAATGAAGGACCTCATGTTAATCATGGGATTTGAAGGACCAGCAGTCTACTGGGGTTTTCCCTACATAGATGAATAGGCTGGTATTGAATAATTGTGGGTACAGATTCATCTATACAGAAACAAGGAGTATGACCACAAGATAGGAGGAGATTGCATGCTTACCAACACGATAACACATCCTTCATTCGTCGATTCAGCAAGGAGTTTTGCATGGAGTGCTATTGAAGAAATTGCAGAGAGACTCAAGTGGAGACTTCACAACACTCAGAAGGATCTCAAGGAGGCTGAAGAAGAGATTAACACTCTTGAAAAGGAGATAACAATGAACAAGAACATGAGATTGTCGTGAAGACTGAGTATTGAAGACTTCTCACGAAGAATAAAACAAGAAAATGGTTAGGATGCTTTACGTCGTAGACAGATGGTGCAGATCTTGCACTCGTTGGGAGACCCCAAGAGGAAGGTATGATGAGCACAACAGCAGTATTCCCTCAGTAAGAAACCAAGGTTTAATCGACCAGTAGGAGGAAAGAGTAACTTAAGAAGGTTGAAGCAGCTGAGATGGCAGGGCGCACTACCGGTTCATAAGCAACGTGGAACCTACACAACACAATCAAATCACTTTGCCCCAACGAAGAGGTGAGGTTGTCAATCTCACCGGAACACAAAGAGGTTAAACGTATGGTGTGGAAAACAGTATCAAAGCAGTAGCAGCGGTATGAAAGCAGTGTGAAAGTAGTGGAAGCAGTGGTATTATCAGTATGAGAAAATGGACCGGGGTCCACAGTTCACTAGTGGTGTCTCTCCGTGAAAGATAAATAACATGTGTGGTGAACAAAATACAGCTGGGCAATTGACAGAAATGAAGGCTGCACTATAGTGCATATGAAAGACATAAAGATTAATATGTGATTCATGCGGGCATTACAACAAAATACATAGACCTTCATCCAACTACATCTATGTCTAATAATCCACCCTCCGAATATCATCCGAACAAATGTTGGGTATTAAGTTGCAAGCAACAAATTATCGCAGTAAGCTGTAGTGTTCCCTTATTTAAATAATGTAAAAACATCAGTGTTATTGTGCTAGTCCCTGGATAAATTGCTAGCACCAAAGTACAAGATGAAATATCATGCAAATGCATCAAATTCTATTACATTGCATGATCCCGTCTTTACAAAATAATATTACAACTTGCATAGTTTTAAAGGACCAGCAGGAAACAAAGTATTACAGCGGAAAACATAATACAACATTGAGCTCATCTTCTTCATGTGCCACAGGCAAAACATGTTGGTGGTAGACTCGAGATCCTATCAAAATCCTCACTCGTCTTCAGATCATCTGCATGATGGAATATGCAGCCACAAAGGCGGTCAATACAATTTAATGTATTGGCAAGTAACACTATGGTGGATATAAATGGCAAAATTAATACTACATGCTTATTTGACTAAGTGGAGTTTTGGCTAAGTTTGGATAAAGCCAGTTTTCACCTATCAGTTTTGTAAAACAAACTTTTCTTTTCAAAGGGGTGGCATCATTGGATTGATATCCAAGCACCACAACTACTGTTCACTTGGTCAAAAATTTAATTATTGAAAATGGTAATGTGATTCTTCCTTCCATCCTTGTCTAGCTGCTCATAGTTGTCCATAACCGGGGACACGGCTAAGATCTTAGTTTCTAACTCTGCAGTGGTTGTGCACTTTCACGCTTGTACTCGTTTCAGCCAAGTATCCTATACATGTTGAATGTATTAAGGAAAGGAGAGAATTGAGTTGAAGTCTTTCAAAAGCATGAAAACTACCAACCGGCAAGACCCGTTACACCTATAATTCTACTACATCTGCTTGTCAAGCCACAGGTAGAGTCCACGCAACTTAAGCGACTAAGCCAGAGCCCATATGACCAAAGGCTACACTGGAAGCAATCTAAACTTGGGGAACATCAAAATCACTTTGTTCCTGGGTGGAATTCCTTAAGTGAACACCTCTCGGGAAGACACTCAACTCTCATCAGCCATGCGACCAAATCCATCCAGGTGGTTCATTGAAGTTGTTACTTAGAATTTTTCCACAACATCAAGTAAAAACAATTTGTATCATTGCATAGCATCTATCAAGTTCTAAGGATATAAGGATAAGGTAAATGGATGGCTACACACTACTAGGATAATAGCATAGCATAATATAACTTAGTAAAATATCCTATCATGCATACTACTCAAAAATAAACTAATGCATATAGAAAATAATGGGTAGTTGAATGGTGTGTTACTTTCCTTGTTGAAGTTGGTGAAGAAATCACACTCTCTTCACAAAAGATCACTTCTCTCCGTAAAATCTTTATATTGGAAACATAACAACAAAATAAACAAGCATCCTAGCAATAAAACACATAAGTGAAGAAAACAAACAGAGAAATTAACATCACAAAGGGGTTGAACCAAGTTGTCTAGGACAAGGTCAAGATTTGAGTTGGAAGATTCATTCTCTCTTGGTTCAATACTTGTTAAGGAAGTTCCAAGGGTTTACTTGGGATGGACTAGGTTTAGTTTGATGTGATCTAACTTTATTTATAAACATACTGGTCGAGGAAGTTTCAAGAGTTCACCAAGGGTGATCATAACACTTCTTCAACTAAAGTAGCACATAACAATGTGTAACACTTAGTCATTTTCATGAAGACATTTCAGTGATCTAAGTTAGTCTTTCCATGTTAGTCTTCTTGAAGGTCATCTTCATGCTTTTGTTGTAGTCTTTTTCCTTGTGTGGATTCTTCTCTTGGTATTGATAGATTCATCATGTCTTTCTTACTAGTTTGTCCAAGGTGGGATGGGCACAACAAAATACCACTAAGTCAAAATAGAAAAGAAAGGAATGAGAAGGAAGATAGAAAGAGAAAGGGGTTGTCTTCTTCTTGATTTCTTCATGAATTTGCACATCCTTGTGTTTCTTCTAGTTGTGGAGTACAATTCTTTTCTTCAAAATTTCTTCAATGATCTGCCTTGTATCTCTTCATGTTGCCATCAAGTTGAATATGAAGTTTCCTCCTTTTGCTTGAGTCTTGATCTCTATTTTTCTAAGTTGATGAATTCTTGAAGCAAGAATAGGAGAGTGGAGAAGTAGATAGAAAACTAAGGTCCACTACTTGGTCTTATATGTGATTGACACATAATAGGGACTTGGTCTTGGCTCCAAAATAGCCACAACAACAAAGATAAAGAGATGGAAACAAAATTCTAAGACATGGTAAAAAGGATGAATCACTATGTTGGGTTTTTGGTCAAATACATGGCCATGGTCTAAGTGTATCCAAAATGGTTAGGCAATAATGTCTATAGTTCACGGAACAAATTGGTGAAAGGAACTATATTGAAAATATTTATAGAAATAAATCTATGTCAAAAATACTCAAATATACCACTTAATTCTAAATTCAAATTTAACTTATTCAAAAATTATTTTGGAACAGAGGATATGAAATTACACATCCTAAGGTTTCCAAATATATTTTATCTGCCATTTTTGGATTTGTAGAATTTGAATTATGCCAAAATTCATCAAACAAGTATATTTGAGATTGAACAAATTTTAAATGGTAAAATTTTAATTTGGACAATACCAAAAGTTTCTACATGTTGTGCTGATTTCAAAAAGTCCAAGTTTGCTAAATTTGGACTTATGGATCAAAAGTTATGATGAATTGAAATTTTAGGGGCTAATCTGTAAAACTGCCAATTAATTCCAGCGGGAGAAAATTTGAATTTACAGGCTGGCCACTTGGCTGGATCTAATTGGTCGCAGTTGCTGACTAGACGCTGACTGGGCTGTGCTGACTGGGTTTAAGAGATTGGATCTGGGACGTTTGATCCAGATCCAACGGAAACATACCCCTTCGGCCAGATCTAATCTGGGCCCTTGAGGTGATCTAACGGCAGCGAGGAGGGCTAGGGTTCTCACCGGTGACGGCTAGCCGGGAATGGAGACGGTGGTGGCACTCCGGCGATCCTCGATGTAGAAAGTCGACGTCGGCGACTCTCCGGTGCTCGCTTGGGCTCGGGGAGTGCACGGGAAGACTCAGCGCAACTTGGTGGAAACGATGATGACCACGGGGAGGCTCGACGGGCTCTGCAACGATGGCGGCGAGGAGGTCCTGAGGCGGCCGTGCAGTTCCTGGCTTCGGCGAGCTCGTCCTCGTCGCTACCCTGCACCAAAAAGACAAGCAGGGGCATCAAAACTTGCGCAAGGCCACGGGGAAACGAATGTAGCCGATCCTTGTCTCCTACTTGGGCTCACTTGGTCGGAATCGATGAAAGACGGCGGAGGGCGATAGAACTCCGACGAATAAATTCGTTGGCCTCATGGAACTATTGAGAGAGGAAAATGAGGGGAAACGGAGAGGGCCTCGGGGTCGTTTTATAGAGGATAGGATGGAAGGGAGTAATGGCCTTAATGGCTCGCAAGCGGCGCTCAAAAATCTCGGCCGTGATAAAGTAGTTTCCAAACAAAGGAAGAAGACGTTGACGTCATCAATTTTTTATTTTTATTTTTGTTTGTTTGATTTAGTTATATCTTATGTTTTATAACTCCAAATAACATGAAACAAAAACCTAAATTATTAAAATTTCAAATACTTTCCAACGGTACCAATTTTGTAAACTTTTCAACATATTTTTATTTTTGAATTTGAATAAATCCTTAATAGTAGCTTAATGTGATTTTTAATTTAGAGAAGAATAAAATATGAATATTTATCAAATAAAATTTCAGTGACTTACTACAAGTTGTAAACTTAATTGTGAAAGTCATTACATCTTATTTTCATAATTTTATATTTTAAAATAGAGGGTATACCCTAATAACAACTTATGCCATTTTTATAACAGAAAATAATTAAAGTGAATAATTAGGAAGATAGAAATTTTGATACTTATACATTTGAAAGTATGTTTCTTACAAGTCCTTTTCTCAGAAGGAAATTGTAAATACCATTTTGGTACTGGATCATTAGTTAAAAATTGATATAGTTTATTTTTGTCTTTGAATATATTTTCAGTAACCAATTAGTTGCAAGATGGAATATTATTATTAGGTAGTAGTTGAAAACACCCATTTGGAAAAGATATTGGTAAGAAAACCATTTATCACTCTTTAAAGTTGAATAAAACATTTTGTAGTCACATGACTATTTTCAAATTCATAAAACAATTAATGATGGTGAAAATATCATTGGGGTTTGTTAGCCTCAAGTTTTGAATGTCATGAAAACATTTTCAAAGTGGTATTTGAGGTGCAAACATTTGGTAGAATAGGGTTTTCTAAGGAGAAACTATCACTTCAAAATATGAAGACTTAGTTGAAAGAGGTTTAGGGATTATAGAAAAAAGAGGCATAATTGATTTTTTATTTTCTATAACATTGGAATAACAATATTATTTCCTTTGTGTTTGGGTTTTATTTGTTTTTGGTGGATTGCTTTCATATAAAACAAAAAAAAAATCAATTTTTTGTGATTTTTGCAGTTTCCAAAACTCAGGGATGTTATAGACTACCACCCTTAAAAAAAATCTCGTCCCGAGATTTGGGAAGGCTAGAAGGAAAGATAGGTCTGGGTGACTGGGTTATAGAACAACTGGGTGGGCTACCACCCCTAAAAGAAACTTTTGTGGGTAGTCTATTTTCATTAGATTGAAGTGTTGCTTCATTCCAGATTGGCTTGAGTAGGTCTTTCCTTCGCGGTAGAGCTGTAGACCAACATAGGTCTGTTGAACTATCTTTGACACTGAGGGGTCACTCTTTGGGTCAATAAAAAGGCCAAGTTGAGAGGGTTTCACAACCTAATATCATTTATGGAAACACATTTCTCAAACGTTCATTGTAGTTTTATTACACTGGGAGCATCCTCTAAGAAACATTTATTTCTAAAAATAAAACTTCACGTAAGATTCATTCTTGGATAGAAACTATTCGATGCTCCTCATGCTTTTCTGCAGGCTATCATTTTCCTTCCTTCTTCTTTTTTCAGGGAATTTGTTGGCATAGTGTCCTTTGTTCTTACATCTGAAGCACATCACTTGGCTGATGTCTCTATAGACATGATTGGGTTTCTTCTGAAGTTTCTTCTTCTTTGAGGGTATTAAATTGGCCATCATATCTTCCTACCGTTGTCCAAAATACTCCACTATATTGGCTAAAGGTCTGGGTTGTTTGTTGATACAATTTCTAGATAAATGTCCATCTTCTTCAAAAGAATAACAATTCTTGGTGGTGTGTTTGGATGAATGGGCATGTGGGCAGTATTGGCTCCAGTGTCCATCTTGAGATGGTCCATCTGAATAGCATCCAGCTTGCGTTTTCCCTACACTTCTGGTTTTCCTAAGTTCTCTTGGATTGCACTAAGCATTCCCACTTTGGCTTGTTGTCCAACTTGTTGTACCATTGGGTAAAGTGGACATTGTGTTGGAACATGTTTTGTTCCTTCACACAGAAAGAAAGTAACTTGAGTGAAGTATCCTTCAGTTGGGTTGTTTGCATCACCATGGGGCGATTCATCAGGGAAATCTTTCGAATAGTGTCCTATCTCTCCACAAACTTTGCAAGCTTTGAGTGTTGATAACAATTCTTCTTCTATCTCCTGGTTATCTCTAGCTATCAAGAGTTGATTGTTGTCACTATTGGCCATGCTTTGGGACGTGATGTGTACTATCTGAGACTGGGTAGCTAACACTTGGTACATTCATGGTGCTAACTCCATATTTGGGTTGCTGGCTTGATTCTGGGCCATCAGTTGTATCAGCTGAGTTTGAGCTTCTAGTAGCATCAGCACTGCTATTGACTTCTCAGGGTTGTTGACATTCTGGTTAGGCATCCGTTTTGGGTATTAGGGAAAATGGGTAGATATTAGAAAGATTAGCTAAAGGAGGTTCCTACCCAAACACAGCAGATCAAGGAAACTCATCTTGCAAACTACACATAACAAACATATAACAACTCATTCATCACACCAAACAAAGTTTTAAAAAACATCTAGTATTGTCATACCACACTCATTGGTATGATCAATACTTTAATCGTGTTTCGTGTTTCACAACTTTATTATATCTCATGGTGGTCTACTATGTAACACCCGGGCGATTTTCTTTCCCTAATAGAATTTGTTGCTTGTTTTTCCTTTTTTGCATCACATGGCATAACTCATAATCATGCATGTAAAACTTGCAAACTATTTCAAATTCATCAAATACTTTTTTTTCTAGGAATTGTTTGATGTATAAAAACTTTTTTCATATTGTCTAAACAATTTCTGAAATTAATAACAACAAGAAAAATGTGTTAAGAGAAAGAGGAAGAGCAGTCCAAGCCGAACTGGGCCAGATCCGGCCCAGCTAGGAAGTCCAGCCCAATCCAGCTTTGCCCACCGAAACCCTAAGTTTTTTTTCCCTCCCTCTCATTTTGCCCTGCCGTTTCTCCTATTTACACCTAGGTCCTCCCACCAGTCCTCCAGGCTGAACGCACGCACGGGAAAAAAAAGGGGATCGATCGATCCCCCCAACAGCAGTGACGCCTCGTCCCCTTCCTCCCGTCGCTCGCCCCCGCTCGATCCCCTGCTCCTCCCTCCTGTCTCCCCTCGCAACGAGCGCAGCGCCGCCCTCAACCCCTCCTCCACCTCGCCCCAAGCCCGACCACCTCCGCCTCTTCTCTCTGCTCACGGCCACGGCTGGCCGCCACCCCCCAAGCCGCGCCTCCCCGTTGTACATGGTCGCCGCCGCCACCTCCTCTGCTCCGGTGGTTGCCGGCCGTCCCCAGCGCCGCCGCGCCATGGAGCTGCTCCGCTGCCTCCTTCCCCACCGATTCCCCGTCGCTCTCCTTCCGATTTGGAGTTCGTGCTCTCCAATCAGACATGCCCAAGGAACCCTAACCTTGGCCATGGATCGGTTGATCGCGCTCCGGTTGCTCCTCTCTGGCTCCGCTGTTTCCCCGCCGCCGTGTCCTCCTCCTTGGTGTCTAGCGCCGCCACCCAGGCCAGCTCTTCCTCTCGAGCCCCCGATTTGGTTCCCCACGCGGAAACCCTAGCTCGGTCGATGGTTCGGCCTCCTCCGCCAGCACGCCATGGCCGCCACACCTTCGGTCGCCCCGCCATCTGCCGTCTCCAACCCTTGCTCGAGCCTCTGGCCGCCTATCTCGGTCCTCCGGTGGTCTGGTCCTTCACGGTCATGGCGCTGCTCAACTCTGACGCCAGCGGAACGGCAGTATGCTGCAACCCCGGCGTCCTCGACTTGCTGCCTCGCGATATTGCTGTGACATGGGTGTATGGGTGGTTGTGACGCCCCGAGATCGGGCACTATGCAGATTTCAGCATTCCCGCCAAAATCCACATAATAGCCGATTCCAGGTTGCCACTTGTGATAACATTACAACAGTTCAGGATTAATCCACAACAACAACAGAAAAGATATATACAAGATGACTCAAACGAGTCAGGGATACAACTGATACAATAAAAAGATCCAAATAACAGCGGAAGAAACAACATAGCGTCCGACTACGGACAAGATACAAATTGGACTAAGAGTCCTGAAGATAACCGAGAGCGTCCAATCCCTGCCCAGGCCAAGCCGGAGGGATTCCCAAGCTAACGTCGTCAGACTTCAAACCTGTTGACTGCAATATTGAATATGCAGCCACGAAAAAGGATTCGTGGGTCAGTACGGTTAAGTACTGGCAAGTGGATAAACCATACTCACAAAATACCGGCGTAGCCAGCCATCACAAGATACAAATACTTTGGGTTCAATGGAAAGGAAGGGATTATTGCGAATAAGCGGCAGCGGGCTGCACTAACCAACTACAGAGACTCACTACAACATCCGGCTAAAAGAGGGGGATAAGATAGCGTATCGTAACCAACTAGTACTAACCACGCAAACAAACCCATCCAATGTTACCCCCTACTAAGGAAGCAACCCAAGGATACTCACACTGTTGGATTAAGGATGGATCAAGTTATTGTGTCAATAAGACTATTACTAGTCAAGTATCATTAGTTAGGTGTAAGTTGTTCTGAGTACTTGTTAGCCAGTACTTTCACCAAGTTAACCATAACCGCGGAAAACACGGCTTCTCGAGAAGATTTAATCCTGCAGGGATGCACCAATTTGGTCGTACACGTAAGAATAACCCGCCAGACGGGGGATCAACCCACCAAGCGAGGTACTCAACACAACCCAACTCTTCTTCGCATCAAGCCCAAAGAACCACGTGTTGTGCGTGCGCGGCTAATCGAGCCCCCACGAAGAAAAGGGGGGCCCTCATAGCACTGGAAGACCACGCCGCCCTAAATGCCGACTACAAAAGTTCCACCCTGGCGCCAAGGGTTTGTACCTGCATATGCGTGCATCAAATGGAAAGCCCGAACTAAGTGTGGCGATTTGGACGAGATGCGAATCGAATCAAGTTGAGGGGAGCGCCCATACTCGCTTCCCACATGCGGTTAGTGCGCTCATCATGGATCAGTAGACAAGACTCTTTTCCTAATTAGGGTCGACACTAGAAGGCTTCAAAACCACGCCGGGCCTCCTGCCGGTGCCTTATCATCAAATTATTATTACCCAAAACATTAACATGTTGTTGATTGAATTGAAACCCAACTATCAAACTAAACAGGTGATAAGACGGACAACAAGACTTGAGCGCAAACAACACTAAGCATGCAACTACGACACGAGGGCCAACAGGGTAAACAAACAACAGTTAATAGGAAGTGGAAGGAAAGGCTATATCATGGCTGCAAGGTAAACATATAATAGGATCGAGACACAAGCATCGAATCAACAAGCTAGAATAAGAACAACGGAAAGAATCGGTAACAAGTGATGAAAGGCAGCCATTTGGCAGCAAGTGAGTATACTTTCCTGGAATCCAGCAAGTAGAGGTACATCCACAACACTTGTCGTTGCTCACATCATCTCAACGTCCTATCCGGGAAAAAGCAACGAACCTCGAACAAACACCGGATGCAACAATTACTACTACGGCAAAAAGATCCAGCATGCTCAAGATATGGATGCATGACAATTTAATGGATGCATAGAAATAAACTAGTTGACATGATAAACAGGTTTAAATGGACCCATAGGCAATTTGGATTGCATATGGAAAGCCCATGAGTTATGGTTGAAACAATTGTTTTACAACTAACCAACAGGTGAAAGTGGTTTAGTATGATGCATGGAGTAGGAAAACAACAAATAACAACAATAGAACCAATTGGAAATATGGTTTACCCATTTTGAATTTCACTTATTAAGTTTTGGAATTTTGGGTTACTTAAAGGTGTCACACAAGCATTTGTTGTTTTCATCAAGTTAAATTGTTCAAAACAGATAACAAAGTTCATATTTGATTAGAACACAAAATTTAGGGGATTACATGTTTCAATTATTGAAAAGGAACTACAATGATTTAATTATGAAGTAAACAAGTTTAAACAAGTTTTAATTGAATTTAATTCAAGTTTGAATATTATTTTGAATTTTGTTCAAACATAAATTCAAATTCATATTTGAAAAGGTTATGTTTTTTCTGGTTTGAAAACATATTTAAGTTCAAAAATAATTTAATTTGAGCAAGTTATGAATTTAGCAAATTTAAATGATTTAAACAAGGTTTTAAATTATTCAAGCAATTTAATTATCCAAAACATGAAACAAATTTATATTTGAAAAGATGGTTCAAAATGGCATGGAAAACATTTCATTTGTTGGAGAACAATTCTTAAATGATTTAGTTAAGCACATTACCAATTTAAATGCATTAATTAGAAGGTGAAGCAAATATCCAATTCAATTGTTGCAAACCAGAAAACAAAGTTGATATTCAAGTGTGGCATGTGATTTTGGATGGAATTCATGTTTTGAGTATTTAATTTGGAGCAACCATTTGAAAGTTATTAATTATGCCATTTAATTAACCAATTTAAGGATTATTAAATAACATTATTTTTCATTGCCCAAAATGCAAAACCAAGTTGACAAACAGAAAGTACATTGAATTTGGACTGAAAAACATATTTTATTTGGGTTATTTGAATTAAGTATGAAATAGTTATGCAATTAATAAAATTTTGAATGAATTGTTTGAATTTGAATTTTGAAACAATTTGAAATGTTCAAATAGAAACAAATGATGTAGTGGATAGAGTATTAAATTTGGGGCACAAAACATATTTTATTTACATTATTTGAATTTGGAAAATAATAGTTATGTGCATTTTAATTTTTGGGGACTAATTTGTAAAAACAGGGACCTGAAAGAAAGAAAAGGGGTTGCAGATGGGCCCCTGGGGCGTTTTTCACCCAGGGCAACCCAGCCTGGGCCTCTGCGGCGCGGGCCCATGCCCAAGTGGCGGCCACGTGGGCGTGTGCGCAGCTGGGTGGCAACAGGGGCCACTGACCAATGGGGCCTGCCCCTGCGCGCGCGATTAAAAGGAAAAAGGGGCCTTGCGGCCGTGGGGATCGAACCCGGGTTGCTCGCTGCGCGCAAGGGAACAGGGCCAGTGCGCTGCTGCTGTTGTTTTGTTCAGATACCGCAGCGTTGGTTTTTCAGACAAAGGCCACGCCTTGAGCCAACTGACGAAACTGAAGCTGTTCGACAGCGATATCTGAACCACGACGGGAACAGAGCAGCGAACGCCGGCGTGCTCGAGCTGCTGGTGCTTGACTCGCGCCGTGTGCGTGTGGGCGCAGCAGTGTGGGCGTCGTGCGTGCAACGGGAGGGTGGAGACGGACAGCTAGGAGCGGGAGGGGGAGAGGAAAAGAGGGAGGCGATCACCTCGGTGTCGATGAAGCAGGAGCTAGGGAAGCCGACGGCGAGCTCGATGGCGCGGCTTCCCTGGGGTCTCCCGGCACCCGGCGATGAGACGAGGCAGTAGATGGAACCTCCACGGTTCCATCCCCGTGCCTTGGAAGCGGGGCCCTCGACCACGGCGGCCACCCCGGGAGCTCCAAAAATCGGCCATGAATTGGGTTTCAGAGGGAGATACGGAAGGTGGGGAAAACAGAGGAGTTGGCGGCGCTAGGTGGGATATGGGAGGTTCTAGGGCGAGCAGAGGGGGTGGGCTAGGTTTTATGGTGGCCTTCCAGCTCGTACGGCAAGCAATCGGAGGGGGGGAGAGAGGATCCTGCGGTGGTGATCGAGGTCGTAAAGAGGATGACGTCGAGGGAGGAAGACGACAACTCCTCGAAGGGGTACGGGCCAAAAAGAGGGGAAGTGGGTTGTGGGCTGGCCTGTTTCCCACAGCTCACCCTCTCCTTTTTTTTATTTTTTATTTTTTCCTTATAATTTTTTTTTTGTAAAGGATGAAAGAGAGATAGGAATAGAATTTGGGGGGTTTTTATTTTATAATTAAATTTTTATTAATTGCAAAACAGTGAGTAAAAGCAAGGTTAGTATTGATTTCAAAATTTGAAGTATTAGTTTGATTTTAAAATTGGTAGTTGAATTTCAAATAGGGTTTGGGGTTTTATTTTGTAAGTGAATTTTATTAATTTGCAAAATAATGAGTAAAAGCAATTGTGCACATAAATTCCAAAAATTTGAATTATTAATTGGAGTTTTAAGTTGGTATTTGAAATTCCATTAGTTTTCCATAAAGATTGATATTTAAACAATTTATTCAATAACCCAAACAATTTATGAGACCTATTGAATTAATTGTTTGCAAGAATTTGATTGTTTTTTAAACCCACAATTTGATCTTGCCCATTATGATTGATGTTGAAATTAATTTGAAATTATCATTTGGGTGTTAACAAAAGGGTATTTCATTAACAGGCAAATTAAATAAATTCAACTTCAAACAATTGAAAACAAATTGAGTGTGTTTTAGTTTGCAATTTTTAAATTGGAAATTTTGAGCAATGTTTGAAAGTTTAATTTGGTTTGAGTTTTTGAGTTAATTAGGAAAACATGGTGCAATGCATATGATGCATGTGATGCAAAGCAAAAAGAAAAACAAACAACTCTACTTAGGGTAACACCCCAGGTGCTACAGACGACACCACTAACAAGGGATTGCGCCCTCGCAATCCACCTGCTAACCCGGGAGGGGAAAGAAGTTCAACTATCGATTCTTCATGCTTCCGGCTGATCTCCTCGACACCACTAACAAGGGATTCTTGCTCGGAGTGACGACGATGTTTTTCCACCAGGAATCTTCCGATGATCGAACCTATTAGGTTAAAGGCTTAGAAAACGTCCATCCACGTAGGATCCTAACACTTTGAAAGATAGACAAGAGGGGGAGACTCCAAAACAAATAAGATGGGAGGGGAATAGAATAGAGATAAGGAGAAAACAAGAACCCTATTGAGATGTTTTCCAAAATAGTTTAGCAGAAATAGTTTTTGACATTCTAGAAACAACGACCGTTAGCGAGGTTATCCTACAGGATTTGCGGACCCGTTGCTTCGATAACCATTCGTATCGAAACAATCTCGGGAATCGGAACCAAGGCTCTGATACCATTTGTGACGCCCCGAGATCGGGCACTATGCAGATTTCAGCATTCCCGCCAAAATCCACATAATAGCCGATTCCAGGTTGCCACTTGTGATAACATTACAACAGTTCACGATTAATCCACAACAACAGAAAAGATATATACAAGATGACTCAAACGAGTCAGGGATACAACCGATACAATACAAAGATCCAAATAACAGCGGAAGAAACAACATAGCGTCCGACTACGGACAAGATACAAATTGGACTAAGAGTCCTGAAGATAACCGAGAGCGTCCGATCCCTGCCCAGGCCAAGCCGGAGGGATTCCCAAGCTAACGTCGTCAGACTTCAAACCTGTTGACTGCAATATTGAATATGCAGCCACGAAAAAGGATTCGTGGGTCAGTACGGTTAAGTACTGGCAAGTGGATAAACCATACTCACAAAATACCGGCGTAGCCAGCCATCACAAGATACAAATACTTTGGGTTCAATGGAAAGGAAGGGATTATTGCAAATAAGCGGCAGCGGGCTGCACTAACCAACTACAGAGACTCACTACAACATCCGGCTAAAAGAGGGGGATAAGATAGCGTATCGTAACCAACTAGTACTAACCACCCAAACAAACCCATCCAATGTTACCCCCTACTAAGGAAGCAACCCAAGGATACTCACACTGTTGGATTAAGGATGGATCAAGTTATTGTGTCAATAAGACTATTACTAGTCAAGTATCATTAGTTAGGTGTAACTTGTTCTGAGTACTTGTTAGCCAGTACTTTCACCGAGTTAACCATAACCGCGGAAAACACGGCTTCTCGAGAAGATTTAACCCTGCAGGGATGCACCAATTTGGCCGTACACGTAAGAATAACCCGCCAGACGGGGGATCAACCCACCAAGCGAGGTACTCAACACAACCCAACTCTTATTTGCATCAAGCCCAAAGAACCACGTGTTGTGCGTGCGCGGCTAATCGAGCCCCCACGAAGAAAAGGGGGACCCTCATAGCACTGGAAGACCACGCCGCCCTAAATGCCGACTACAAAAGTTCCACCCTGGCGCCAAGGGTTCGTACCTGCATATGCGTGCATCAAATGGAAAGCCGACTAAGTGTGGCGATTTGGACGAGATGCGAATCGAATCAAGTTGAGGGGGGCGCCCATACTCGCTTCCCACATGCGGTTAGTGCGCTCATCATGGATCAGTAGACAAGACCCTTTTCCTAATTAGGGTCGACACTAGCAGGCTTCAAAACCACGCCGGGCCTCCTGCCGGTGCCTTATCATCAAATTATTACCCAAAACATTAACATGTTGTTGATTGAATTGAAACCCAACTATCAAACTAAATAGGTGATAAGACGGACAACAAGACTTGAGCGCAAACAACACTAAGCATGCAACTACGACACGAGGGCCAACAGGGTAAACAAACAACAGTTAATAGGAAGTGGAAGGAAAGGCTATATCATGGCTGCAAGGTAAACATATAATAGGATCGAGACACAAGCATCGAATCAACAAGCTAGAATAAGAACAACGGAAAGAATCGGTAACAAGTGATGAAAGGCAGCCATTTGGCAGCAAGTGAGTATACTTGCCTGGAATCCAGCAAGTAGAGGTACATCCATAGCACTTGTCGTTGCTCACATCATCTCAACGTCCTATCCGGGAAAAAGCAACGAACCTCGAACAAACACCGGATGCAACAATTACTACTACGGCAAAAAGATCCAGCATGCTCAAGATATCGATGCATGACAATTTAATGGATGCATAGAAATAAACTAGTTGACATGATAAACAGGTTTAAATGGATCCATAGGAAATTTGGATTGCATATGGAAAGCCCATGAGTTATGGTTGAAACAATTGTTTTACAACTAACCAACAGGTGAAAGTGGTTTAGTATGATGCATGGAGGAGGAAAACAACAAAATAACAACAATAGAACCAATTGGAAATATGGTTTACCCATTTTGAATTTCACTTATTAAGTTTTGGAATTTTGGGTTACTTAAAGGTGTCACACAAGCATTTGTTATTTTCATCAAGTTAAATTGTTCAAAACAGATAACAAAGTTCATATTTGATTAGAACACAAAATTTTAGGTGGATTACATGTTTCAATTATTGAAAAAGGAATTACAATGATTTAATTATGAAGTAAACAAGTTTAAACAAGTTTTAATTGAATTTAATTCAAGTTTGAATATTATTTGAATTTTATTTGTTCAAAACATAAATTCAAATTCATATTTGAAAAGGTTATGTTTTTCTGCTTTGAAAACATATTTTATAAGTTCAAAAATAATTTAATTTGAGCAAGTTATGAATTTAGCAAATTTAAATGATTTAAACAAGCTTTAAATTATTCAAGCAATTTTAATTATCCAAAACATGAAACAAAATTTATATTTGAAAAGGTGGTTCAAAATGGCATGGAAAACATATTTCATTTGTTGGAGAACAATTCTTAAATGATTTAGTTAAGCACATTACCAATTTAAATGCATTAATTAGAAGGTGAAGCAAATATCCAATTTAATTGTTGCAAACCAGAAAACAAAGTTGATATTCAAGTGTGGCATGTGATTTTGGATGGAATTCATGTTTTGAGTATTTAATTTGGAGCAACCATTTGAAAGTTATTAATTATGCCATTTAATTAACCAATTTAAGGATTATTAAATAACATTAATTTTAATTGCCCAAAATGCAAAACCAAGTTGACAAACAAAAAGTACATTGAATTTGGACTGAAAAACATATTTTATTTGGGTTATTCGAATTAAGTATGAAATAGTTATGCAATTAATAAAATTTTAAATGAATTGTTTGAATTTGAATTTTGAAACAATTTGAAATGTTCAAAATAGAAAACAAATGATGTAGTTGGATAGAGTATTAAATTTGGGGCAGAAAACATATTTGATTTACATTATTTGAATTTGGAAAATAATAGTTATGTGCATTTTAATTTTTGGGGACTAATTTGTAAAAACAGGGACCTGAAAGAAAGAAAAGGGGTTGCAGATGGGCCCCTGGGGTGTTTTTCACCCAGGGCAACCCAGCCTGGGCCTCTGCGGCGCAGGCCCGTGCCCAAGTGGCGGCCACGTGGGCGTGTGCGCAGCTGGGTGGCAACAGGGGCCACTGACCAGTGGGGCCTGCCCGTGCGCGCGCGATTAAAAGGAAAAAAGGGCCTTGCGGCCGTGGGGATCGAACCCGGGTTGCTCGCTGCGCGCAAGGGAACAGGGCCAGTGCGATGCTGCTGTTGTTTTGTTCAGATACCGCAGCGTTGGTTTTTCAGACAAAGGCCACGCCTTGAGCCAACTGACGAAACTGAAGCTGTTCGACAGCGATATCTGAACCACGATGGGAACAGAGCAGCGAACGCCGGCGTGCTCGAGCGGCTGGTGCTCGACTCGCGCCGTGTGCGTGTGGGCGCAGCAGTGTGGGCGTCGTGCGTGCAACGGGAGGGTGGAGACGGACAGCTAGGAGCGGGAGGGGGAGAGGAAAAGAGGGAGGCGATCACCTCGGTGTCGACGAAGCAGGAGCTAGGGAAGCCGACGGCGAGCTCGATGGCGCGGCTTCCCTGGGGTCTCCCGGCACCCGGCGATGAGACGAGGCAGTAGATGGAACCTCCACGGTTCCATCCCCGTGCATTGGAAGCGGGGCCCTCGACCACGGCGGCCACCCCGGGAGGTCCAAAAATCGGCCATGAATTGGGTTTCAGAGGGAGATACAGAAGGTGGGGAAAACAGAGGAGTTGGCGGCGCTAGGTGGGAGATGGGAGGTTCTAGGGCGAGCAGAGGGGGTGGGCTAGGTTTTATGGTGGCCTTCGAGCTCGTACGGCAAGCAATCGGAGGGGGGAGAGAGGATCCTGCTTTGGTGATCGAGGTCGTACAGAGGATGACGTCGAGGGAGGAAGACGACAACTCCTCGAAGGGGTACGGGCCAAAAAGAGGGGAAGTGGGCTGTGGGCTGGCCTGTTTCCCACAGCTCACCCTCTCCTTTTTTTATTTTTTATTTTTTCCTTATAAATATTTTTTTTTGTAAAGGATGAAAGAGAGATAGGAATAGAATTTGGGGGGTTTTTATTTTATAATTAAATTTTTATTAATTGCAAAACAGTGAGTAAAAGCAAGGTTAGTATTGATTTCAAAATTTGAAGTATTAGTTTGATTTTAAAATTGGTAGTTGAATTTCAAATAGGGTTTGGGGTTTTTATTTTATAACTGAATTTTATTAATTTGCAAAATAATGAGTAAAAGCAATTGTGCACATAAATTCCAAAAATTTGAATTATTAATTGGAGTTTTAAGTTGGTATTTGAAATTCCATTAGTTTTCCATAAAGATTGATATTTAAACAATTTATTCAATAACCCCAAACAATTTATGAGACCTTATTGAATTAATTGTTTGCAAGAATTTGATTGTTTTTTAAACCCACAATTTGATCTTGCCCATTATGATTGATGTTGAAATGAATTTGAAATTATCATTTGGGTGTTAACAAAAGGGTATTTCATTAACAGGCAAATTAAATAAACTCAACTTCAAACTATTGAAAACAAATTGAGTGTGTTTTAGTTTGCAATTTTTAAATTAGAAATTTTGAGCAATGTTTGAAAGTTTAATTTGGTTTGAGTTTTTGAGTTAATTAGGAAAACATGGTGCAATGCATATGATGCATGTGATGCAAAGCAAAAAGAAAAACAAACAACTCTACTTAGGGTAACACCCCAGGTGCTACAGTGGTCTTGTGGTCTTGGGCTGCTGTGTTGGTGTTGGTGTTGCTGTCGCCGACGGGACGGCGGTGATGCCGGCACCGTAACCACGGCGACACACGGGTACACGACTCCCTCGACTGCTTCCTCGACTGGGACGTTGACGCCGGCAGGAACGGTGCCCTGGCGCAACTCCGACGTCGACCCTTGTGTCGCCTCCACTGCCTCGGCTACAACTTCTCGAGGCACTTGATCATGCACATGCTCTGTTTGGTGTGGCCGAGGCCTTCGTGCCCGTGTGTTCCGTGTGTGTGAACTCGACAAGATTCCCGACGACAAGTACCATCGAAGATGGGTTGAACGCCGAGTTCTTCCCCGACCCGTACCTCATCGACAAGATCTCCTAAGACAAGTACCGCTACATCGAGCTACATCGAACTGTGAACAACCACTATCTCCACCGTGTTCGTTTTGCGTCGGCCGCCTTCGTGCGCGCCCGAAGACCGAAACTGTCAAGTTCGCCACCAACCCCGGAGATGCCGATGTAAGGTTCGGCCACGACTACTTCCAATACGGAACGAGAATACCTACAACGACTACTTCCTCTACTACGCCAACTACCACGACGACTTGAGAACAACGGATACGATGTTGCGATTCCACCACAACTACGACCCCGGAACAACTACTTCCTCGACGTCGACTACTCCTTCTACAACCCGTGAACGACTACTTCCTCCACTCCCCGAAGACACCGGCGCCGAACCCGAAGATCCTCTCCACACGTGCGAACCCAAACCCTAAATCCCCTATACCTATACGCCCTATTTTCTACAACATGCAATCTATTTTATAAATATCATATCATCATGTTGCATCGCATCTTGTGGGTTCGGGGTATAATAATATCACCTAATAATTAAATATGGAATGAGTTGGGATAATTAGATATTGTCCCGGTTCCATTTAAATTGTGTATCTCATCTATATCCTTGTCACTCCATGTTAAACAAAATTTAATCTTGATGGGTAGATAAATAACGTGAACCTCCTAAATTAAATGTTGGGCTTCCGGCTCAATTTAAATTGATTTAATTGCATAAATCATAACTAATTCATTTTAACTCCAAATTTGAAAAGTAAAATATGTTTTCCAATCAAAATTCTCTAAACTTTGCAAATATAACATTTGTTTTCTTTTGGATAAATAAATTAATACAATTACTTAATGCTTTAATTAAATCATTTAAATGGTGAAATTCATAACTTGCTCAATTAAATTCCAATTTCAACAAATAAAATATGTTCTCCACTCAAAATGAAACCACCTTCCTGAATATCAACTTTGTTTTCTGTTTTGGACAAATTAAATTGCTGAAAACAACTGTTTCTTATTTAATGCATTTAAAATTGTCCAATTAATAACTAATTCATTTTAATTCCTTTTTCAACAAATGAAATATGTTTTCCATCTAAAATTTTGTGTTCTTTCCAAATATAAATTTTGTTATCTGTTTTGAACATTTAAAATGGGTGAAAACAACAAATGTTTGTGTAACTCATTTAATAAGCCAAATTTCATAACTTAATAAATAAAATTCCAAACTTGGTAAACAACATTTCAAATTGAAGCTATTGTTGTTTTCTTATTGTTTTCATCATCCATGCATCATTCTAATCAACTTTCACATGATGGTTATTTGTAGATCATCTAATTCAACATTAATTCATGGGCTTTTCCATATGCAATCCAAATTGCATATGGGCCCATTTAATTATGTTTACCATGTCAACTAGTTTATCTTTGATGCATCCTTAAACTTGTCATGCATCCATATCTTGATCATGCTGGATCTTTTGCCGTAGAAGTAATTGTTGCATCCGGGGTTTGTTCTAGTTCGTTGCTTCTTCGTGGATAGGACGTTGAGATGATGTGAGCAACGACAAGTTCTTCGGATGTACCTCTACTTGCTGGATTCCAGGCAAGTATACTCACTTGCTGCCTATGGCTGCCTTTCATCACTTGTTACCGATTCTTTCCGTTGTCCTTATGCTAGCCTTATGATTCGATGCTTGTGTCTCGATCCTATCATATGTTTTCCTTGCAGCCATGATATAGCCTTCCTTCCAGTTCCTATTAACTGTTGTTGTTTACCCTGTTGGCCCTTGTGTCGTAGTTGCATGCTTAGTGTTGTTTGCGCTCAAGTCTTGTTGTTCGTCTTATCACCTGTTTAGTTTGATAGTTGGGTTTCAACATGTTAATGTTTTGGGTAATAATAATTTGATGATAAGGCACCGGCAGGAGGCCCGGCGTGGTTTTGAGGCCTGCTAGTGTTGACCCTAATTAGGAAGAGGATCTTGTCCATTGATCCATGATGAGTGCACTAACCGCATGTGGGAAGCGAGTATGGGCGCCCCCCGCAACTTTGATTCGATTCGCATCTCGTCCAAATCGCCTCATTTAGTTCGGGTTTTCCATTTGCCGCATGCATATGCAGGTGCGAACCCTTGGCGCCAGGGTGGAACTTTTGTAGTCGGCATTTAGGGAGACACGTTCTTAGAGTGCTATGAGGGTCCCCTTTTCTTCGTGGGGCTTGATTAGCCGTGCGCTCAACTGCCCGGGGTTCTTTGGGATTGATGCGAAGAAGAGTTGGGTTGTGTTGAGTACCTCGCTTGGTGGGTTGATCCCCCGTCTGGCGGGTTATTCTTACGTGTACGGCCAAATTGGTGCATCCCTGCAGGGTTAAATCTTCTCGAGAAGCCGTGTTGTCCGCGGTTATGGATGACTTGGTGAAAGTGCTGGCTAACAAGTACTCAGACAACTTACACTTAACGATGATAACTTGATTAGTAATATAGATTACCTCCACCATGAAACTGATTGCCACCTTAATCAACCGTGTGAGTTTCCTTGGGTTGCTTCCTTAGTAGGGGGTAACATTGGATGGGTATTGCTTGGTGAGTAGTGTAGTTGGTTCTGATACGCTATCTGATGAGGGGATAGTAACCCGGTATGCCGACTCTCAGGTGAGATCCGGCCCAAACGACGGATGGATCAAATCCGGCTAAGGACAAAGAAGCTTCTAGAAGGCCCAGGACTTGTAAGGATCGTAACCCGAATTGTGGGTTACGGTAAAGAAAGTTAGGGTTCGTATGAAGAGTTCGAATAGGACTCGAGAAGCGCTTTGTAAGGCAAGTCAAGGGGGATATGAGTACTATATAAACCAACCCCTGGGCTTCGCCTAAGAGAGATTCAAGTCATAACTGTAACACCTATTATCGAGTATCCAGTATAATCATATCGAGATCCGGCGAGTTGTTTTCCGGCTCTTAGATTGCTTTCCGCCATGTCTTCCTTCGAGCTAAACCCTCTCCCAAATACCTGTGTCGACTTGCCCCTAGATCAGTTACCCCCGGTAACATCTGCCGTGATTATCCCACGACAGTTGGCGCCCACCGTGGGGCCTGCGTCCAAAGGTGTTTACATCACGGGAGAAGCTCGGAAGAGCATGAAGAACCTCATCGTCGGAGAAATCTACGTCAACGGCAAAGGAGAGAAGATGGTAGACGATTCTGGCTGGGGGCCAGAGTCGGACCACCTCGAAACCGGATCCATCGTGACAGTCGGCAGCATCAACGTCTTCATCGGTATGATATGTACTTCCGGTTCGAATTGTGATAATATTGGATCTGATTCTATGTCAGGGGAAGACGCGTATGTCCGATCGGGAAAAGAAGAATCGATTGGAACAACGGATCAGATAGAGAGGGAGGACGATACCGAGTCTATACGGGATTTGTCGGAGGATCGATATGAAAGGGAAACCAGCGAGGAAGAACAGTACGAATCTACACCGGGCATCATGCGCGGGTTGTAGTTTATGCGGCTCCGCGACCAATCTCAATCAAGAAAACGCGGCCGCGGACCAGCTGGGGCGGTTCAGGCAGCGGCTCAGCAGCAAGGACCAGTTGACCCGGTCTTGGCCCAAGTCGATGGAGAGTCGGCGTCTGTCACCAGTCGCCCAGCGGACGAGGAGCGACACGCAAATATGTTCGGGTTCCAAGCAAACCGGACGGGGGCGGGCCCCTCGAATCCGCGTCACCCAGCTCTGTTTGATAATAATTTGATCTTGGATCCCACAGTCCTAGCTACAGTTATCACCCCAGAAAACGCAGCAGAGCGTGTAAGAGATCTGGACGTGGCTCGTCGTGCATTGGAGCAGCAAAGAAGGCAGGTAGAAGCAGAAAAGCAGGGGATGGCAGCGCGGCAGCGGGAACTGGATGACCTAGAGACCCGGCTTCGGGAGGAAACGACGAGGATTCACCAAAGGCACCGAACTATGTTACCGGCAACAGGAGGGGTTATCAACCCGACTGCCCTGGTGTTCACGCCTCAAGATCAGCCAATCCCACCGGCGAACCAAGGGACCATACCGCAACCAGCAACGGGAGTGCAGCCGGTAAACGCGCCAGCCGGGTTACCCTTGCCTCGGACGGGGGCGACAGCCGGCAACTCATGCCGCCTCCACCATCGCGATTCCGTACTCCAGCAGGTCACTACAACAACCCCATGGACAACGTGTATGCAGCAACACTCGCATTAAACCAGATTCCTGTAAGAGACTCGCCGCACGCAGAAGAAACCGGCGAGCGATAGATCTGCTGCACACCGCGGTAGCACAGCAAGTCAATTATCCAGATCACAGAAGTGGGATGCATGGGACGCCATACGTGAGTCAACAAGGGCAACGTCCAAACAAGCGCGGCACGACGAAGGGAAGAGCAACAGCAGATGCCACCCCCACCGCGCGTCCAGACAGTACCGGCAGTATCAGCAGCACAGGCAGTAGTGGACAGCTCCAGGGCCAGAAGAGCCGGGGCCGGGTCTGCAGCACACGATCCACCGGTGGCTCCTCACCCCGTGGCACCCCCGGCCGGGTCACGCATTTCCCGGGCGAGACCAGCCCCAACCACCCTTGCGGGACCCAAGTGTCTCTCGGATGATATCAGAGCGGAACCTTACCCGGAAAAGTTCAAAGAACCGGGGAAAGTAGTGAATTACGAGCCAACGATGGATCCGGAAACATGGTTAAGCAGCTACGAGATGGCAATGTCAATTCGCAACGCATCCGAGAATCTCCAAGCCAAGTTCATGTACTTAATGATGTCAGAGGGAGCAGCAAAGTTATGGTTCACCAACCTACCGGAAAAATCGATCAAATCGTGGGAGGGCTAAAGACCGCATTCATCAAGCACTTTCATGGGACATGCAGAAAGTTATTTACTATTGATGATTTAGAAAGATGCGTTCAGAAGAAAGGAGAATCGGCACGCAGCTGGGTACGCCGGGTTATGGAGATACTCCACTCGTCTACGGATCCAGCCTAAGGACGCGCTACAAGCTATGGCAAAAACATGTAAGTACGTTCCTTTGGTACAAAAGCTAACTCGCATGAAATCTAGTAGGAATGCAGAGGAGGTTACAATGGGAGAGTTAATGGATGCGTGCAACAAACACGCTGCAACGGATACCACAGAGGAGGAAGTTGACGACAAGAAAGCAAAAGCAAACGCAAGTAGCAGCGGGAAAACCGGCAATGGGTCGGCGCCAAACAATAATGGAAGTAGCCAAAACAAGCGCCCGTTCGACGGGAATTCCGAGTTTGTAGCCAACACGGAGGCCGGGTCTTCAAGACCTAGATCCGAAGGGAATTTTAATACTGGGAATCACAATGGGGGACACTACCAAGGACCTCCAAGACCAAGCAACAGTTGGGACATATTTTAGGATGGCGTGCCCGAAGCATAGCAGGAATGGCAAGCCGGCCAATCATTCACTAGAGCAATGTGCCGACTTACAAAGGTGGAAGAACGAAGAAGTGAACAGAGCTATGCGAGGTGCGGGCCGGGGAGGAGGTCCGGGTCTAGGTGGAAACTTGGGTAATGGGCCGCCCCCAGCCGGCAATCCGCCAGCTGGAAATCAAGGTAACAATCAAAATGGAGCAGGAGGTTTTCAAGCTAACCCCAAACAGCTGGGTCAATATCATGTGCACACTACAGGAGGCTCTAACAAGGATAAGAAGATACTGAAACAAGCAGTTAATTCGGTCTCTTCCGCTGTTCCAAGGTATTTGAGGTGGTCAGAACAAGAGGTAACATGGAGCAGGAAGGATCACCCGGATAGAGTTGATCACCCGGGAGTCTTAGCTTTGGTAGTGGCACCACAGGTCAACGGCTACGAGCTGAAAAAAGTCCTGATGGATGGAGGAAGTAGTATCAATATCCTGTACTGGGAAACTTTTCTGCGAATGGGCTTAAAGGAATCGCAGCTGCAAAAGAGTACAACAGTTTTTCACGGGATAGTACCGGGTCACTCAGCATGCCCTGAAGGAAAGGTGGCACTGGAAGTAGCTTTTGGAGGTCAAAGGATAATTATCGAGTCGAGTGGCTTACCTTTGAGGTAGTAAAGTTGCGCAGTCCTTATCATGCATTGTTTGGAAGGCCGGCTTATGCCAAGTTCATGGCAAGACCGTGTTATGTGTACCTACAACTGAAATCCCGGGTCCCAAGAAGACCATTACAATACACGGAAACCGGGATATAGCAGCTGAGTGCGATGAGGGAGACGCGGCAATGGCCGAGCAAGCCTGCAGGAAGGAAGAGCTCAAACATTACCGTTCTCAGGTAGACCTAGAAGAGAGGACAACGTCAAAAAAGAGGGGGACAAAGCAAAAGTTAGGGCAGAACAAAACCCTAAGATGGTAGGCTTCATCAGGAGCAATACTTTCAAAACTCTCAGCAGGGAAGAAGAAGGCGTACCACCGTCCGCAGCTGATCACGTTCCAAGGAAGACATACCCGGACTGGCTAGCAAATCCGGTACTCATTACGAAAGGGCATAGCAAGTGGAGAATGTGCATCGGCCGTATCAACGCGAGGCCGATTCTCGAGAATAACTAAAGCAGTGTAATGGGCGGCAGGTTTTTCATACGCGCTCTTTTCCTATCCAGGGTACCTAAGGGGACTGGAAGGTTTTTAATGAGGCGGCCTGCTGAATCAAAAAGAAATTTTTATCAATAAAAGAAGATGGTTTCGAGTCTTATCATGGTCTTTGCTTCAGTTACAAGTAAGTAACATTGTTACTATCAATACATCAGTATCATCGAAATACATTACATGAATATAGGTCTCCGGGGGGTGATCTGCTTCAATAAGTAATCACAAGACCCGGAGACCCGGCCATGATGCCTATGAGTTATGGGGGCTGATTACTCGAAAAAACGGGTACAGCTGCAATCCTATAACTGGACAAAGGAGCCAAATTTCTTGGTTATTCTTACTTAAGCTCGATGTGACTCGCACTAAAGTGGCATGATCTGTTCGCGTACGATCACAATCAAATTATGCAGCCCAGTGTGGCTTGCTTGATCTTGTTTTTCGTATAGACGCAACGACATGGTATCCACGCGAAAGCCGGCTTATAGTACAAGATAATCAAAAGGGTCATCTAAACCACAAGTCCATGCAGAGTATAAGGCTAAAAAAGCCGGAAACTCAACAAATATTAAGCATGACTTCAGTATTTATGTAAACAGATATTGGTATTCAGCTTGGTAAACAGCAGTATGTCATCTGAGAAAGGCCACGCCCCTATAGCTCGTACTTTGGGTCATGGGGACTGGGGACTTCGAAACAGAAACAAACTGTTTTAACTACCCAAGCCTGAAAACCTTAATTTCCGAGTATTGGGGACTTAAAGAAAGGTTCCTCTATCAAAACCTACGATACTCGGTTAGCCGAGTCTCAAAAGGAAAACTGAAAACAAGAGTTCGAAGTATCGAGAATAAGCTTATAAGTAACACAAGGATCGAGATTATCAAAAGCCAGGGGAGGCAAAGAGTTATCATAAGATTAATAAGCATACAGTCATAGTATCAGCGTCAATGGTGCACAAGCGCACCACCAAAAATCATATCAGTCTCGAGAAACACAAAGCGTTGGGTAGCGTCCTACTCGGCGTCCTGAGTGGTCCTCCGGGGTCTGAATCTTGGACTTGCTCCTTGGCCTTACCAGCAGCTTTACCCGGGCTCTTCACTTCTGGACGAACAGGCGGAGGCACGGCTGGGTAGAGGTAGACGGCTTTACGCCCAGTTCTGCTTCCTCTTTGCAGCCTCTTCCTTCCTCCTAGCCAGATCAGTCGACCATTTGTCCAACATATCAATAGGGGGAGGCGCCTCCACCAGGATAACCTTGCCCTCAGAATCATACGAGCTCATAATTGTGTTTAGATCCATCTTGTCGGCTAAAGCTGTGGCTGAAGGACGTACCGCAGATTGTATAGCTTTGAAATCCTGGGGCTTGAATTTGGACCCGTCAGCTTTAATTCTGGGAACCCGGATACTATCTTTGCCGGGTCAAGCTTTGGAAAATAAGCCTTCGCCAGCGTTAAAGCCCGGGTAACCCCAATTCGGCAGGACGAACGCTTCAGTATTTCAATCCATCCAGGTGCTGTGGAAAAGGCCTGTATAAGGGTCTCCTCGCCCGGGTATACCTCAGAAGGCCACTTGATAGCATCCAGCAAAAGTTTCGTGCCGGCAAAAAACGTCCGGAGCACAGTTTTCAGAGTTTTTACTTGAGTAATGGCATTCTCCTCCGGAGCAGCAAGGTTAGCACCTGCAATCCGAACATGTGAAAGCATATCAGTCATGTTGGTTATTACAGCGGCAAGATAGAGGTACGCAAATTAATCGCAAATAGCAAACTTACTTAGCAAGATACGGTAAGTGCCCGTAAGCTGAGCCGACAGGTTATTCAGCGAGGACTGGGCAGCATGGTACTTCTTCTTGTATGAGGAGACATCTTTTTTCAAAGTCTTTATCTCCGCTTCAAGGGCCTCCCTACGCTTAACTTCAGCCAGCAAGAGCTGTTCGGCCTTAAGTAACGCTTCATCTGACTGAGTAATCTCTGCCTGCAAAGGCCGGGTGAAGCTGTAAGCCGGATATCGCGAGAGTATTTTATCTGAGGAAATGATTGCCGGCAAGCACTGTGCGAAGTACCGAGGATAATTAAAAAAAAATTATACTCGGGACTTGGGGACTGGATGTATAATAAGGAGTATCAAGTAAAAATTACCTGATGTGCTGCAGCCATACGTTCTAAGACAGTCCCTTCTGAAGCTTTCATGGCAAGAAGAGCGCTCATCAGCTGGTTAAAGTCAGCGTTATCCGAGTTAGATGGCTCGGGTACCTGGAAAGTGGGAAAAGGAGCATTTCTTGTAACAGGAGGTGGCACCCGGGTCATCCGAATGTCGGAGTCTGGTCCCCCTCCCGCGCTTGAAGCTGCCCCCTTCTCCTTCTCGCTCGTGTGCGAAGCGATTGGATACTCGGCGTCATGCCTAGCTGGCTCCGGTGGCGACATTTGCTCGTCGCCAGCCGTAGTGAAGGCATCATCAGCCGACTCGCCCTCGACCCGGACTTTAGCTTCGGTGTCCTCCTGGTCGCTACTAATAACCGTGGCTCTGAAGAAGGTGCAAAGGCGTAATTAATCTTTGGTTATGGAAAGAAAGGGGATGAAAGTTCGGTATAATATCCGGAAAAGGCGTTTACCCGGTGTTTACTGGGAAGTCCGAGGGAAGCCGTCACTAGACCCGGAAGAGACTGAGAAATGGCAAGAGAGGTCTGGGATTACGTTACAAAGGAATGACTGGAAAGAAGTTTTGTTTACAACAAATACCAGGGTGTTGAACCGGGGGCGGCGAAGCAACCGGGTTAGGGGTCTCGTTGCCCGGATGATTCCGGGTTACTCGGCGCCTAGTCATGGGTGGCTCCTTCAGTTATGATCAAAAGGGGTGAAGATGGGGTTAGCCCCGGAGTGACGTTATGGGAGCAAAAAACCAAAAGTGTAAGGGGATGAAGTAAAAACCTGGAGGGCTATCCTCTGGGATTTCCTCTTTGTTCCGGTTCTGGTGGCTGGCTCCGGCTCTTCCTCCTCGCTGGTGGACCCGCCCCTGTTGTCCGTTTCTTCTTCTTCGCTTTGGTCCTCTCGCTCTGAGAAATGTCCGAGTTACAGCATAAAGAAGAAGAAAAGGCAGGATATAACGTGTGCAAAGGAATCAAGTAGGTACCTTCATTCGACTCAACGACATCGTCTTCCTCCTCCCCGTCTTCGGAATTAGGAGTGGAGTCGACCGTCCAAAGTCATCATCGGCCTGAGGAGAAGATGCCAGGATAGTGATTAATATCGAGTCAAGAGAAGCGAATAAAAGTAAGTGTTAGAAGTCAAAATCAAAAGGCAGAAAAAACTTACTCCAGGGGTTGGATTCTCGAGGGTAAAAGGTTCTAGTCCGGCTATGCTCCGGATTACTTCGAGCTTCTCTGTCAGGAAACCCTTAATTGTTTTGTTAATGTCACCCGGAGCAAGGGTGCGGGTGGAGAATCGGATTGGGTCCGTGGTTTGACCCGAGTATTCGCACATCAGCTTCTCACGAATGGAGTTTGGCTGAATGCGGAAGCTAACCCAGGTCTTCACCAGGTTTAGCCCGATGAGGCCTCGGGCGGACAAGATGGAGATCCTAGCTAATAAAGGCAAGATCGCCTCCCTGTCCGGTTCAGACGCGAAGGCGTTGAATTTCTCGGAGATGTCAAGTTGACCCTCCGAGTAACCCGGCAACTTCTTTTGCCGGGTGGAGAGGTATCCTGGCAGTAGAAGTACGAAAGCTGCCAGTGCTTTACGTGGGAATTGAGAGAAATAGGAGGCATCAGGGAGTCTTGCGGCGCTGGATAGAGACCCCGCCGCAAGTGAGAAGTGCGCCGTCGCCGCTTTCGCGACACGGCTTGCACTGAAAAAGTTCGAAGAGGGCTAGACTTGGCGGTGTGCACAAGTAAGATTCGGAAAGAACAATAAAATGGGAGATGTTCAAAATGGAGTTTGGACCTATATCGAAGATACGGAGGTTGTAATGGTCTAGGACGTCACGGAAGAAGGGGTGACCCGGAGGCCTAAAGCCCCGGGTCACATGTTCAACGAAGCATATTACCTCATTCGTCGCTGGAGAAGGCCGGGTTTCATTGCCTGGCACTCGCCAGTGGATAGACTCCTGTGGAGGTAGGGTTCCAAGCTCGACCAACTCCTCCAGCTTGGCCTTGGTGACGGAGGACTTCCCCCAATTGGCCGATATGGAGCTTGTGGATTTAGCCTTATTCGGCTGTTTCCCCTGCCTCTTGGGTGCCATGGGATTGACCTGGTAAAACATCGAAGGAAAAGACGTAAGGAACAAAAACTTGGAAGTTAGCAGGCAAGCAATTACCCGCAATTTGAACATAACCCGGCTATTGCCTCGCTGGGTCAAGAATGATTTATCCGGGTATCAAGTGACCTTACAAAATACATGGAGCTTTCCGTAAAAGCAAATGTTTGGAGGAGTTAGGGGGATGCTTATATGCTTACCATCTGCGAATGAGTCGGAGAAGTAAGATTTTCTGAGGAAGGAGAACAAGGGCGGAAATTTCAGATGGCCCGAGCTTAGATTGGGAATCCTATTTCTAAAATTGTGACCAGATTAACGATTACTGGAGTTAGGGGAGTAATATAAGCTATGAATCCTATCCATAGGAATGTTTATGGTAAGTATCAGTGAGTTAATCCGGCGCAGCCCGAGAAATTGCGGACCGCTCGATTCAGATCTAATTAGAGGAAGAACTAAGAAATTGCGGGGGTAAGTTGGAGGATGTAAGGGACTTACTGAAGGAGATTGGAGTAAGGCCTTGCGGAGACAGATGGCGCAAGATTCGTGTCCTTTCGTGGTCGTTGGCCGGCGAATCGGAGGCTTGACGGTGGATTCGGGAGCCGGTGCGGCTCGCGCGGCGGCGGAGCGCAAACGAAGGCGGATGGGCTCCGGCGAGATGCGTGGGGTTCCCGTGGTGGCGCTCTGCGAGCTTGAACTTGGGGAGAAGAGAATGGGGAAAGTGAGCCGTTAAGGGTTGAGTTTGCCTCCTGGGCTTATTTATAATAAACCGGGTGGAAAAGCTTATCCTAACGGGCGAAACCCGGGGGTTGCGGAGTAATAGTTGGACATTTTGAAATTTGAAGACGTGCTTTATGTGCACTTAGATATGGTCCCGAGAAAAGAGAAGGGGGGAGTCTCTTTCCTGGTATTAGCAATAATTATCGAAGACGGTGCGAAGTCATGGTTCCTTACTAAAGCTCGAGTCTGGAAGATTAAAGGAGAACCCTTGAGGGAGAGCCGGGCTTTTACTTGGCTTCCTTGGTACCAGTCACGGCTATTCATCAGCGTGCTGCGCCCTGATTTTCATATGTTTGTGTCTTATATTTCTGTAGGGAATAGCCGGCGCTTCGAAGAGTAAATCTTGGAAGCCCAGGCTATTCTGGGGACTACTGATGAGGGGATAGTAACCCGGTATGCCGACTCTCAGGTGAGATCCGGCCCAAACGACGGATGGATCAAATCCGGCTAAGGACAAAGAAGCTTCTAGAAGGCCCAGGACTTGTAAGGATCGTAACCCGAATTGTGGGTTACGGTAAAGAAAGTTAGGGTTCGTATGAAGAGTTCGAATAGGACTCGAGAAGCGCTTTGTAAGGCAAGTCAAGGGGGATATGAGTACTATATAAACCAACCCCTGGGCTTCGCCTAAGAGAGATTCAAGTCATAACTGTAACACCTATTATCGAGTATCCAGTATAATCATATCGAGATCCGGCGAGTTGTTTTCCGGCTCTTAGATTGCTTTCCGCCATGTCTTCCTTCGAGCTAAACCCTCTCCCAAATACCTGTGTCGACTTGCCCCTAGATCAGTTACCCCCGGTAACATCTGCCGTGATTATCCCACGACACTATCTTATCCCTTTCTTTTAGCCGGATGTTGTAGCGCGTCTCTGTAGTTAGTTAGTGCAGCCCGCTGCCGCTTCTTTGCAATAATCCCTTCTTTTCCGTTGACCCAAAGTATTTGTATCTTGTGATGATTGGTTACGCTGGTATCTTGTGAGTATGGTTTATCCACTTGCCAGTACTTAATCGTACTGACCCACGAATCCCTTTCGTGGCTGCATAGTCCACATTGCAGTCAACAGGTTTGAAGTCTGACGACGTTAGCTTGGGAATCCCTCCGGCTTGGCCTGGTCAGGGATTGGACGCCTTCGGTTATCTTCAGGACTCTTAGTCCAATTTGGATCTTGTCCATAGTCGGACACTATGTTGTTTCTTCCGCTGTTATTTGGATCTTTGTATTGTATCAGTTGTATCCTTGACTCGTTTGAGTCGTCTTGTATCTATCTTTTCTGTTGTTGTTGTGGAGTATTCTTGAACTGTTGTAATGTTATCACAAGTGGAACCTGGAATCGGTTATTATGTGGATTTTGGCGGGAATGCTGAAATTTGCATAGTGCCCGATCTCGGGGCGTCACAAATGGTATGTAACACCCGGGCGATTTTCTTTCCCTAATAGAATTTGTTGCTTGTTTTTCCTTTTTTGCATCACATGGCATAACTCATAATCATGCATGTAAAACTTGCAAACTATTTCAAATTCATCAAATACTTTTTTTTCTAGGAATTGTTTGATGTATAAAAACTATTTTTCATATTGTCTAAACAATTTCTGAAATTAATAACAACAAGAAAAATGTGTTAAGAGAAAGAGGAAGAGCAGTCCAAGCCGAACTGGGCCAGATCCGGCCCAGGTAGGCAGTCCAGCCCAATCCAACTTTGCCCACCGAAACCCTAAGTTTTTTTTTTCCCTCCCTCTCATTTTGCCCCGCCATTTCTCCTATTTACACCTAGGTCCTCCCACCAGTCCTCCAGGCTGAACGCACGAACGGGAAAAAAGGGGATCGATCGATCCCCCCAACAGCAGCGACGCCACGTCCCCTTCCTCCCGTCGCTCGCCCCCGCTCGATCCCCTGCTCCTCCATCCAGTCTCCCCTCGCAACGAGCGCAGCGCCGCCCTCAACCCCTCCTCCACCTCGCCCCAAGCCCGACCAGCTCCGCCTCCTCTCTCTGCTCATGGCCACGGCTGGCCGCCATCCCCCCCAAGCCGCGCCTCCCCGTTGTACATGGTCGCCGCCGCCACCTCCTCTGCTCCGGTGGTTGCCGGCCGTCCCCAGCGCCGCCGCGCCATGGAGCTGCTCCGCTGCCTCCTTCCCCACCGATTCCCCGTCGCTCTCCTTCCGATTTGAAGTTCGTGCTCTCCAATTAGACATGCCCAAGGAACCCTAACCTTGGCCATGGCTCGGTCGATCGCGCTCCGGTTGCTCCTCTCTAGCTCCGCTGTTTCCCCGCCGCCGTGTCCTCCTCCTCGGTGTCTAGCGCCGCCACCCAGGCCAGCTCTTCCTCTCGAGCCCCCGATTTGGTTCCCCACGCGGAAACCCCAGCTCGGTCGATCGTTCGGCCTCCTCCGCCAGCACGCCATGGCCGCCACACCTTCGGTCGCCCCGCCATCTGCCGTCTCCAACCCTTGCTCGAGCCTCTGGCCGCCTATCTCGGTCCTCCGGTGGTCTGGTCCTTCACGGGCATGGCGCTGCTCAACTCTGACGCCAGCGGAACGGCAGTATGCTGCAACCCCGGCGTCCTCGACTTGCTGCCTCGCGATATTGCTGTGACATGGGTGTATGGGTGGTGTTGTGGTCTTGGGCTGCTGTGTTGGTGTTGGTGTTGGTGTTGCTGTCGCCGACGGGACGGCGGTGATGCCGGCACTGTAACCACGGCGACACACGGGTACACGACTCCCTCGACTGCTTCCTCGACTGGGACGTTGACACCGGCGGGAACGGTGCCCTGGCGCAACTCCGACGTCGACCCTTGTGTCGCCTCCACTGCCTCGGCTACAACTTCTCGAGGCACTTGATCATGCACATGCTCTGTTTGGTGTGGCCGAGGCCTTCGTGCCCGTGTGTTCCGTGTCTGTGAACTCGACAAGATTCCCGACGACAAGTACCATCGAAGATGGGTTGAACGCCGAGTTCTTCCCTGACCCGTACCTCATCGACAAGATCTCCTACGACAAGTACCGCTACATCGAGCTACATCGAACCGTGAACGACCACTATCTCCACCGTGTCCGTTTTGCGTCGGCCGCCTTCGTGCACGCCCGAAGACCGAAACTGTCAAGTTCGCCACCAACCCCGGAGATGCCGATGTAAGGTTCGGCCACGACTACTTCCAATACGGAACGAGAATACCTACAACGACTACTTCCTCTACTACGCCAACTACCACGATGACTTGAGAACAACGGATACGATGTTGCGATTCCACCACAACTACGACCCCGGAACAACTACTTCCTCGACGTCGACTACTCCTTCTACAACCCGTGAACGACTACTTCCTCCACTCCCCGAAGACACCGGCGCCGAACCCGAAGATCCTCTCCAAACGTGCGAACCCAAACCCTAAATCCCCTATACCTATACGCCCTATTTTCTACAACATGCAATCTATTTTATAAATATCATATCATCATGTTGCATCGCATCTTGTGGGTTCGGGGTATAATAATATCACCTAATAATTAAATATGGAATGAGTTGGGATAATTAGATATTGTCCCGGTTGTCGTGGTGGTGTCACGGCAGATGCCATAGGATGGCTAAAGATGTGGGAACGATGGACGTTGGAGGTGCTCGGGGAGGGATCACGCGACGAGTATGTCGCACCCGGACTTCTATAGGATACTCACCGTACGAACTGAACAGTATTCTGATAGGATTACGGGGCTTTCCGGCACCCGCGTCCTCTTACGAGTAGGCCAACACTTACGTGTGACAACCCATCGCTACTGTTCACCGTCGATGTAAACTATCCTGTAGAAATCAGGACACTACCATTGACGTACTTCATACCATACACACATGGTACGTCAACGGATTTGAACAAAAGGATAACACAACATGCCTCTACGACACAAAAGATTGAAATAAGTTGCAAATGGCCCTCACTAGGGCAGAGATAGCAAATACAATCATCAAGAGGACACATGTCCCAACATAGCATCATTACATCTCAGCGGAAGCATACAAAGGGGTCTGAGTACAGACAAATCCAAATAGGCTTAAGAAGCCGGAAACTGAAAATAAAGACGGAGCCCATCCACGGTGTCTCGGATCCTGCCCGGGTCCACTAACTACTCGTCAGCAGACTCGTCAAACTCCACGTAGTAGCCGTCACCTGGATCCTCGTAATCGTAGTCTGCGGAAAACCAGCCCCAAAGGGGGTCAGTACATAGACGTACTGGCAAGCAAGACTCACAGTTCACCAAAGTATAGCCCGTCAACACAAGCACAGATGACTTGGGTTCAACGGAAGGAAGGGGATATAAAAGATGCTGCAACTGGCGGCGCTAACCAACTACAGAGATTCTATCACTTCCAACTATCAGAAAGGGGATAAGATTGAGTGTTGTAACCAACTGAAAGATAACATCAAACAAACCCATCCTGGATCTCGCCCCTTATCCAAAGAAGCAATCCGAGGATAACTCACACAGTTGGATTAAGATGTAACAAGTTATTGTGACAATAATCCTATTACTAGTCAAATTGATAATCATGGGGTGTGAGATTATGAATCATTAGGTTTAAGTTGTCCTGAGTACTTGTTAGCCAGTACTTTCACCAAGTTAACCATAACCGCGGAAAACACGGCTTCTCGAGAAGATTATCCCTGCAGGGTTGCACCAATTTAGCCGTACACGTATGAATAACCCGCCAGATGGGATGCCTCCCACCAAGCGGGGCACTCAACACAACTCAACTCTTCTTCGCATCAAGCCCAAAGCACCTTGGGCGCACGGCTAATCGAGCCCAGAAGAAAATGGACCCTCATAGCACTCTAAGAACGTGTCCCCCTATATGCCGACTACAAAAGTTCCACCCTGCGCTGGGCTCGCAAAAACATGCATGCGGCAAATAGAAAGCACGAACTAAATGAGATGATTTGGACGAGATGCGAATCGAATCAAATTGAGGGGGGCGCCCATACTCGCTTCCCACATGCGGGTAGTGCGCTCATCATGGATCAGTAGACAAGACCCTTTTCCTATTAGGGTCAACACTAGCAGGCCTCAAAACCACACAGGGCCTCCTGCCGGTGCCTTATCATCAAATTATTATTAAGTAATAACATTAGCATGATTGATTGATTGATTAAACATCGAGCCCCCAGAACATAATGAAATAGTAACAGAAAGTAACGTGTAACAGACTCGAGCAAAACAACCTAAGCATGCTAGTAAGACACTGGCTCAATCAATAGGGTTGTAGGAGGGGTGGTGAGGCCATATCAGGGTTTAAGGATTCATGTGATAGGTTCGTAACAGAAACAACTGCCACTAAGGCTAGCAAGAATAGACAACGGAAAGTATCGGTAACCAGGGTTGAAAGGAACACAATGGTTCATGTGAGTGATAACTTGCCTGCGAACTCAGCAGCCTGGTACTGAACTAGATCCTCAGAAGGGGTGTTGTAAAGATCGTCTGTCTCAACGTCGTCGTCTATTCGAGAAGAAGCAAACAAACAAAACAGGAATGTAAACAATCATTATCATGGCATTGTGCACAATCAAGATGATGCATGACAAGTTAATGGTTGCATCAAAATAAACTAGCTAACATGATAACACAATTTAAATGGACCCCTATGCTAAATTGAGGTGCATATGGAAAAGGTCCATAGATTAAGTGGAACAAATGATTTACAATTAATTATTATGTGGAAGTTGTTATCATGATGCATGCATGATGGTAACAACAAAATAACAATAAATAACAATAATAGATGCAAGTGATAAAAGGATTTAACAAGTTTTGGAAATTATTTATTAAGTTTGGAAAGTTTGGTTACTTAAACATGTCACACAAGCAATTATTGTTTTCATCAATTTAAAGTGTGCAAAACAATTAACAAAATTTATATTTGAAAAGAACATCAAATTTTAGTTGGATTACATGTTTCAAATATTGAAATTTGATTTAGGATGAATTTATTATGAATTAAACAATATTGAACAAGTTTTAATTGAATTTAAAACAAGTGTGAATTTTATTTGAATTTTATTTGTTCAAATCATAAATTCAAATTCACATTTGAAAAGTTCACACTTTGATGGTTTGAAAACATATTTTGCATGTTCAAAAATATTTTATATTAAGCAAGTTATGATTTTATCAAAAATTGAATTAAACAAGTATTAAATTATTTAGGCAATTTAAATTATTCAAACAATGAAACAAAATTTATATTTGAATAGGATATTCAAAATGGTATGAAAAACATATTTTATTTGCCTTGTTTGGAATTAGTATGAATTATTTATGAATTATTGCAAATTACATTTGAATTATTCAAATTTGAGTTTTAAATGCATTTTGAAAATTCAAAACAGGAAACAAAAGTTACCAAAAGGTAGATAATTGAATTTAGACTAGCACACATATTTTATTTTCAGTTTTTAGAGTTATAAAATAAAAGTTATAAGCAAAATGCTGTCAGGGACCAATCTGTGATTTAATTGGACCTAGACTTGATTACAGAAAGTTTAAAATTCGTTTTATACACACGGGAGATACACCCTGTCACTGCCAGGGGGGCCCAAGCATTGCTGTGCTTGCGTGGCCACACGAGTGACTGACAGGGGGCCCTCCTTGTCAGTACTCCACCGAAAA
The DNA here is from genome assembly GCA_028641055.1 of Alopecurus myosuroides. Classification (NCBI taxonomy): domain Eukaryota; kingdom Viridiplantae; phylum Streptophyta; class Magnoliopsida; order Poales; family Poaceae; genus Alopecurus; species Alopecurus myosuroides. The sequence continues at coordinate 81,592 of JAPCYS010002897.1, forward strand.
AAGGTGGGGATTTTAACCCCAGGTGCCAGGGATCGAACCCAGCACCTCGCCCTCGCGCACAAGGGACTGAACCACTGCGGTGTGTTTCGCTCGTTTGACAGTAAGCGCGCTGCAGAGAGGTTATTCTTCAGAATCAAGCGTTACTGAAATTCGCTGACGGAACAAACTGAACCTGCCAGAGTTCCTGCCGGCGGCGAGCAACGACGACGTGCTCGGGCTGATGGGATGCTGCGCTGCTGCTGGACGCGAGCGGATGCAGAACTGGACGCGCAACAGAGAGGAGGTGAGTTGGGAGGGAACGGTGGCGCTCACCGCGTCGTCGTGGTTGCAGGGGCTCGACGGTGGCGCGGCCGGCGGCGATGTCGTGGATGGCGTCGCAGCTACCGAGGTTCTCCGGCTCCGCTCAGGTGTCCAACGTGGAGAGGAAAGAGTGGGGGGCTGGTTTCGGTGCTCAGCGAGGTAGACGGGGCGCTGCAACGGCGAGGAGCTAGCTAGGTTCAGTCATGGCGGCGGCGGTGGTTTAACGGGGAGGTTCAGAGAGGAGACCACGGCGAGGGAGAGATGGGTGGACGGCGGCGCGAAGGGGGAATAGTAGCCTAGGGTTAGGGGTAGGTGGCGCGCTGCCCTAGGGCTCTTATAGGGGGCTAGGGAGCCTCCTGGCCGTCGACGCCGTCGTGCTGCCGCCGTGGCGCTCTGGATGCGCTGCCGTACTTCAAATAGAAGAATCGCACGCATTTCAAAGCGGTACGAGGCGCGAAGCGGGCTGGGCTGCGGGTTAGTTAGTGGCTAGGTGGGTTGGGCTTGGTTAGCTGCCGCGCGCGGTAGTTAGCTGTTGCTTATTTATTTTTCTTTTCTGTTTTTTTTTGTAGCAAGAGAAATTGGAAGGAAATGTTAGGGTTTTTGGTTTTAAAATTTTTGAGAAAATTCATGGGGCAATGTTAGCTCAAAAGCTAACAGTTGGCAAATAGGTTTTTGAAAATTCAAACTTTTACATTGCTGTTTGGAAAATAAGCCAATTTAGATGGTTTTTGAATATTTAAAATGATTAATAAATCAACCTTTTAACAAGGTGACCCAAAAGAACTAATTGGACACAAGGAATAAAGGAATGTTTTGGTTATTATTTTTATAGTTTCAAATTGCTTCTGTTTGAAAATATTTGATTTGAATTGGAATATTTTGTTAAGTAATATAGAAACAACAACTTAGTTGGGTGAACCCTATTATTAGTTGGATTAGAAACATTGGAATGGTTTGATATTTTATAATTTCCAAATGAGGTGTTGATGATGATTTGCTTTGAATTTGAAAACCAATTTGGAATGACTTAGTGGAATTTATAACACCATTTTATCAATTGATCCATATTGAAAATTATGACAACAAATAGATGGTTTTTTTATTTGTGATTTTATTCCAAAAGTTGTAACAGAGCAAGTATGAAATAACCATTTGAATTTGAGTTTGAGTTTCATTATGAAAACAAGATAAAACAGATGCAAAACAAATAGTAACAAATGCAAACAAATAATTAAACATGATGACATGATGCAATACTTGAATTAAAACAAGAAACAACACATTCTAAGGGATATTTCATACTTGGGATGTTACAAAACGCCCCCCTTGAAGGAATCGCGCCCCGAGATTCCTTACTGAGAAGTGAAAAGGTCCGGATACTTCTTGCGAAGCTCCTCTTCGGTCTCCCACGTTGCCTCTTTATCGGAATGATGCAACCATTGCACTTTCAAGAACTTGGTGCTCTTGTTGCGAGTCTTACGCTCGGTCTCATCGAGAATACGAATAGGGTGCTCCTCATAAGATAGATCATCTTGCAGTTCAATGGAATCATGATCAACTGCACGATCTGGATCTTTGAAACACTTCTTGAGCTGTGACACGTGGAACACATCGTGCACCTTGGATAGTTTTTCTGGAAGTTCAAGACGATAAGCATTTTCTGCACGCCTTGAGAGAATGTTGAAAGGACCAATGTATCTTGGTGCAGCTTTCCTTTCACACCAAAACGATGAGTCTCTGAGGGAGTTACACGGAGATATGCCTTATCACCAGGTGCATAGATCATATCCCTGTGCTTGCTATCATAATAGCTCTTCTGACGAGACTGAGCAATCCTGAGATTGTCACGAATGATACGAACTTTCTCCTCGGCTTCCTTAACAATGTCAGGGCCTAAGAGTGAACGTTCACCATCTCCAGACCAATTGATTGGACTCCTGCATCTGCGACCATACAGTGCCTCAAATGGTGTCATGCCTAGGCTTGCCTGGTAGCTGTTGTTGTAGGAGAATTCAGCATATGGAAGGCAATCCTCCCATTTCATGCCAAAGGAGAGACCACATGCTCTGAGCATATCCTCGAGAATCTGATTGACTCTTTTGACTTGCCCCTGAGACTGAGGGTGATAAGCCGTGCTGAACAGAAGTTTGGTGCCCAATGCTTCTTGAAAACTCTTCCAGAAATGAGAAGTGAAGATACTTCCACGGTCTGAGCTTATTTCCAATGGAACACCATGAAGAGGAACAACCTTTGCTGTGTAGAGCTCTGCTAACTGGCTAGCTGAGATAGTTTCCTTGACAGCAAAGAAGTGAGCTACCTTAGTGAGACGATCAATAACAACGAAGATTGCATCGTTGCCCTTCTTGGACTTGGGAAACCCAGTAACGAAGTCCATTTCAATCATGTCCCACTTCCACTCAGGAATTTTGAGAGGTTGGAGAAGGCCGGCTGTTTTTTGATGGACTGCTTTAACACGTTGACAAATGTCGCATTCAGAAACGTATTGAGCAATTTCACGTTTCATGCCAGACCACCAATACAGAGTCTTGAGATCCTGGTACATCTTTGTACTTCCAGGGTGGATGGAAAGAGGAGTTTCATGAGCCTCCCTGAGAATGATATCCTTGAGACTTTGAATTTGAGGACCTGCAATGCGTCCTTCGAAGAACACAGTTCCCTTGTCATCAATTGAGAAGGACTTGAATTTATCATTGCCTTCCTTGATGTGCTCTACAATCTTCTTGATTTCAGTATCACGAAGTTGTTCAGAACGAATCTTGTCCTCGAGAGTTGGACTGGCTGTCAAGCTAGCAAGGTATCCTTCAGGGACAAGACCAAGGTTCAGTTTCTGGAATTCTTCATGAAGTGGAGGTTGGCTTTCCATGATCATGAGATTATTGCAATAGGATTTGCGACTGAGAGCATCGGCCATAACATTAGCCTTGCCTGGAGTGTAAGAAATGGTGAGATCAAAGTCTTTAATCTTCTCAATCCATCTCCTTTGCCTGAGGTTTAGATCTGGCTGAGTGAAGATGTATTTCAGACTCTTATGATCGGAAAAGATTTCAGTTTTGTTACCCAACAAGTATTGTCTCCATTTCTTGAGGGCAAACACAACTGCTGCAAGTTCTAGGTCATGAGTGGGATAGTTTTTCTCATGTGCATTCAACTGACGTGAAGCATAAGCCACAACTTGACGTTCTTGCATAAGAACTGCACCCAGACCTTGGAGAGATGCATCGCAGAATATCTGGAAAGGTTTGGTAGTATCTGGGCCCACTAGAACAGGTGTGGAAGTGAGTTTTGCCTTCAGGAGATTGAAACTTTCATCACACTGTGGAGTCCAAACGAACTTTTTGTCCTTCTTTGTGAGATCAGTGAGAGGTTTGGCAATCTTGGAAAAGTTTTGGACGAAACGACGGCAATAGCTAGCCAAGCCAAGAAAACTTCTGACTTGCTTCACCGTCTTAGGGGGTTTCCAATCAACAATTGCCTTAACCTTTTCCGGGTCAATGGCTATGCCTTTGGCAGAGATGATATGACCAAGATATGCAACTTCTGGAATCCAGAACTCACATTTGGAGAACTTGGCATATAGACGATGCTCGCGAAGTTTCATGAGAGTGAGACGAAGGTGTTCTCCATGCTCTTCCTCGGATTTTGAGTAGACTAGAATGTCATCGAGGTATACCACAACGAACTTGTTGAGGTATTCATGGAAGACTGAATTCATGAGTCTTGAGAACGTTGCCGGTGCATTGGTGAGACCAAAGGACATGACGGTGTATTCATATAGACCGTAACGAGTGGTGAAAGCTGTTTTTGGAATATCTTCCTTTCTGATCTTTATCTGATGGTAACCCATCCTCAAGTCCAACTTTGAGAATATTGAGGCTCCAGCAAGTTGATCAAAAAGATCATCGATACGAGGAATTGGATACTTGTTCTTGATGGTTTTCTCGTTGAGAGGACGATAGTCAACCACGAGTCTTTTTGTTTGATCCTTCTTGGCAACAAACAGAGTTGGGAAACCCCAAGCGAAGGAACTAGGCTGAATGTAACCTTTCTCCATGTACATATCGATTTGCTCCTTCAACAACTTCAGTTCAGGTGGAGCTATCTTGTATGGATGCTTAGAGATTGGAGCAGTACCTGGCTCAAGCTCGATCACGAACTCAACTGCTCTGTCCGGAGGCATCCCTGGCAACTCTTCTGGAAAGACGTCAGGGAATTCACAAACCACCGGAACATTTTCAATTGCGGGAAGGGGTTTGGCATCGAGGTTGAACAGCTGAACAGAACTTGATCCATATGGAGAATATACTATCTGGCCTGAAGTGTGGGAGAGAGTTATTGACTTTTGAGCACAGTCAATTTTAGCTTTGTGGGTCTTCAACCAATCCATACCCAGAATGACATCAATGTCAGAATTTCCCAGCAACATGAGTGAAGCAAGGAATATGCGACCTCCAATTAGGATCTCATTGTCCATGCTTATCTTGGAAGTCAACATTTGCGGTCCCGGAGAGTGAACAGTCATTTGATTGCTTAGCGGAACCAGAACTAGGTTGTACGCTTTTGCAAAAATCTTTGACACAAAAGAATGCGATGCTCCGGTATCAAACAACACTTTAGCTGGAATAGGTTTACGGTAATATACCGAGAACGACGTCAGCAGCTTCCTCAGCTTTGTCGGCCTTGATATGATTCACCCTCGCGGTCCTCCCGACAGGCCTGTTGTTGGAGTTGAAGGCTTTAGCCGGGGGAGCACGAACCATTGCCTGGTTGGTGTTGGGGCGAGGAGGTGGTGGAGGTAGCTGCACTTATCAGCGTAGTGTCCAGTCTCCTTGCACTTGTAGCAAGTGACGACACGAGGAGGACCTGGCCTTGGCTGCCCCATTGGAATCCTCTGACCCTGCATCTGAGATGGGTTGGGTGGGCGGGGACCAAAGCCTGGAGAAGCTTGGGCATTTGGAGCCCGAGTGACAGCACCATTTGGCACCTAGATGCGGCTCTTCTGCGGAGGGGTGGTCATGTTGGAGGAGGAACCACCCTCACGCGAGTGCTTGCGCGACTCTTCGAACGCCTTGCGCCCATTCTCCTCATTGAGCGCGGTGTTCACGAGCTCCACGAAGTCCTTGCACTTGATGTTGGTGAGAGCGTACTTCAGTTCCGGGTTAAAACCTCGGCGGAACCTTGCCATCTTCATGGCTTCAGTGGACACCTCGTCACCAGCGTATCGAGCGAGACGATTGAACTCGTTCTGGTAGCCGAGGACGTCCATCTTGCCCTGTTTGAGAGAGCAGAATTCCTCACGCATCCTTTCCATGAGACCATCTGGGATGTGGTGCTTCAGGAAGGCATCCTTGAAACAGCCCCAGGTGATAGGATATCCAGCTCTCATGGTCTGGTAGTTCTCCCACCAGGTAGCTGCCTGACCCTTCAGTAGGTAGGTGGCATACTTGACTTTATCCTCCTCAGCAACATGAGCAATCTCCAGAGCCCTGTTCATCTCCCTGATCCAGTCATCAGCATCCAGAGGCTCACGTGTTGCCACGAAAGCTCTCGGCCGCATGCTCAGAAACTCCTTGATGCTGACTCGCGGAGCATTCTGGTTGTTGTGCTGGTTAGCCTGGATCTGGGCCATCTGAGCCACGACCTGAGTCATCTGAGTCAACAGCTCCGTGAGCGGAGGTGGTTCAGGCGGGTTGCTCCTTGTTGGCGGCATCCTGAACAGACATTCATTTTAGCACAACAATAGAAAAGGATAGACTTGGTAACCGAAAGATAGATTATTCCGACGCATGAATAGATAACCAACAGGTACATCATCACATGTTTGAATACATTAGAATATCCAACACACCAATACATGGTTCAAAATACAAAGGATAACTAAACATAGCTAGGAATGGATACATCGGTACTCCCATGCTCATCACGCAGGACGGCGGTGAGTAGTACGACGAGAGATACAGTGAGGAGGAATCCCCCGGAAGTAGGTATGACGACGATCCACGTAGAGCGGGACTGCTCTGAGAGCAACTCTCGGTGTGGTGAAGTAGAAAGCGTCGTCTCCCTGTGCTCCAAAGCGTGGAATCCCAGTGTAACCAGCTCCGAGGTCGAGGAGTGGACCTCTGATCGGCTCGTAACCTCCAGCATCTGGCAGCGGAAACCCAGTCGTCTGAACGAATCGTGCAAAGCGCTCGTCTCCAACAAAGTCTGTGGTGTACGTAGCCAGACGAGTCAAAGCGAGGTAGAGCTGCTCCCTGACTGAGGCTAACTCCTGAGAAAGTGTGGAAGCAACTGTGCCACTATGCCTCACGAACTGAGCAGTGGTGTGCAGCCTGGAGCTATCAGACTCGTAGGTATCCAGGTTGCCGTGGAGAGTGAAGTGAACTCCCGCTGACGTGATGTAACCACGGGAGATGTGGCGATAAATAGAATCGTCAAATCCCCAGTAGTCAGCATGGAGGACGGTGAGACTCACATAAGCTGCCTGCTGCACGACCATATCCACTGTGGAACCTACTGCCTCGTAGCGGTGGACAACGCTCCTGCCATCATCCGACAGAATGTAGACGATAGCCTGGTAGTAGGTCTGGTCAAACTCTCGCTGCTGCTCGTAGACCTGGTACTCTGGTGCCCAATGGAACCCCAGATAGGTAACCATGTCTCTCAGCATCTCCGGATAACCGGCGGTGCTCTCACAGCGAGTCATCCGAACCACCTGCGGGAAGAACCTGAGATCCATCTGCAGATGATCGGGGAAGTTTTGATTAGACGCCGGTAGAGAACTGATGTGGAAAGCAACAACAAGGTTGAACGGACGAAAAGGATGTTGAAAAGAACAGGATATTGAAGCAACATCGGGAAACACGAGACCAAAAACTCCTGAGGTACTACGGAGAACCCAAAACACGTGAAATCCTAACTTGAAAGTTTAGGTGAGAACAGAAAACAACGTTGCACTTCCTTACCAGAAAAAGGGTGGGTGGGTGGGGAAAGAAGAAAAATGGCAGAATTCCTACTCTCACGTTTCATTTTTCCTATATAGCTACAAAATAGTTTCTAGACCCAACTGTGACCAGTAAAAAGGGATCCTACAGGCAGACAGGCTCTGATACCATTTGTCGTACCCGGACTTCTATAGGATACTCACCGTACGAACTGAACAGTATTCTGATGGGATTACGGGGCTTTCCGGCACCCGCGTCCTCTTACGAGCAGGCCAACACTTACGTGTGACAACCCATCGCTACTGTTCACCGTCGATGTAAACTATCCTGTAGAAATCAGGACACTACCATTGACGTACTTCATACCATACACACATGGTACGCCAACGGATTTGAACAAAAGGATAACACAACATGCCTCTACGACACAAAAGATTGAAATAAGTTGCAAATGGCCCTCACTAGGGCAGAGATAGCAAATACAATCATCCAGAGGACACATGTCCCAACATAGCATCATTACATCTCAGCGGAAGCATACAAAGGGGTCTGAGTACAGACAAATCCAAATAGGCTTAAGAAGCCGGAAACTGAAAATAAAGACGGAGCCCATCCACGGTGTCTCGGATCCTGCCCGGGTCCACTAACTACTCGTCAGCAGCCTCGTCAAACTCCACGTAGTAGCCGTCACATGGATCCTCGTAATCGTAGTCTGCGGAAACCACAGCCCCAAAGGGGGTCAGTACATAGACGTACTGGCAAGCAAGACTCACAGTTCACCAAAGTATAGCCCGTCAACACAAGCACAGATGACTTGGGTTCAACGGAAGGAAGGGGATATAAAAGATGCTGCAACTGGCGGCGCTAACCAACTACAGAGATTCTATCACTTCCAACTATCAGAAAGGGGATAAGATCGAGTGTTGTAACCAACTGAAAGATAACATCAAACAAACCCATCCTGGATCTCGCCCCTTATCCAAAGAAGCAATCCGAGGATAACTCACACAGTTGGATTAAGATGTAACAAGTTATTGTGACAATAATCCTATTACTAGTCAAATTGATAATCATGGGGTGTGAGATTATGAATCATTAGGTTTAAGTTGTCCTGAGTACTTGTTAGCCAGTACTTTCACCAAGTTAACCATAACCGCGGAAAACACGGCTTCTCGAGAAGATTATCCCTGCAGGGTTGCACCAATTTAGCCGTACACGTATGAATAACCCACCAGATGGGATGCCTCCCACCAAGCGGGGCACTCAACACAACTCAACTCTTCTTCGCATCAAGCCCAAAGCACCTTGGGCGCACGGCTAATCGAGCCCAGAAGAAAATGGACCCTCATAGCACTCTAAGAACGTGTCCCCCTATATGCCGACTACAAAAGTTCCACCCTGCGCTGGGCTCGCAAAAACATGCATGCGGCAAATAGAAAGCACGAACTAAATGAGATGATTTGGACGAGATGCGAATCGAATCAAATTGAGGGGGCGCCCATACTCGCTTCCCACATGCGGGTAGTGCGCTCATCATGGATCAGTAGACAAGACCCTTTTCCTATTAGGGTCGACACTAGCAGGCCTCAAAACCACACAGGGCCTCCTGCCGGTGCCTTATCATCAAATTATTATTAAGTAATAACATTAGCATGATTGATTGATTGATTAAACATCGAGCCCCCAGAACATAATGAAATAGTAACAGAAAGTAACGTGTAACAGACTCGAGCAAAACAACCTAAGCATGCTAGTAAGACACTGGCTCAATCAATAGGGTTGTAGGAGGGGTGGTGAGGCCATATCAGGGTTTAAGGATTCATGTGATAGGTTCGTAACAGAAACAACTACCACTAAGGCTAGCAAGAATAGACAACGGAAAGTATCGGTAACCAGGGTTGAAAGGAACACAATGGTTCATGTGAGTGATAACTTGCCTGCGAACTTAGCAGCCTGGTACTGAACTAGATCCTCAGAAGGGGTGCTGTAAAGATCGTCTGTCTCAACGTCGTCGTCTATTCGAGAAGAAGCAAACAAACAAAACAGGAATGTAAACAATCATTATCATGGCATTGTGCACAATCAAGATGATGCATGACAAGTTAATGGTTGCATCAAAATAAACTAGCTAACATGATAACACAATTTAAATGGACCCCTATGCTAAATTGAGGTGCATATGGAAAAGGTCCATAGATTAAGTGGAACAAATGATTTACAATTAGTTATTATGTGAAAGTTGTTATCATGATGCATGCATGATGGTAACAACAAAATAACAATAAATAACAATAATAGATGCAAGTGATAAAAGGATTTAACAAGTTTTGGAAATTATTTATTAAGTTTAGAAAGTTTGGTTACTTAAACATGTCACACAAGCAATTATTGTTTTCATCAATTTAAAGTGTGCAAAACAATTAACAAAATTTATATTTGAAAAGAACATCAAATTTTAGTTGGATTACATGTTTCAAATATTGAAATTTGATTTAGGATGAATTTATTATGAATTAAACAATATTGAACAAGTTTTAATTGAATTTAAAACAAGTGTGAATTTTATTTGAATTTTATTTGTTCAAATCATAAATTCAAATTAACATTTGAAAAGTTCACACTTTGAAGGTTTGAAAACATATTTTGCATGTTCAAAAATATTTTATATTAAGCAAGTTATGATTTTATCAATTTTAATTGAATTAAACAAGTATTAAATTATTTAGGCAATTTAAATTATTCAAACAATGAAACAAAATTTATATTTGAATAGGATATTCAAAATGGTATGAAAAACATATTTTATTTGCCTTGTTTGGAATTAGTATGAATTATTTATGAATTATTGCAAATTACATTTGAATTATTCAAATTTGAATTTTAAATGCATTTTGAAAATTCAAAATAGGAAACAAAAGTTACCAAAAGGTAGATAATTGAATTCAGACTAGCACACATATTTTATTTTCAGTTTTTAGAGTTATAAAATAAAAGTTATAAGCAAAATGCTGTCAGGGACCAATCTGTGATTTAATTGGACCTAGACTTGATTACAGAAAGTTTAAAATTCGTTTTATACACACGGGAGATACACCCTGTCACTGCCAGGGGGGCCCAAGCATTGCTGTGCTTGCGTGGCCACACGAGTGACTGACAGGGGGCCCTCCCTGTCAGTACTCCACCGAAAAAAGGTGGGGATTTTAACCCCAGGTGCTAGGGATCGAACCCAGCACCTCGCCCTCGCGCACAAGGGACTGAACCACTGCGGTGTGTTTTCGCTCGTTTGACAGTAAGCTGCAGAGAGTTATTCTTCAGAATCAAGCGTTACTGAAATTCGCTGACGGAACAAACTGAACCTGCCAGAGTTCCTGCCGGCGGCGAGCAACGACGACGTGCTCGTGCTGATGGGCTGCTGCGCTGCTGCTGGACGCGAGCGGATGCAGAACTGGACGCGCAACAGAGAGGAGGTGAGTTGGGAGGGAACGGTGGCGCTCACCGCGTCGTCGTGGTTGCAGTGGCTCGACGGTGGCGCGGCCGGCGGCGATGTCGTGGATGGCGTCGCAGCTACCGAGGTTCTCCGGCTCCGCTCAGGTGTCCAACGTGGAGAGGAAAGAGTGGGGGGCTGGTTTCGGTGCTCAGCGAGGTAGACGGGGCGCTGCAACGGCGAGGAGCTAGCTAGGTTCAGTCATGGCGGCGGCGGTGGTTTAACGGGGAGGTTCAGAGAGGAGACCACGGCGAGGGAGAGATGGGTGGACGGCGGAGCGAAGGGGGAATAGTAGCCTAGGGTTAGGGGTAGGTGGCGCGCTTCCCTAGGGCTCTTATAGGGGGCTAGGGAGCCTCCTGGCCGTCGACGCCGTCGTGCTGCCGCCGTGGCGCTCTGGATGCGCTGCCGTACTTCAAACAGAAGAATCGCACGCATTTCAAAGCGGTACGAGGCGCGAAGCGGGCTGGGCTGCGGGTTAGTTAGTGGCTAGGTGGGTTGGGCTTGGTTAGCTGCCGCGCGCGGTAGTTAGCTGTTGCTTATTTATTTTTCTTTTCTGTTTTTTTTGTAGCAAGATAAATTGGAAGGAAATGTTAGGGTTTTTGGTTTTAAAATTTTTGAGAAAATTCATGGGGCAATGTTAGCTCAAAAGCTAACAGTTGGCAAATAGGTTTTTGAAAATTCAAACTTTTACATTGCTGTTTGGAAAATAAGCCAATTTAGATGGTTTTTGAATATTTAAAATGATTAATAAATCAACCTTTTAACAAGGTGACCCAAAAGAACTAATTGGACACAAGGAATAAAGGAATGTTTTGGTTATTATTTTTATAGTTTCAAATTGGTTCTGTTTGAAAATATTTGATTTGAATTGGAATATTTTGTTAAGTAATATAGAAACAACAACTTAGTAGGGTGAACCCTATTATTAGTTGGATTAGAAACATTGGAATGGTTTGATATTTTATAATTTCCAAATGAGGTGTTGATGATGATTTGCTTTGAATTTGAAAACCAATTTGGAATGACTTAGTGGAATTTATAACACCATTTTATCAATTGATCCATATTGAAAATTATGACAACAAATAGATGGTTTTTTTATTTGTGATTTTATTCCAAAAGTTGTAACAGAGCAAGTATGAAATAACCATTTGAATTTGAGTTTCATTATGAAAACAAGATAAAACATATGCAAAACAAATAGTAACAAATGCAAACAAATAATTAAACATGATGACATGATGCAATACTTGAATTAAAACAAGAAACAACACATTCTAAGGGATATTTCATACTTGGGATGTTACAGAGTAGCCGCGTGAGGTAGGAACTAGACACTGCAAACAACACGATCTACCCAGGTTCAGGGCCCTCGTGAGGAGGTAAAACCCCTACTCCCGCCTTTCTCTTTGTATTCTGGTGTCTCACCGAGTAGCCACAGTACAATGTTCTTGCTACCGAGTAGCCACTCTTCTCTCTTAGTGATGAACTAGGTCAAGAATCTAGGGTTTCCTGTGTCCCAGCATGCCATCCTCACGCAGGAGGCGGCGGGGCACCTTATATACACGGTGCCCAGCCGGATACGTCCAAACACGGACAAGTGTCGACATAGTGTGCACATCGTCCTTCTTCCGAGTTCCCGCTGACAGCTTTGGTTCCTAATCTTGGCTGCATCCGGAAAGTCGTTGGGCAAAACCAAGGGGACAGTCTGGTATCACTGTGCCAAACACAGAGTAGGGCCCCCTTATCCTGCGACCGCCTGCTTCCACACTGTCGCTGTCAGGCAGGCCGGTCCCAGATGAACAGTAGTTTGAATAGTGCCAAGTACGGACCCAGGATACGCGGGATCCTGTGTCAGAACGGCTCCTTTGACTTCTGGCCCGAGTAGATTCCCGCCAATCTTACTCGGGCCAGCTCTTCTACTCGAACGGACATAACTCGCTTAATATCTCCTTCTGGTCTTCTTTTCGTAAGACCGAGTAGCAGTCGACCGGGTAGCAAGTACCGGGTAGGAGGCTACTCGACCAAACTTCTCTTCTGACTGTTGCCTTTACCACTTTCCTTTACCCTACTCGGGGGTAATCCCCCGACAGCAGTCCCCGAAGCTCGTAGAGTCTTGCGAACACGTTCACTAGGCTCTGCCAGCTTTAAAACCAATCTTTGCAACACCACCCTTGAGCCTCAAGATGCCGAGTGAAACCTCCGGGTAGCACTCTGGAAAGTGCCTTGGGTCTCTTTTCTTCCGAATAGGGCTAGTCTCCTTCTCTGTGTCCGAGTAAAAGGACTTAGATAATTTCTCAAGCAGAGTCTCTGCAGCGCAGAGCACAATCCAGCCTTCTGTGCTGCAACTGGGCACGTGTCAAGCATCCGCGACCCCGACGTCTCGCTGCCCAGGACACGAAGTGCCACGCGCCCAGTTTTCACGGAGTGGGCCCACCGTCTCGTCATGTCCCATCAAGCGCAGTAATAACCCACGATCTGGTCGTGGGATCAACTGTGGCCGTTACGCGCGCGTTCCGCGCTTGCGTGCGTTTCTAACCGGCCACAGGCCCCACCACACGAGAGTTATGGCCACGATCGATCCCACTACCCCGATGGTAACGGTAATCTGAGGAGAGGGTATAAATACCCCCATCGGTAACTTCCTTTTCTCCTTCCTCCGTACTTTCTTCTTTCGCCTCTCTGTTTCTTCTCCGCCGCCGAGCTCTCCGCCGCCGCGCAACTCTTTGCGCCGCCGCGGATTCACTCTCTCCATCAGATTCTTCCAAAGTTCTTACCATCTTCTCACTCGCTGCCATGGCTGCTCGCGCCGGCTGGGCTAGTTCTGATGTCACCGTCGATGACTGCTCCTGGCTCGTGAACACCCGGAGGGTTCCTCCTGGTGTTCAGTGCCGGCCGTCCGACGGCGAAATCGTTCCGGCCCCGCGGGAGGGCGAGCATGTCGTCTTCCTCGCGCACTTCGCGCGAGGATTCGGCCTGCCGGCTTCCGATTTCCTCCGCTCCTTTCTGGACCACTTCGGTGTTCAGATGCATCATCTCCCCCCAAATGCTGTCGTCTTCCTCGCCTATCACACCGTGGTGTGCGAGGCCTTTCTTGGCGTCCGCCCCACGGTGCAGACATGGCTGAAGTACTTCCACCTCCAGCAGCAGAGCACAGGGAAGAAGGACGGCGCGGCCTCTGGCAGCCGGGTAACTGACACCGGCAGCGCCATGATGGTGCAGCGGACGGGAACCAATCACCCTCGCATCAAGGGCTTGGATTCCGTCCGTATGTGGCAAAAATCCTTCCTCTACGTGAAGAATATCCCCGCCACAAAGGGGGGGAAAGGTAACGGACCGCATCAACCTGCCTGCTTGGAGCAATCGGGCTCCATCCGGGCAGAATTGGAAGATGAAGCCCTCCAACAATCGCAACGCCGTGCAGATGGAGGAGCGGCTCGCTGAAATAATCGGAGAGGGCCTCAAGAGCGATGATCCCGTGGCCTGCTGGATCCGGAACCGGGTGCTGCCTCTGCAGCAGCGTTCCCACCCAATGTGCTACTTGGGAGGCCCCCGTGATTGCACTCGGACGACCACGTTCGAGCTCAGCAACGAGGACGTCGCCGCGCACGCAAGGTCCATCCTGACCATAGGCCTCCGAGATAACTGGCAGTATGGGTTCATCCCCTTCAGCCGCACGAAGCCGATCCCACGGGTACGTTCTCCTTACTCTGCTTCCAGTATATATGTAATCCGAGTAGATAGCCTGCTCTCCTTGCTGCGACTAGCAACTGCATTCTGCGCCGAGTAGAGCACGCTGCAGTACTGCTTAGGCCTGATATGCTTGATGTTTGCACGCCTTGTCAAGTAGCTTACTTAGGAGAAATACTTAGGCTTAATGTGCTTGTTGTTTGCACGCCTTGCCGAGTAGGACACTTAGCAAACTTCCCTAGGCTTAGTGTGCTTTGTGTTTGCACACCCATCCGGGTAGAATGCCTTCACGCTACTCGGCTAATTTGCAATGTTTCTCTGTCTTTCAGGTCCTTGACCGCCAGCTTGCTGAGAGCTGTGAGCGCTTCGAGGGCAACTGGTCATCTGACCGAGAGGAAGATGACCAGGCCTCCTTCGAGACCATGGACCAGCTCGATCCTTCTAACGCCGCCCAGGCGGGTGATCATCCCACGGAATCGTCCCTTCGTGACTGGTCCGAGGATGAAGTTGAAGGTAATTGAACTTATCCCCTCTGACCGCGAGCAGCGCAAACCAATCGCTTTCTGCTTCTGAAGTGCTTTTCTTCCTTTCTATTTCACAGATGTCGCTGATGCTGGCGGCGAAGACGAGGATGAGGATGAGGCAGCCCAGGTCGTCAAGCCTCTTGCAGTTGCCGCTCCTGCCACCCGCAAACGGACAGGTAGTGGCGCCCAAGAACCTCCCGCCAAGAAGAAGAAGACGACCGAGAAGACGACTAAGAAAACCGTGAAGAGGAAACGACCACCGATCCCTAGCCGCAAGGGGTAAGTTCCTTCTCGGTTGCACGCTTCTGTTTACTCCGTTCTTCTCGGTTGACTCATAATCTTTTTGCTTCGTTGTTTCCTCTTGATTTCCTCTGCCCTCTTCTTGCTTTTGAACACAATTTTCTCTTCAGAGACCCCTTGGACGCGGACGCCGCTCTTGCGTCCACTGAGACCCAGAAGAAAGCCGCCATCGACGTCGACAAGGTTATCGATCTCGAGGGCGACGAGAACAACGCCGCCAACGCATCATCAGAGGGCACCGATGCCCGGAAAGCCGAGCTGGAGCAGCAGTCCCGCGCAGATCAAGAAGCGCAGGACGCTGCTCACCAAGAGAAGCCACCTTCTCCTCCGGCCAACACCGCCGAGGAGAACCAGGATCAAGAGACCGAGATGCACCACGATGCCGCCCTTGAGCGACAGGAAGAAGGAGAAGAGCAGCCAGCAACAGGGGCTGCTGGACAAGAAGACCCCGCGGCCCAGCCGCGGGTAGAAGAAATGGATGTCTCACAGCCGGATCCCGCTGCCGAGCAGCGGGTAGAAGAAGTCACCGTGACGGAGGAGTACCCATTGAGCGACGCGCAACCTGATGCCGCGCAGGGTAGCGCTCAGCCAGACGCCGCACCGGATAGCGCGCCCCTGGCGCCACCAACAGATCAAGGCAGCGCACAGCCAGATTCCTCCTTGGTGCAGATAACCGAGGCTGCAGCCAGCCCTCCGGCCCGGCCGCTTACAAGGAAGAGTTCAAGACCAGGCGATAACGTCCCAGAGCCTCGAGCAAGTACTCGACTTGATCGGCTTCATCGACGCCAAGTGGGACAGCAAAGTTCTCGGCAACGCCAATTGGAACGGCACCGATCTGGGCGACATCGACCATATGCGTCTGGATTGGAACAAGGTGGACTTGGGTTACAAACCCATGACTGTCTCGACCACCTCTGCTACACTTGCTGCCAAGATGTTTGTCCACCGCAAGAACGCCGAAGACCTCGAGCAATCCTACGCCATAAGTTCCTATTCATCCTCTCCGAGTTGCATTTTCACTTCTTTTCTACTCTTCTTCTTTTCCTTATCCATCACCCAGTCCCCGAGATTCTGGCCGAGTAGGCGGACACTCTCCCCAGTAGCCACCTTCTCGGGTTGAATCTCAAGTACTTTGCCTGATTCTTGTTTCTTTTGCTTCTCAGAACAGCGTACTGAAACGGACCAACTTGCACCGTCGGCTACTCTGGAATCACGCCATTGCCAAGAGGCGCATTGCTGCCTTGGAAAAAGAGAAGATGATCGCCGAGGAAGCCGACAAGGAAGTGATGAACAACACTCTGAGGCTGTCTGAAGTTGAAGGTACGCTTCTAGCTGCGTGGTTCTTGCGTTTGGTGTTTACGCCCGCTTTTGCTTTTTGCGCTAACTAATTTTACTCTGCAGGGAAGCTGAAGGCCCTAACTGACGAGCACGAGAACTGCCGTGCCTTCGTCGAGAGTGGCCAGGCCACCATCAAGAGATTGGAAGGTACGTTGCCGTCTACTCGGCTTTTCCTGTGTTTCTTTCTTTCGCTTTTCTGCTAACCGTGCTTTGCTCTTTTCAGAAGATCATAAGAAGTTTGTTGAAGAACATCAGGATTGCCTTAAACCTGCTGAGGTGAAGCAGCAGTTGTCCAGCCAGGCCGTCGAGCTGATGAAAGAGCACACTACTGAGATGGAGAAGCTCCAAGTCCAGCTGCAGACTGCGCTCCGGGATGCTATCAATCTTGGTGCCGAAAGGGACAGAGTAATCGCCGAGAAGGCAAAGAGCGAAGCAGCAGCCAAGGCCAGGGAGAGAACCCTCAAACAGGAGTGTGAGGTGCTAACGAAGAGCAACGCTGGGCTCTTCACTCAGCTAGAGGAGCTCCGCTTGATCCAAGAGAAGCATATATCCAACGAGGAAACATGGAAGACCCAGCTGTTAGGCTGCGCCATGATTTGAACAGTAAGTGCTCCCTTTTCTCCGCTTCTCCGCTACTCGGCTGCGCCTTTTTTCTCTGCTTCTCGTTTCACGCTTCCACTCTGTTACTGTTTCTGATCTTCTCGATAGCTCTTGCAGGAATCTTTCCCAACCTTGAATCTTCTAGCGTGCCTGCCCTGGAAAAGGTCCGAGCAGCTCGTGCTGAGAAGGGCGAGCCTTTGGACACCAGAGCAGAAATCGAGGAAAGTATCCTGATTATGCAGAGCCAGTGTCCGCGGCTAGCGGGCGTGGGCACCGAGTTGGTGCGCGTCGCCTTCCAAATCCACAACATCTTCTGGCCTGATGACTACGCGCCGACAACGATCTCCGGACTTGCCTTGAAGCTGCAGCGCGTGAAAGCTGAACTGAAGAAATGGCGTGCCTCGGGAGCTCGGGCAGGTGCGGACATGATGTTGCTCTTCGTCACCACCTGGTACGAAAACCTGAACATGCAGATTATCCGCGAGATGCGCCGAGACTCCAGGTGGGAGAAGGACCCCGACTGCGTGGCTATTCGCCAGGTGATTGCTCACGAGGTCGCTCAGTATGCCGACACAACAACCTTCATCGACGGCCTCACCGAGCCCGACACCGAGGTGGACGAGGGCGGGGAGGAGGATGAAGACGAGGAGACGGACACCGATGAGCCGGACCTGAGCTACTTCGACTCTCCAGCTGTCAAGGACGGGAAGGGGAAGGCCGCGGTCATCACGGGTAGCGACGAGGAGGACGAGAACGTGGAGATGTCGATCGACACCTCCGCGCTCGAGTTTGGCACCTCGTCGGGAGCTGCCCTCGACGACACCGTCAACCTTCGCGCCCACGCCAGCGGTTCCACCTCCGCGACAACGCCCGTCTCGGTGGCCACGGCCACTTCAGACCAGGTAGCCACCGAGCCCAACGCCGAGGACGAAGCATCGAAGCTTGTTGATGCCAGCGCAGAGGCGGACACCACCACTGCCACTACTGAAGACGAGGCAGCTAAGGCTAGCACCGAGAACGCCGCCTCGGCCTGAGTTTATCCTGCAGCTTTATTTCTCAAACACTTATCAGATCCCCGGGATGCCGGGTGCAAATGTATCAGACTATTTATTGATGGAGGGATAATAACCCGGTAGGCTAACTCCGGGGTGTAACCCGGCCCAAGGGACACGGCGCAGGATCCGGCTAAGGATAATGAAACTTCTGGAAGGCCCAAAGTTTGTAGGCCTCGTAACCCGGATTGTGGGTTGCGGTAAGGAAAGCTAGGGTTTGTAAGCAGTGTCCGGGTAGGATTCCGGGTGCGCCTTGGAGGGCAAGTCAGGAGGGTACGGTGCTTTATAAACCGACCCCTACGTCTAGTTTGGGGAGATCTGAGAACCCTTGAAACATCGCGTGGTATCGAGCATCAAGTGTAATCCCAGAGTTGAGTTATTATATCAAGATCGGAGACTCGGCGACTTTGATTGCCGGCTACCAGATCGAATTGCACCATGTTTTCCTCTGAGCTAAACCCTCTCCCAAATACCTGTGTCGTCTTGCCCCAAGATCAGTTACCCCCGGTAACATTTGCCGTGATTATCCCACGACAGTTGGCGCCCACCGTGGGGCCTGTCCAAAGGTGTTTACATCACGGAGAAGCTCGGAAGGGCATGGAAAATCTTGTCATTGGTGATATCTACATCGACCACGAAGGAGAAAAGAGGTGGACGATTCCGGCTGGGGGCCAGAATCGGATCACCTCGAGTCCGGATCTATATTGACGATCGGCCGGATCAACTCTTCATCGGCACGGTACGAACGACTAACTTAAAAAGGACAATGTCATGTGCATACTACAGGGACTTCCAGCAGGAACGTGAAGACATTAAAGCAAGCGGCAACTCGATTTCGTTGGCCGCGCCGGACACTCAGATGGCGGAACAAGAGGTAACATGGAGTAGAAAAGACCATCCGGTGAAAATAGAGCGTCCCAGGGAGTCTTGGCATTGGTGGTTGCTCCACAGGTTAATGGTTACGAATTGAAGAAGGTCCTGATGGACGGTGGAAGCAGCATCAACATCCTTTATTGGGAAACCTTCTTACGGATGAATCTCAAAGAGTCTCAGTTACAAAAAAGTTCGACAATCTTTCATGGGATCGTGCCAGGTCAATCGGCGAGCCCCGAGGAAGGATCACCTTGGAAGTTGCTTTTGGAGAATCGACGGATAATTATCGAATTGAGTGGCTCACGTTCGAGGTGGTCAAATTGCGCATTCCTTACCAGCACTGTCTGGGAGGCCGGCTTACGCCCAATTCATGGCTAGGCGTGCTACGTGTATTTGCAGCTGAAATCCCGGGTCCTAAACGGACCATCACTATACATGGGAACCGGGATGTAGCGGCCGAGTGCGACGA
Organism: Alopecurus myosuroides; assembly: GCA_028641055.1. Lineage (NCBI taxonomy): Eukaryota > Viridiplantae > Streptophyta > Magnoliopsida > Poales > Poaceae > Alopecurus > Alopecurus myosuroides. The sequence continues at coordinate 101,181 of JAPCYS010002897.1, forward strand.
AGGAGATTCAGTTATGGCGAGCAGGCATGCCGGAAGGAAGAGCTCGAATATTACCGGTCTCAAGTAAATCCGGACGATATAACAGCCTTGAAAAGCCGATACTGAGGATGAGAGAGCAAAATTCAAGGCAGCGCAAGACACCAAGAAGATAGATTTTGTCGAAGGGGATTCTACTAAGCAGTTTACCATAGGGTCTAACCTGGGAAAGGAGCAGGAGGGAGCGCTCGTGGAGTTTATTCGCTCGAATGCAGATGTGTTTGCCTGGACACCTAGCGACATGCCGGGTATCCCTACAGAATTGGCTGAGCACAGTTTGCATGTGGATCCCAAGTCCAGGCCCGTGAAGCAAGGTTTGAGGAAAATGAATGAGAAAGAAGGAAGGCTATAGGCGAAGAGATCGCTCGGCTATTGGCAGCCGGCTTTATCATGGAAGTAATTTCACCCGGATTGTTGCTAACCCGGTTCTGGTGATGAAAAAGACCAACGAGTGGAGGATGTGCATTGACTTCACGAGTCTCAACAAACATTGCCCAAAGGATCCGTTCGCGCTGCCAAGGATAGATCAGATTATAGACGCAGTAGCTGGAAGCGATCTGTTATGCTTCCTGGACGCATATCCGGGTATCATCAGATTAGCTCAAAAGAGAGGATTGGGAGAAAACATCATTCATAACCCCTTTTGGGGCCTTTTGTTATAAAACTATGACGTTTGGGTTGAAGAACGCTGGCGCAACTTACCAACGGTGTATTCAAAAGTGCTTTGAGGACCAAATCGGACGTAACGTCCATGCCTATGTGGATGACGTGGTCATCAAGACTAGGAAGGAGGAGACATTTATCGATGATCTAAAGGAGACGTTCAAAAACTTGAGGAGGTACCAGATGAAGCTTAACCCGACAAAGTGCGTGTTTGGAGTTCCAGCTGGGAAATTACTCGGCTTCATAGTTTCCGAGAGAGGAATCGAGGCAAATCCGGATAAAATCAAGGCCATCCAGAGTCTGAAAAAACCGGAAAATTTGAAGCATGTTCAAAAGCTCACGGGCTGCGTAGCAGCCTTTAGCCGATTCATATCCAGACTCGGAGAAAAAGCAATACCATTGTACCGGCTCTTGCGGAAATCAGATAAGTTCGTGTGGGATCAAGAGGCAGACGAGGCATTTGAGGCACTAAAGAAGCAGTTATCTGAAGCACCAGTACTAGCGGCGCCGGGTCCTAAAGAACCTATGTTACTATATGTGGCAGCTGGCCCCCGAGCCGTCAGTGCAGTAGTTGTTGTGGAACGCCAAGAGGATGGGAAAGGATACCCGGTTCAGAGGCTGGTTTATTACGTCAGCGAGGTATTATCAGAAGCAAAGCAGCGCTATCCACATTGGCAAAAGTTGGTGTTCGGGGTCTTTATGGCCAGCCGGAAGCTGAAGCCGTATTTCCAAGAACACCCCATAACAGTGGTTAGTTCAATACCAATGTCGGATATCATCAGAAACTCGGACGCGACGGGAAGAATAGCCAAATGGGCGATAGAGATGGGGGGTTATCATATCAACTACGAACCCAGGTCAGCAATCAAATCTCAAGCTTTAATTGATTTCGTTAACGACTGGACACATACAGGCATGACTGCAACGGTTCCAAATTCCGAGTCATGGATCATGCACTTCGACGGATCAAAGCAGTACGAGGGATCAGGAGCTGGGGTAGTGCTAACATCACCCAAAGGGGACAAATTGAGTTACGTGCTACAAATTCACTTCGACTGTTCCAACAACGTGGCCGAGTATGAGGCCCTATTGCATGGCTTAAAGGTAGCCAAAGAGATGAACATCAAGAGGATACGATGCTTCGGAGATTCGGACCTTGTGGTACAGCAGGTGTCAGGAACGTGGGATAGAAAGGACGCAACTATGGCAGCATACCGCAGGGAAGTTGATAGGGTTGCAGGATGTTTTTCCGGGTATGAGGTGGAGCATATAGACAGAAGAAAGAATGAGGCAGCCGATGCCCTCGCCAGACTCGGCTCAGAGCCGGTTCCACCTAACGTTTTCCTGGACGAATTATGGCGACCATCAGTTAAAATCGAGTCAGAGGAGGAATTAGCAAATCAAGACCCGGATTCAGGACTCGTAGCCACTGTACGCACTATTCCCGAGTGGACAGAACCGTTTTTGGCCTACCTATCACGAGGCGAGTTACCACAACAGGAGGTATTAGCAAGGCAAATTTTGAGGCGAGCAAAGGGATATTCTATCATCAATGGGGAATTGTATAAGAGAAGTGCAGCAGGAGTCTTTTTGCGCTGCGTAGCGCCGGAAGAATGCAGACAGATTCTCAAGGAAATCCATGAAGGCGACTGTGGACATCATGCGTCCACAAGGTCTCTTGTGGCTAAAGCTTATCGACACGGGTTTTTCTGGCTCACGGCCCTAGCGGATGCGGAACGATTGGTAGCAAGGTGTGACGGATGTCAAAGGTACGCTCGCCAAACCCATGTGCCGGCTATGGAGTTGCGGACTATCCCGTTTGCCGTTTGCCTGGGGTATGGACATGGTTGGCCCCTTTCATATGTCACCATGCAAGAAGACACATCTTTTGGTGGCTATTGATAAGTTTACCAAGTGGGTTGAGGTTATGCCAGTTACTAATTGTGAAGCAGCTACAGCAGTCAAGTTCCTGAAAAGGATTATCTACCGGTTCGGGTACCCCCACAGCATAATTACCGACAATGGAACCAACATGTCCCTTGGTGAGATGGAGAAGTTTTGTGGCAACAATGGAATCCGGCTCGATGTGGCATCGGTGGCTCATCCCCAGGCCAATGGACAAGTGGAGAGAGCAAACCAAGAATTGCTTCGCGGATTAAAACCACGATTGCGAGTTCCCTGTGTCAGGGCTGCTGGTGCATGGGTCGAAGAACTTCCTTCTGTGGTTTGGGGTATCAACACTACACCTAACAGATCCACTCAGATGACACCCTTCTTCATGGTCTATGGTGCGGAAGCAGTGTTACCGAGTGACATTATTCACGATTCGCCTAGAGTATCAGCTTACGTCGAAGTAGAGAACGAAAAAACCCGGCAGGACGCCGTAGATATGTTAGAAGAGCTAAGAGAACAAGCCCTGGAAAGATCAGCCATATATCAGCAAGATCTACGGAGGTATCATAGCCGGCGTGTGAAGACCCGGGTATTCCAGGAAGGAGACTTGGTTCTGCGCCTGGTACAGTAAAACGAAGGAAAACACAAATTATCACCACCATGGGAAGGACCATTTATCATAAGCCGGAATCTGCATAAGGATCATTTGATAGATGCAAGGGAAGAGTCGGCTACAGTCAACGACACCGCACACACCGCTTCATCTATGCAAGAAAGAGATAGACCATGGAACGTGGCTCAGCTACGTCCGTATTATACTTAGTAAAGACTATATTGGCAAGTGGAATTGCACGATGTAATAGGCAGCAGGTTTTCTGACGTACTCTTTTCCTATCCAGGGTACCTTTGGGGACTGGGGGTTTTTAATGAGGCGGCTTGCTGACCTACATTTTTCATATCAAGTAAAGAGATGGTTATCAAGAAAAGAGACATTTTTCATATCAAGTAAAGAGATGGTTATCAAGAAAAGAGACATTTTTCATATCAAGTAAAGAGATGGTTATCAAGAAAAGAGACATTTTTCATATCAAGTAAAGAGATGGTTATCAAGAAAAGAGACATTTTTCATATCAAGTAAAGAGATGGTTATCAAGAAAAGAGACATTTTTCATATCAAGTAAAGAGATGGTTATCAAGAAAAGAGATGGCTGTTATCAGGTTATGAATTCTCAGTACGATGCGTATATCTAGGTCTTGGGGGCTGGTCGCTTAAATAGCACAGTTACAAACTCAAAGAACCGGCCATGATGCCTATGAGTTATAAGGGCCGATTACTTGCAAACGAGTACGGCTACAATCTTATAACCGGACAAAGAAGTCCAAATTTCTTGGCTATTCTTACTTAAGCTCGATGTGACTCGCATTGAAGTGGCATGATTTGTTCGCTTACGATGGCAGTTAGTCATGAAACCCGACGGGGATTGACTGGCTACGTCTTCGTATTGATGTAACAACATGGTATCCACGCGAAAGCCGGCTTACAGTACAAGACAGTCAAAAGGGTCATCTAAACCACAAGTTATGCAGAGTACAAGGTTGAATAGCTGGAAACTCAACTACTATTAAGCATAACTTCAAAACCTATGTGAAACAACTCGTGGATCTTTGTGAAAATAGCAATAAGCATTTTGTTCCCTTTTCAAGATCAAGTGTCCTAAACTCTGCAATCTGGGCCCGGTAGCTTGAAATCTTGAAATGAGAAAAACTAGCTTACTTGTATAGTTGCAAAAATCCAAATATCCGAGTCTTGGGGACTTGGGGACTTCGAAGCAAAATCCGCTTGTCAATACCCATGAGACCCGGAAATTGAGTTTTCACAAAAGGAACAATAAGTAAAACCAGATATCGAGAACAGATGAGCTTAAACTTAAAAAGGCCGGAACAGGCATCGAGTATATCAAGGCCTTAGCGTGCATTACAAAATCCTGGTGAGAAAATATCAAAGGTGCACAGGCGCACCGCCCAAAATATGACTATTTCAAAAAGTATGTCGACCGACTGGCGCTTAAGAAGAGGCATTAGAAATCATATATCACTCGGCGTCCATCTTGGCCTTACCCTTGCCATCATTGGTGGTAGCAGCAGCACCCGGATCAGCGGTACCAGCCCCTGCAGGGGGCGGAACAACTGGTGTTGAGGCAGCAGGAGCAGAGCCGGCTTCAGCTTGCTTCTTGGCAGCCTCCGCCCTTATCGCAGCAGCTTCCTCCTTCCACCGTGCCAGCATGTCATACGGCTCAGGAAGATCCGACTTAATTACTTTATCGGCAGAATCATATGCTGGAACAAGTATGTTAACATCCAGTTCATCAACAATTACGCTGGCCGGGTAACGGACCTCCTTCTGGACGGCCTGAAAATCCTTTACTGAAAACTTGGATCCATCAAGCTTGAACTCTGGGAAGCCGCCCATAAGCCTCGCTAGCTCGAGCTTGGGGAGATAAGCTTTCGCAAGTGCAAGCCCCCGGGTCACTCCAACCCGGCAAGATGAGCGCTTACAGTGCCGAATCCACTCGGGAACAGTGGATAGGGCGTCCAACAGCCTTTTCAGATCAATATGTCCTCTGCCCGGCCACCGCAACTCATCAAGGATCCATTTGGTTCCGGCACATAGTTGCCGGATAGCGCTATTCATGGTTTTCAGCTTGGCCATGTCATCTTCTTCCGGCATGGTTTCGTCCGGGCCTGAGGAAATGGAGACATAAGTCGGGAAACTATTGCTATCTATCAAAAAGATAAACCGGAGGAGGAAACGTACCAAGTAAAGCACGATATGTGTCTGATATTTGGACGGAAAGGCTTGTTAGGTCATCTTCTGCCCGGTGCCCTTTTCCTATATTTTCTCATTATCAACTTATTCCTCCTAGACTCGGCCTCGGCTGCCTCACGTAAAGCTACCTCCTTTTCGATGAGCTTGGTGGCGCCCGCCAGTTTTTCCTCGGATTGAGTTACGAAAGCCTGCATGCATGCAAACAAAGGATCAGTTGGGTAGAGGAATAAGTTATCAATCGCTTGTATAACAAAGTCCCAAGTAAATTATGAATCAATTCACTCGGAACTTGGGGACTGGATAAAGGCATAAGCAACTTTAGTCGGATTTACCCCGTGTTTGGCAATCAAAGCTCCCAAGATGTTCTCCTCATTGGACCTTAAAGTGCGAAGGGTTTCTAGAATCTGGGTAAAGTTCAGTTCCTCGGATCGAGCACCGGAAGAGCCGGCAGCTTGGTCGTTTGGTGGGGGGCTCTCCCCGCCCTTGGAGTTGAGACCCGGACAGTTTGGGTGGCCGGGTTGGGAGAACTCATCCTTGTATCTAGAACTTCGATCTCCTCGACTACTGGTTCCGATGAGGAAGGAGATCCGGCAGCTCGGGGAAGTGGGTTGTTCAGAGGGCCTTGTTCCTGATTATTCGCTGTATCATCGCCAGTCGCGGCGTCCGCATGGTCAGTCGGTTTCTCCGCCTGATGGTTATCTGCTTCTATATTTTCTGGGTCGCTAACGACGGCTTGAGCGCTAAAAGAAAGATGAGAAAAAGTGGCTACTAGTGATGATGGTGGCTTGAGTGGAAACTTGTTAAGCATAAAAGGAAATCATGGGGTGACGGTTGTTCACGTGGTTTTTGCGAAATATGCGCCAAATATGGAGCAGGGCATCTGGATAAAAGAAAGAAGGAGGTTAACTCCGGGATATCAGGATTGATTATCGAGCATGGGATCCTGGGATTTTTATTATGATTTGGACCCGGAAATTTGAGTCAAGGTGTTCGGAGGAAAAACCCGGGTTATTGCATGGCTACCATGGAGTGAGGCCTGGCTGAACATCAAAACATCTTAACCCGGTCTCTATATGCCCGTATGTTTGATATCTTTGCAGGGAATAGCAAGCGCTTCAAGTGGGATCCATGAAGCCCAAGCTATTCTGGGGACTACTGATGGAGGGATAATAACCCGGTAGGCTAACTCCGGGGTGTAACCCGGCCCAAGGGACACGGCGCAGGATCCGGCTAAGGATAATGAAACTTCTGGAAGGCCCAAAGTTTGTAGGCCTCGTAACCCGGATTGTGGGTTGCGGTAAGGAAAGCTAGGGTTTGTAAGCAGTGTCCGGGTAGGATTCCGGGTGCGCCTTGGAGGGCAAGTCAGGAGGGTACGGTGCTTTATAAACCGACCCCTACGTCTAGTTTGGGGAGATCTGAGAACCCTAGAAACATCGCGTGGTATCGAGCATCAAGTGTAATCCCAGAGTTGAGTTATTATATCAAGATCGGAGACTCGGCGACTTTGATTGCCGGCTACCAGATCGAATTGCACCATGTTTTCCTCTGAGCTAAACCCTCTCCCAAATACCTGTGTCGTCTTGCCCCAAGATCAGTTACCCCCGGTAACATTTGCCGTGATTATCCCACGACAATTTATGCCGTTGCTACTCATTTTTATTCCCACTTGTTATTTTCAACTTAATCAATTTGTTCAGCATGGGCTGGATGCCGGGTTGCGTTACCATGCGAGTCCCCGAGTTGCATTTCTTATTCACTCTCTCTTTTCGTCTCAGCTCTACCCGCAACTTGTTGCTTTTTTGGTATTCGAGTCACAAGAGTTAAAGAGTAGAGCTGCAAATACTTAGCCGCTTAGAAACAATCATAGTAACGCAGCCCACCACTTAGCCGAAAAGATAAGACACAGAACAGTAATAAAAGCACCCTACTCGGTTCCTGCACTCTTCCTTTCCTTAGTAATTTTTCTTGTGCTCATGGACCTTTTGCTTGTTCTCTTGCTTGCCATGAAGCCGGGTTTCAGACAGCAGCAAAGTCGAAGAGTTGGCATGTAGGTTTAAACACAGTACTCAATGTACCTTTGAATTTTGAAGTAGAGCAACCGAATAGGCAAAAGGTAAAGCCGAGTAGAAACATTTAGAGCAATTTTGGATGAGGGCAGTCCCCGAGTTCAATTTCAGATTGCAGAATAGAATTTCAACTCAGATAAGAGGGTACATACACATCTTTGCTCACGAATGAAAACGACGGAGTAGAGCTACATTCCAAGGGCGCTTGGTTTCCTCTCCAGCTTTATCTGCCCTGTTCGCCTGTGGTGGGCGCGCATCTATAAGATAGTATGCATCGTTGTGCAGCGCTTTGCTCACAATGAAGGGCCCTTCCCATGGAGGAGACAACTTGTGCATCCCGGATGTGCGCTGCACGAGCCTAAGGACCAAGTCTCCTTCTAGGAAAACCCTTGGGTTCACCTTTCGGCTATGATAACGCCGCAGGTTTTGCTGGTAGATAGCCGAACGTGACAGAGTCAGCTCTCTTGCTTCCTCAAGCAGGTCAACATCGTCTTCTCGAGCTTCTCTCGCCTCCACCTCAGTGTAGAGGGTTACTCGGGGGGATTCATGCTCTAGGTCTATTGGCAACACGGCCTCAGCCCCGTATACCAAGAAGAATGGCGTGTAGCCGGTTGACCGGTTAGGGGTAGTCCGTAGACTCCACAACACCGCTGGCAACTCGTCTAGCCAACACCCAGGTGTTTTCAGCAGTGGCTCCATCAGCCTTGGCTTTATGCCTGCCAGTACCATGCCGTTTGCTCTTTCAACTTGCCCATTGGAAGCGGGATGCGCGACTGACGCAACGTCTAGTCGGATATGCTTATCTCTGCAGAACCGCACCATTGCTCCCTCGGCAAAATTGGTGCCGTTGTCGGTGATGATACTGTGCGGGTAGCCATATCTCAGGATCACATCCTTCACGAAATTCACAGCTGTGGCCCCATCGCACTTCCGAATAGGCTTCACCTCGATCCACTTGGTGAACTTGTCCACCATGACCAGGATGTGTGTCATGTTTCCTCTAGCCGGCTGGAAGGGTCCGACCATGTCCAAACACCAAACAGCAAATGGCCAAGTGATAGGGATTGTCTTCAGCTCGGAAGCACGCATTTGAATCTTACTCGCGAACATCTGGCAGCCATTACACTTCCTCACGATGTCTTCGGCTTGCTGCAGAGCTGTGAGCCAGTAGAAGCCATGCCGAAAAGCTTTCTTGACCAGTGCCCGAGAAGAGGCATGGTGCCCACATTCTCCTTGGTGTATCTCTACCAGAATCTCTTCTCCTTCTGCTGGGTCCACACAACGTTGCAGCACGCCGGTGGCACTCCTCTTGTGCAGCACATCTCGGAATATAGTGTAGCCCTTGGATCTTCTCTGAATCTGTCTTGCAGCTACTTCATCTTCTGGCAGAGTACCGTCCCTTAGAAAGGACAATATGGGCATGGCCCAACTCGGTGTCTCCCGTGTGGGAAATATTGGTTCGTCCACTTCCATTGGGACGGGCACCTCTGGTTGCTCTTTAGGGTTGGGAGCACTTCTCTGGAGCCCAGACCGATTAGCAAGGACTTCCTCAATGAATGCGACAGTCCCCGGGTTAAGGACAGCAGTCCCCGAGTAAGGAGTGGCAGTCCCCGAGTAAGGAGTGGCAGTCCCCGAGTAAGGATTGGCAGTCCCCGGGTAAGGAATGGCAATCCCCGAGTAGGGAATGGCAGTCCCCGAGTAGAGGACGGCAGTCCCCGAGTCGGGAGTGGCAGTCCCCGGGTTTCCTGCAGCATTCTCCCAGTCAATCTCCATGGGATCAGATTCCTCACTTGGCAGAGAAGGAACAAATATGGACTCCGAGTTGGGAGAGGGCTTGATGGATGGCTTTCTCAAGTGCTCCAAGGCAACCCCCGCCGGGATGGATTGCCGAGAAGATCCCAACTTGGACAGCTCGTCTGCCGCTTCGTTCTCTGCTCGGTGGATGTGCTGGAACTCGCAGCCCTCGAAGAATCCAGTCATAGACTGTACCAGGAAGCGATACGATGCCATGCTAGCATCTAGAGCATCCCAAGTGCCAGAGACTTGCTGCACCACCAGATCTGAATCGCCATAGCATATAATGCGCTGCACGCCAACCTCCTTGGCTACTCGCAAGCCATGCACCACTGCCTCGTACTCTGCTACGTTGTTAGATGCCTTGAAGTGAATCTGTAGCACATACTTGAGTTGGTCTCGCTTGGGTGACGTAAGCACTACGCCAGCACCAAGGCCTTCCTTCACCTTTGAGCCATCAAAGTGCATCTTCCTGTAATTAGAAACCGGAGCAGGAGGTTCGTACTGCACTTCGGCCCAATCCACCAGGAATTCTGCCAGAATCTGAGACTTGATGGCTTCTCTTCTCGCATACGCGGGTGCATACGCGGCCAGCTCGATTGCCCACTTGGCTACTCTGCCACTCGCCTCCTTGTTGCCCATGATATCCGAGATGGGAGCAGAGCTCACAACCGTGATAGGATGCTCTTGGAAATAATGCTTTAGCTTCTTGGCGCCCAGGTACACGCCGTAGGTCATCTTCTAGTAGTGCGGGTAGTTTTGCTTGGAGCTGGACAGCACTTCACTGAGATAATACACTGGGCGCTGCACACTCTTGCCTTCTTCTTCTCGTTCCACCACAATCACCACACTGACTACTCGGTTAGTCGCAGCAATGTACAGCAGCATTGGCTCCTTGGGTAGCGGACTAGCCAAGATGGGAGCGCTAGCCAGCATTGCTTTCAGCTCGTTGAATGCCACATCCGCTTGCGGAGTCCAGACAAACTTGTCACATTTCTTCATCAATTGGTACAGAGGCAGGGCCTTCTCGCCCATTCGGCCCAGAAAACGGCTCAGAGATGCCAAGCAACCAGTGAATTTCTGCACGTCTTTCAGGGATCTTCGCAAAGACATGCTCTCAATAGCTTTTATCTTTGAAGGATTGGCTTCAATGCCCCGACTAGACACCAGGAAGCCGAGTAGCTTACCAGCCGGGACACCAAAGGTGCATTTACTCGGATTCAGCTTCATTTTGTACTTGCGTAGGTTAGCAAAGGTTTCCTCCAGGTCGGCAAGCAGAGTATGTGTTTATTCGTTTTGATGACAATGTCATCTACGTACACCTGCACATTCTTGCCGAGCTGGTCGTGCAAGCATTTCTGCATGCATCTCTGATAGGTTGCACCCGCATTCCTCAAGCCAAAACACATGACACGATAGCAATAAGCCCCGTACGGGGTAATGAAAGCAGTCTTTATTTGATCAGCAGGATTGAGTGCGATCTGGTGGAAACCAGAGTAGGCATCTATGAAAGACAACAGTTCAACCAGCAGTGGAAATCGATCACCTGATCGATGCGAGGTAGCGGGGGAAGGGATCCTTGGGGCATGCTTTGTTCAAGTCGGTGTAGTCGACACACATGCGCCATGCAGTGGCAGCCTTGGGATCCTTCTTCTTCTCGACCATGACCGGGTTGGCTAGCCAATCCGGATGCAGCACCTCCATGCTGAAATTGCTTATCAGCAGCTTGGTGATCTGGTCACCAATGGCCTTCCTTCTCTCATCTCCGAAGCGGCGCATAGCCTGCTTCACTGGCTTGGCGTCAGGGCACACATGTAATGAGTGCTCAACCAACTCCCTCGGGACTCCTGGTAGATCTTCATTGGACCAGGCGAACACGTCCCGATTCTCACGGAGGAAGTGGATGAGCTCGCTTTCCTATTTCTCCGCCAACCCGGAGCCAATGATGGCTACGCGGTCGGGGAACTCGGGGTCGACCTGGACCTTCTTGGTCTCCTGAGATGCCTGGAATGTGGTCCCTTGTTGGGTACTCGGCACGCCTTGCGCGCCAGCCTGCGCGGATTGCGCCATAGCCACCACCTCATACATCTTCTTCTTCTCGGCAGCAATCACCATCGACTCCGCCAACTGGGAACCAGCAGAGGCACACTCCATGGACTTCTTGTAATCACCAGAGATAGTAATTATGCCATTGGGACCATGGATCTTCATCTTCAGATATGCAACGTGAGTAGAGGCCATGAACTTGCTCAGAGCCGGCCTACCGAGTAGAGCATGGTAAGGGCTCTGATGATCAACCACTTCGAACTGCAGGCGCTCTGTGCGGCAGTTCTCCCTGGTGCCGAATAGCACATCTATCCACACTCGGCCAATCGGGTTGCACGAGATCCCGGGCACAATGCCATGGAAAGTGGTCTTGCTGGGCAGCATCATGTTCTCGGCCAGCCCAAGCTTCTCGAGTGTGTCTTTGTACACGATGTTGATGCTGCTGCCGTTGTCGATTAGCACCTTGCTGAACCTCACATTCTTCTCGGGACCCAGGAAGGTAGGATCCAACACCAAGGCGTAGCTACCCGGATTGGGCATCACCTTGGGATGATCTACTCGGGACCACCTGATCTCCTGGTCACACCAATACATGTAGTGAGGGACAGCAGGAATCACTGCATTGACCTCCATGGCACGCCTGTGCTGTGATTGCTTGTCGACTGGCTCAGAGGTGAAGATCATGTAGCTCTCATGGTGCTCTTGGTACTAGTTGGAGCCTCCGCCCCCATTGTTGCCGTTGTTGTTGTTGCCCTGGTAGTTGTTGTTGCCTCTGTTGTTGTTGCGGTTGTAGTTGTTGTTGTTGTTGCGGTAGCTCTCATTGTTGAAGTGTCGGTTGGCTCCCAAAGCCACTTGGTTCACATTTTCTCTTCTCGGGAACACTGGCGGTCGAGCTGCGGGTGCACGAGTAGGCTGCACATTGGCATTGGCCGCTGGCAGAGGAGGAGGAGGAGGCAGGCCATCATTCTTGATCACATCCCACCACTCGCACTGCCGAGTAGTGTGGTTAGCAGGCCTTGAGGGGTGGTGAGTGTGAAAACTGCATGGGGCATCCTTCATGTCGTCAAAGACGAACTTCCTCGGTTGCTCGGAGTTGCCGCTACCCGTCTGAGGAGTACGGAATGGTTTCTTGTTGCCTTGGCCCTGGTTCTGGTTCTGGCCGTAGGCTCCAGCAGGTTTCTGCCTTTGGCTACCCCCAGCTCCAACAGTCACTGCATTCACCTCTTCAGGGTCATACCGAGTATCTATCCGGTCACCCCTGCGCTTGTTGCGGAACTCGTTGCGCTTGCTATTGCTAAAGTTTCTTCTCGGCTCAGAGGAGTCCATCAGGGGCTGAGTAGGATCACCGAGTGCGTACTGATCCGCAATCTTGATGGTCTCCGCCAGAGTGTTTGGCATCTCCCTCTGCAATCTCTGCCACAGCATGCTGCCATGCCTGCATCCCTGCGCAAACCAAGTGATGGCCTGAGCTTCATTCACACCCTCACAGGTGTTCCTCAACGTGCTCCACCGAGTAAGGTACTCGCGGTCTGTTTCGTCTTCTCGCTGCCTGCAAGCGGACAGCTGCTGTGGCCTATTCGGCCTCTTGTAAGTGCTGGTGAAGTTGCTGATGAAGGCGTCCGAGAAGTCCAGCCAGCAATTGATGCTGTTCTTGGGAAAGTTGTTGAGCCAAGTGCGAGCTGGACCCTCTAGCATCTGCGGAACATAGCGCACCACCCATCTTCAGTTGCCATTCGCGATATGAACCGCGGTGACATAGTCATTGAGCCAATCTTCCGGCTTGGTGCTGCCATTGTAGCTCTTGGTGCCCCTTGCAAGCTGAAAGTTCTTCACGGACGGCTCGTTCATGATGCGCGGGCCAAAGCACTCGGGGCCAGGAGGACCCGTGTTCTCCAACCGAGCTGACAAGTTGATCCGGTCCAGCTGATGCCTCGCATCTCCAGGCGCCAACACGCGCTCGCCAACACGGTCCATAATGTCATAGTCAGCCATCTCCATGGCCGAGTAGCCGTCATCATATCTATCCACCTGCACCGCTGCAGGCTGCTCCACCGGGTTGGCGACTGGCGCCGCTGCGCGCGGCTGCTGCCTCTGCCGAGTAGGCGGAGCGGCGGGACGCTGAGAGGGACCTGGGCGTGCTCCACCTCGGGCCTGGCTTTGAGCTTGATGGGCTTGAGAGCCTGCTCTTGCAGCGTTGTGTTCCTGCCCGGGCTGCTGCGGCACAGCAAGCTGTCTCGCGGCAGCAGCCGGGTCATACACCTGCATTTGCCTATCTCTGGCGGAACGTCCGCTGCGGCTCTTCTCGCGGCTGGGGTGCGGAGACGAGGCCTGATCGTTAGATCTGGCCGCGTGCGAGTGCACCACCTGCGAAGCTCCAGCACCCGGGTTGGCTTTCCGGAACTCCTCATTCTGCCTAGCAGCCTCCAACACCAACTCGTTGAGCCTCTCTTGCTGCCTAACGCGCGCGTAGCCGTCGAGACGAGGCAACTCGGCAGCTACAGCCTCTGCAGCTCTAAGTGTCTTGGCAGGTGTGCTATACCTAGGCCTAGTGGAAGTGTTTGCGGTGGCTGACTGAGCAGGAACCTCTACCACTGTCGCCATCTCGGCACCAAGGTTACGCCGCGTGGCGCCTACTCTGCTAGCTCTCCTAGTGACTGGGGTGAAGCCGTGAGCCTTGTTGTACTCAAGCTGGTCTAGACTCAACTCAAGCCTAACCTTGTCCAACTCCGCCTGTTCGGCGAGCAGTTCCTGGCGTTGCCGCTCGAGCTGCTCCTTCATGCTCAGGAGCTCGAGGTCGGTGGGAGGCGGCATGCCATTCCGCCCAGCCGACGTGGGAATGGTCGGAGTGGTGGAGGGAGGGAGGTTGCAGTCCTTCTCGTAAGGCCTGTGAGTCCTGCCACCAGCGCTCGAGGCAGCAAGATCCTCGACGACGGCCGCGGCGCCAGTAGCAGCTGCACCGGCGTTTGCCGCCAAGCCGGTCACCATCACCTCAGCGCGGTCCGCAGAACAGCGCGCAGGCCTTCCGCGAGCAGCGATCACCGCAGGAGGATCCTCCGCGTCATGCACCAGCTCGGGGTAGACATGGTCGGTGACGGTGGCGATGTAGACGAGGTGCGCGCCGAAGGAGATCACCGTGCCGCCCTCCGGCATGGCCTTGCCCCCGAAATCGCCTGCGTTGTCGGTGACGAAGTCGAAAGAGCCGAATCTGTGGACAAGGCCACAGACTACGCGCTCCGCCGAAGAAGATCCCGTCCGAACAGAAACTCCAGCCAGCGCCGCTGGTTGCCCCACGGTGGGCGCCAACTGTCGTGGTGGTGTCACGGCAGATGCCATAGGATGGCTAAAGATGTGGGAACGATGGACGCTGGAGGTGCTCGGGGAGGGATCACGCGACGAGTAGCCGCGTGAGGTAGGAACTAGACACTGCAAACAACACGATCTACCCAGGTTCAGGGCCCTCGTGAGGAGGTAAAACCCCTACTCCTGCCTTTCTCTTTGTATTCTGGTGTCTCACCGAGTAGCCACAGTACAATGTTCTTGCTACCGAGTAGCCACTCTTCTCTCTTAGTGATGAACTAGGTCAAGAATCTAGGGTTTCGTGTGTCCCAGCATGCCATCCTCACGCAGGAGGCGGCGGGGCACCTTATATACACGGTGCCCAGCCGGATACGTCCAAACGGACAAGTGTCGACATAGTGTGCATCATCCTTCTTCCGAGTTCCGCTGACAGCTTTGGTTCCTAATCTTGGCTGCATCCGGAAAGTCGTTGGGCAAAACCAAGGGGACAGTCTGGTATCACTGTGCCAAACACAGAGTAGGGCCCCCTTATCCTGCGACCGCCTGCTTCCACACTATCGCTGTCAGGCAGGCCGGTCCCAGATGAACAGTAGTTTGAATAGTGCCAAGTACGGACCCAGGATACGCGGGATCCTGTGTCAGAACGGCTCCTTTGACTTCTGGCCCGAGTAGATTCCCGCCAATCTTACTCGGGCCAGCTCTTCTACTCGAACGGACATAACTCGCTTAATATCTCCTTCTGGTCTTCTTTTCGTAAGACTGAGTAGCAGTCGACCGGGTAGCAAGTACCGGGTAGGCGGCTACTCGACCAAACTTCTCTTCTGACTGTTGCCTTTACCACTTGCCTTTACCCTACTCGGGGGTAACCCCCCGACACCGGTTCCATTTAAATTGTGTATCTCATCTATATCCTTGTCACTCCATGTTAAACAAAATTTAATCTTGATGGGTAGATAAATAACGTGAACCTCCTAAATTAAATGTTGGGCTTCCGGCTCAATTTAAATTGATTTAATTGAATAAATCATAACTAATTCATTTTAACTCCAAATTTGAAAAGTAAAATATGTTTTCCAATAAAAATTCTCTAAACTTTGCAAATATAACATTTGTTTTCTGTTTTGGATAAATAAAATTAATACAATTACTTAATGCTTTAATTAAATCATTTAAATGGTGAAATTCATAACTTGCTCAATTAAATTCCAATTTCAACAAATAAAATATGTTCTCCACTCAAAATGAAACCACCTTGCTGAATATCAACTTTGTTTTCTGTTTTGGATAAATTAAATTGCTGAAAACAAATGTTTCTTATTTAATGCATTTAAAATTGTCCAATTAATAACTAATTCATTTTAATTCCTTTTTCAACAAATGAAATATGTTTTCCATCTAAAATTTTGTGTTATTTCCAAATATAAATTTTGTTATCTGTTTTGAACATTTAAAATGGGTGAAAACAACAAATGTTTGTGTAACTCATTTAAGAAGCCAAATTTCATAACTTAATAAATAAAATTCCAAACTTGGTAAACAACATTTCAAATTGAAGCTATTGTTGTTTTCTTATTGTTTTCATCATCCATGCATCATTCTAATCAACTTTCACATGATGGTTATTTGTAGATCATCTAATTCAAAATTAATTCATGGGCTTTTCCATATGCAATCCAAATTTCATATGGGCCCATTTAATTATGTTTACCATGTCAACTAGTTTATCTTTGATGCATCCTTAAACTTGTCATGCATCCATATCTTGATCATGCTGGATCTTTTGCCGTAGAAGTAATTGTTGCATCCGGGGTTTGTTCTAGTTCGTTGCTTCTTCGTGGATAGGACGTTGAGATGATGTGAGCAACGACAAGTTCTTCGGATGTACCTCTACTTGCTGGATTCCAGGCAAGTATACTCACTTGCTGCCTATGGCTGCCTTTCATCACTTGTTACCGATTCTTTCCGTTGTTCTTATGCTAGCCTTATGATTCGATGCTTGTGTCTCGATCCTATCATATGTTTTCCTTGCAGCCATGATATAGCCTTCCTTCCACTTCCTATTAACTGTTGTTGTTTACCCTGTTGGCCCTTGTGTCGTAGTTGCATGCTTAGTGTTGTTTGCGCTCAAGTCTTGTTGTTCGTCTTATCACCTGTTTAGTTTGATAGTTGGGTTTCAACATGTTAATGTTTTGGGTAATAATAATTTGATGATAAGGCACCGGCAGGAGGCCCGGCGTGGTTTTGAGGCCTGCTAGTGTCGACCCTAATTAGGAAGAGGGTCTTGTCCATTGATCCATGATGAGCGCACTAACCGCATGTGGGAAGCGAGTATGGGCGCCCCCGCAACTTTGATTCGATTCGCATCTCGTCCAAATCGCATCATTTAGTTCGGGTTTTCCATTTGCCGCATGCATATGCAGGTGCGAACCCTTGGCGCCAGGGTGGAACTTTTGTAGTCGGCATTTAGGGAGACACGTTCTTAGAGTGCTATGAGGGTCCCCTTTTCTTCGCGGGGCTTGATTAGCCGTGCGCTCAACTGCACGGGGTTCTGTGGGCTTGATGCGAAGAAGAGTTGGGTTGTGTTGAGTACCTCGCTTGGTGGGTTGATCCCCCGTCTGGCGGGTTATTCTTACGTGTACGATGATAACTTGATTAGTAATATAGATTACCTCCACCATGAAACTGATTGCCACCTTAATCAACCGTGTGAGTTTCCTTGGGTTGCTTCCTTAGTAGGGGGTAACATTGGATGGGTATTGCTTGGTGAGTAGTGTAGTTGGTTCTGATACGCTATCTTATCCCTTTCTTTTAGCCGGATGTTGTAGCGCGTCTCTGTAGTTAGTTAGTGCAGCCCGCTGCCGCTTCTTTGCAATAATCCCTTCCTTTCCGTTGACCCAAAGTATTCGTATCTTGTGATGATTGGTTACGCTGGTATCTTGTGAGTATGGTTTATCCACTTGCCAGTACTTAATCGTACCGACCCACGAATCCTTTTCGTGGCTGCATATTCCACATTGCAGTCAACAGGTTTGAAGTCTGACGACGTTAGCTTGGGAATCCCTCCGGCTTGGCCTGGGCAGGGATTGGACGCCTTCGGTTATCTTCAGGACTCTTAGTCCAATTTGGATCTTGTCCGTAGTCGGACACTATGTTGTTTCTTCCGCTGTTATTTGGATCTTTGTATTGTATCAGTTGTATCCTTAACTCGTTTGAGTCGTCTTGTATCTATCTTTTCTGTTGTTGTTGTGGAGTATTCGTGAACTGTTGTAATGTTATCACAAGTGGCAACCTGGAATCGGTTACTATGTGGATTTTGGCGGGAATGCTGAAATTTGCATAGTGCCCGATCTTGGGGCGTCACATACTATTCAAGGAAGGGTAACCACTTTATTGCTTTATTCCTCATGAGGAGTCTTCAATACTCAGTCTTCACGATGATCTCCATGTTCTTGTACATTGTAATCTCCTTTTCAAGAGTGTTGATCTCTTCTTCAGCTCCCTTGTGATCCTTCTGAGTGTTGTGAAGTCTCCACTTGACTCTCTAGGTAAGTTCTTCAATAGCAACCCATGCAGCACTTCTTGCCGAATCAAAGAATGACAAATGCACTTCCTTGTTGGTAAGCATGCAATCTCCTACCATCTTGTGGCCGTACTCCTTGTTTCTGTACAGATGAATCTGTACCCACGAATATTAAAGATCTTCCTCCTCATTTATGTAGGGAAAACCCTATTAGACTGCTCGTCCTTAAAATCCCATGATTAACATGAGATTCTTCAGTGCTCTTGGAAACTCGGTGTCACATTCCAGGGTCGCGATCATCATTGGTACTTTCTTGAGTGAATCAAAGATGTTGGTCATCTACAGCTAAGAGTAGACATTAGAAATGTATCATAGACAGGAGTATGAGGAGAATTGAAGATATAAAAGATTTCTTTGTCAAGTAGTTGAAAGATAATATATTTTTATTCCTATTCTAATCCAAACCTAGGGTCTCGAATCCTACAGAAAACACAATGCTCTGATACCATTTTGTAGCGTTCCCACATTTAAATAATGTAAGAACATCTGTGTTATTGTGCTAGTCCCTGGATCAATTGCTAGCACCACAGTACAAGATAAATTATCATGCAAATGCATCAAATTCTATTACATCGCATGGTCCAGCCTTTACAAAATAATATTACAACTTGCATAGTCTTAGAGGACTAGCTGAAAACAAAGTATTACAATGGAAAACATAATACAACATTGAGCCCATCTTCTTCATGTGCCACAGGCAAAACGTGTTGGCGGTAGACTCGAGATCCTATCGAAATCCTCACTCGTCTTCAGAACATCTACAGGATGGAATATGCAGCCACAAAGGGGGTCAATGCAATTTAATGTATTGCCAAAAAACACTATGTTGGATATAAATGGCTAAACTAATACTACATGCTTATTTGGCTGAGTGGAGTTTTGGCTAAGTTTGCATAAAACCAGTTTTCACCTATCACTTTTGTAAAACAAACTTTTCTTTTCAAAGGTGTGGCGTCATTTGACTGAAATCCAAGCACCACAACTACTGTTCACTTGGTCAAAATTTTACTTATTGAAAATGGTGATGTGATTCTTCCGTCCATCCTTGTCTAGGTTCTCATAGTTGTTTATAACCGGGGACACGACTAAGATCTTAGTTTCTAACTCTGCGGAGGTTGTGCACTTTCACCCTTGTACTCTTTTCACCCAAACATCCTATACATACTGAATGTATTAAGGAAAGGAGAGAATTGAGTTGAAGTCGTTCAGAAGCATGAAAAATACCAACCGACAGGACCCGTTCCACCTACAATTCTGCTACATCTGATTGTCAAGCCACAGGTAGAGTCCATGCAACTTAATCGACTAAGCTAGAGCCCATATGACCAAAGGCTGCACTAGAAGGAATCTAAACTTGGGGAACATCAAAATCACTTTGTTCCTAGGTAGGATTCCGCAAGTGAACACCCCTCCGGGAGACACTCAACTCACATCGTCCATGCAACCAAATCCACCCAGGTGGTTCATTGAAGTTTTTACTTAGAATTTTTCAACACATCAAGTAAAAACAATTTGTAACATTGCATAGCATGTATCAAGTTCTAAGGATATAAGGAAAAGGTAAATGGATGGCTACACACTACTAGGATAATAGCATAGCATAATTGACTTAGTAAAATATCCTATCATGTATACTACTCAAAAATAAACTAATGCATATAGGAAATAATTGATAGTTGAATGTGTTTACTTGGCTTGTTGAAGTTGGTGAAGAAATCACACTCTCTTCACAAAAGATCGTTGCTCTCCGTACAATCCATGCATTGGAAACATAACAACAAATAAACAAGCATCCTAGCAATCAAACACATAAGTGAAGAAAACAAACGGAGCAATTAAAATAACGAAGGGGTTGAACCAAATTGGCTAGGACAAGGTCAAGATTTGAGTTGGAAGATTCATTCTCTCTTGGTTCAATACTTGTTAAGGAAGTTCCAAGGGTTTACTTGGGATGGACTAGGTTGAGTTTGATGTAATCTAACTTTATTTATAAACATACTTGTCGAGGAAGTTCCAAGAGTTCACCAAGGGTGATCTTAACACTTCTTCAACTAAAGTAGCACATAACAATGTGTAACACTTAGTCATTTTCATCAAGATATTTGAGTGATCTAAGTTAGTCTTTCCATGTTGGTCTTCATGAAGATCATCTTCATGCTTCTGTTGTAGTCTTGTTCCTTGGGTGGATTCTTCTCTTAGTCTTGATAGATTCTTCGTGGCTTTCTCACTAGTTGGTCCAATGTGGGATCAGCACAAAAACTACCACTAAGTCAAAATAGAAAAGAAAGGAATGAGAAGGAAGATAGAAAGAGAAAGGGGTTGGTCTTCTTCTTGATTTCTTCGTGAATTTACACTTCCTTGAGTTGCTTTTAGTTGTGGAGTACAAGTCTTTTCTTCAAACTTTCTTCAATGATCTTCCTTGTAGCTCTTCATGTTGTCATCAAGAAGAATATGAAGTTTCCTCCTTGCGCTTGAGTCTTGATCTCTTTTTTGCTAAGTTGATGAATTCTTGAAGCAATAATAGGAGAGTGGAGAAGTAGATAGAAAACTAAGGTCCACTACTTGGTCTTATATGTGATTGACACATACTAGGGACTTGGTCTTGGCTCCAAAATAGCCATAACAACAAAGATAAAGAGATGGAAAAAAAATTCTAAGACATGGTAAAAAGGATGAATCACTGTGTTGGGTTTTTGGTAAAAACACATGGTCATGGTCCAAGTGTATCCAAAATGGTTAGGCAATGATGTCTCTGGTTCAAGGTTAACAAATGGAACAAAATTTGCAAAAGGAACTATATTGAAAATATTTATAGAATTAAATCTATGTCAAAAATACTCAAATATACCACTTAATTCTAAATTAAAATTTAACTTATTAAAAAAATATTTTGGAACATAGCATATGAAAGTACACATCCTAAGGTTTCCAAAAATATTTTATTTGCAATTCTTGGATTTGTAGAATTTGAATTATGCCAAAATTCATCAAACAAGTATATTTGGGATTGAAAAATATTTAAATGTTCAAATTTAAATTTGGCTAGGACGAAAAGTTTCTACATGTTGTGCTGATTTCAAAAAGTCCAAGTTTGCTAAATTTGGACTTATGGATCAAAAGTTATGATGAATTGAAGTTGCAGGGGCTATTATGTAAAACTGCCAATTGATCCCCGCGGGAGAAAATTTGAATTTACAGGCTGGCCACTTGGCTGGATCTGATTGGTCGCAGCTGCTGACTAGACGCTGACTGGACGCTGACAGGGATGTGCTGACTGGGTTTAAGAGATTGGATCTGGGGCATTGGATCCAGATCCAACGGAAACATACCCCTTCGGCCAGATCTAATGTGGGCCGTTGAGGTGATCTAACGGCAGCAAGGAGGGCTAGGGTTCTCACCGGTGACGGGTGTCCGGGAATGGAGACGGTGGCGGTGCTCCGGCGATCCTCGATGCAGAAAGCCGATGCCGGCAACTCTCCGGTGCTCGCCTGTGCTCGGGGAGTGCACGGGAAGACTCATCGCGACTTGGTGGAAACGATGATGACCACGGGGAGGCTCGACGAGTTCTACAACGACGGCGGCGAAGAGGTCCCTAGGCGGCCGTGCGGTTCCCGGCTCCGGCGAGCTCGTCCTCATCGCTACCCTGCACCAAAAAGACGATCAGGGGCATCGCATGTGCGCAAGGCCACGGGGACACGAATGGAGCCGATCCCTGTCTCCCGCTTGGGCTCACCTGGTCGGAATCGATGAAAGACGGTGGAGGGCGACGGAACTCCGACAAAGAAATTCGTTGGCCTCGAGGCACTATCCAGAAAGGAAAATGAGGGGAGGATGGAAGGGAGTAATGGCCTTAATGGCTCGCAATCGGCGCTCAAAAAACTAGGTTGGGATAAACCGGTTTCCAAACAGAGGAAGAAGACGATGATGTCATCAATTTTTTTCTTTTTATTTTTGTCTATCTGATTTAATTACATCTTCTGTTTTGTAAATCCAAATAACATGAAACGGAAATCTAAATTCTGAAAATTTCAAATACTTTCCAACAGTACCAATTTTGTAAACTTTTCAACATATTTTTATTTTTGAATTTTGAAATTTGAATAAATCCTTAATAGTATCTTAATGTGATTTTTAATTTAGAGAAGAATAAAATATGAATATTTGCCAAATAAAATTTCGGTGACATACAACAAGTTGTAAACTTAATTGTGAAAGTCATTACATCTTATTTTCATAATTTTATATTTTAAAATAGGGGATATACCCTAATATAAACTTATGCTATTTTTATAATAGAAAATAATTAAAGTGAATAATTAGGAAGATAGAAAATTTGATACTTATACATTTGAAAGGATGTTTCTTACAAGTTCTTTTCTCAAAAGGAAATTGTGAAAACCATTTTGGTACAAGATCATTAGTTCAAAAGTGATATAGTTGATTTTTGTCTTTGAATATATTTTCAGTAACCAATTAGTTGGAAGATGGAATATTATTATTAGGTAGAAGTTGAAAACACCCATTTGGAAAACATATTTTTAAGAAAACCATTTATCACTCTTTAAAGTTGAATAAAACATTTTGTAGTCACATGACTATTTTCAAATTCATAAAACAATTAATGATGGTAAAAATATCATTGGGGTTTGTAAGCCTCAAGTTTTGAATGTCATGAAAACATTTTCAAAGTGGTATTTGATGTCGCACCCGGACTTCTAAAGGATACTCGCCGTTCCGTTGAACAGTAGTAGATTGGATTACGGGGCTTACCGGCACCCGCGTCCTCTTACGAGTAGGCCAACACACGTATGTGTGACAACCAACCCCTATCTGTTCATCGTCGACATAAACTATCCCATAGAAATCAGGACACTTCCGTTGACGTACTTCAAACCATACACACATGGTACGTCAACGGCGTTTAACAAGTGATATCACAACAGATCTCTAAGACACAAAAGATTGAAATAAAGTTGCAAATAGCTCTCATTAGAGCAGAGATAGCAAATACAATCATTCAGAGGGCACATGCCCCAACAATACATCATTACGATACAGCGGAAGCAATCAACATGTCTGAGTACAGACAAGAACCAAATAGGCCTAAGAGGCCGGAAACGAAAAGACGGAGCCCATCCACGAAGTCTTGGATCCTGCCCGTGTCCGCTATCTACTCGTCAGCAGTCTCGTCATACTCCACGTCGTAGCCACCATGTGGATCCTCGGAAGCGTAGGTCTGCGGAAACCACAGCCCCAGAGGGGTCAGTACATAAACGTACTGGCAAGCAAGACTCACAGTTCACCAAAGTGTAACCCGTCAACACCAAGCACAGATGCCTTGGGTTCAACGGAAGAGAGAGGATATAAAAGATGCGGCAACTGGCTGCACTAACCAACTATAGAGATTCTACCACTTCCGGCTAACAGAAAGGAGATAAGATCGAGGATTGTAACCAACTTGAAAGATAACTTCAAACAAACCCATCCTGGATCTCGCCCTTATCCAAAGAAGCAATCCGGAGATAACTCACACAGTTGTATTAAAGGTGAATCAAGTTATTGTGTCATCAACCTATTACCAGTCAAGTTATTAATCATTGGGTGTAACATGTTTGATCATTATGTTTAAGTTGTCCTGAGTACTTGTTAGCCAGTACTTTCACCAAGTAATCCATAACCGCGGAAAACACGGCTTCTCGAGAAGATTATCCCTGCAGGGTTGCACCAATTTGGCCGTACACGCATGAATAACCCGCCAGATGGAAAGGCCCTTCCACCAAGCGGGGCACTCAACACAACTCGACTCTTCTTCGCATCAAGCCCAAAGAACCTTGGGCGCACGGCTAATCGAGCCCAGAAGAAAATGGACCCTCATAGCACTCTAAGAACGTGTCCCCCTATATGCCGACTACAAAAGTTCCACCCTGGCCTGGGCTCGCAAAAACATGCATGCGGCAAATGGAAAACACGAACTAAATGAGGCGATTTGGACGAGATGCGAATCGAATCAAATTGAGGGGGGCGCCCATACTCGCTTCCCACATGCGGTTAGTGCGCTCATCATGGATCAGTAGACAAGACCCTTTTCCTATTAGGGTCGACACTAGCAGGCCTCAAAACCACACAGGGCCTCCTGTCGGTGCCTTATCATAAAATTTATTATTAATAACAATAACATTAGCATGATTGATTGATTAAACATCGGGCCCCCACAACATAATGAAGTAGTAACAGAAAGTAACGGGTAACAGACTCTAGCAAAACAACCTAAGCATGCTAGTGAGACACTGGCTCAATCAAAGGGGTGATAGGAGTGGAGGTGAGACAATATCAAGGTTAAGGGATTCATGTGATGGGTTCGTAACAGAAACAACTACTACTAAGGCTAGCAGAAAAGATCAACGGAAAGTATCGGTAATCAATGTTGAAAGGAACACAGTGGTTCATGTGAGTGATAACTTGCCTGCAAACCCAGTAGCCTGGTACTGAGCTAACTCCTTAGAAGGGGTGTCGTAAGTATCTTCGGTCTCAACGTCGTCGTTTATCCGAGAAGAAGCAAACAAACAAGGCAGAAATATAAACAATCATTATCATGGCATTGTGCACAATCAAGATGATGCATGGCAAGTTAATGGTTGCATCAAATAAACTAAGTGACATGTAACACAATTAAGATGGACCCCTATGCAATTTTGAGTTGCATATGGGAAAGGGTCCATGAATTAAGTGGAACAAATGATTTACAATTTATTATTATGTGAAAGTTGTTAGCATGATGCATGCATGATGATAACAACAAAATAACAACAAAAGATGCAAGTGGAAAAGGAATTTAACAAGGTTTGGAAATCATTTATTAAGTTTGGAAAGTTTGGTTACTTAAACATGTCACACAAGTATTTGTTGTTTTCATCAAGTTAAATTGTTCAAAATAGATAACAAAGTTCATATTTGATAAGAACACACAATTTTAGGTGGATTGCATGTTTCACTTGTTGAAAAAGGATTTCAAATGATTTATTTATGAATTAAACAAGTTTAAGCAAGAGTTAAATGAATTTAATTCAAACATGAACTTATTTGAATTTTTATTTGCTCAAAACATTGAGTGAAGTTCATATTTGAAAAGGTTATGCTTTTATGGTTTGAAAACATATTTTATGTCCCAAAAGAATTTAATTTGATCAAGTTATAAATTTAGCAATATTAAATGAATTAAACAAGGTTTAAAATATTTAACCAATTTTAATTATTCAAAACATGAAACAAATTTTATATTTGAAAAGGTGGTTTAATTTTTGTATGGAAAACATATTTCATTTGTGGAAATTGGATCTAAAATGAGCAAGTTATTATTTTGGCAATTTTAAATGCAATAATTAAGAAACAGTTGTTTTCAGCAATTTAAATTATTCAAAACAGCAACCAAAAATTATATTTGGAAAGTACATCAAATTTTAGTTGGATTTCATGTTTTAAATTTTGAAATAGGAGTTAGGATGAATTTATTATGAATTAAACAATATTTAAACAAGTTTTAATTTAATTTATAATAAGCATGAATTTAATTGAATTTTATTTATTCAAAACATACTTTCAAACTCATATTTGAAAAGTTCACACTTTGAAGGTTTGAAAACATAATTTGCATGTTCAAAAATATTTTATATTGATCAAGTTATTATTTTATCAAATTTAATTGAATTAAACAAGGAGTAAATTATTTAGGCAATTTTAATTATTCAAACAGGAAACACAAATTATATTTGAAAAGGTTATTCAAAATGGTTTGGAAAACATATTTTATTTGCATTTATTGGATTAATAATGAATTAGTTATTGATTTTAGCAAATTGCATTTGATTTGTTTGAATTCAAATTTGAATTGCATTTTGGAATTTCAAAACAGTAAACAAAAGAATTATTTGGATAGATAATTTGATTTGGACCAGTGCACATATTTAGATTTTATTATTTGGAGCTATGGTTTAAAAGTTATTAACAAATTGAAATTGAGGACCAAAGTGTGAAATAAAAGGACCTAGATTAAAAGAAACGTGCTGGAGAACTTTTGTCACCGCGCTGCTAGCCAGCACTAGCCACTGCAGCGTGGACCTGGGCCAACGTGGCCCATGCAGCTGCACGCGTGGCAACCAGAGTGCCTTACAGGTGGGCCTCTGCGAGGGGAAAATTCCCGAAAAAAGTGGCGTTGCGGGGACTCGAACCCCGACCGCGCGCAAGGGAGAGGTGCACTGTAACCAGTGCGATGAAATCAGTTTGGTGACAGAACCCGCGATGCAGTGAGGATAACATGTAGTTCTGCTAACTGAAACTGGCGCGCGCACATTCTGAACTTTTGACTGACGATCAAAATGTTCCGCGGCCTGCCAGCACTTGACGGTGGCCGCCGGCGATCTCGTGGCCGTGCTGCGCCGTGGATGGTTGCGTATCGTGCACAGAAACGTGCGCAGTGTGGGGACGCGAGACGGAGAGGGAGGAGGTGGGCATGGCGGCTGCTCACCGACGGTGGAGTTGTGGCCGAGGCCCGGTGCAGATAGCGCAGACGGCGGCGTCGCGGACGGCGGCGGGGCTGCGGGGTCCCTCGTGCTCAAAGCTGGTGTGGGTGACGAAGAGGGACCGGTGGCGGTTCGATCCATGCCGTCAGCGAGAGAGAAGGAGCACGGCAACTGCGGCGGCGTCCTCGGTTGCAGTCGACGGCGAGGTGGGCGCCGTGGACAGAGGCATGGTTGGCGGCGAGCCAGAGGACGGTGAGCTCGACGGAGGCGTCAAAACCAAAGCTGAGGAGGTGGGGTTTCGGTTTCTGTGAACAGGTAGGTGAGTGGTGGTGAGAGGCGACGGTGATCGGAGGAGTTTCAGAGAGGCAACCGCCGGCGAGAAATTCAGAGAGGGGAGCGAGCAGTGGCAGAGAGGTGGAAGATGGCGGCGGAGAAGAGGGAAATAGGCGAGCCTAGGGCCTAGGGTTGCGGCGCGCTGCCCTAGGGAACTATATAGGGGGCAGGGACCTCGGATCGGCCGTCGCTGCCGCCGTACTGTCGCCGTGGCACCGGGGGATTGCCGCCGTACTGAAGATAGGCGACGGGGCGGCGCGTGAAACGGTACCGGGCCAGCTCGGGGGGGGGGGGGTTAGATGGGCTGGGCCAGAGGTAGGTTGTTAGCTGCCGCTCGCTTCTTTTCTTTTTTATTATTTCTGCTTTGCTGTTTTTTTTGTAGAATTAGGTTTTGGAAGAAAAACATGAGATTTAGGTTAGGAAAAAGTTGATAAAATTATGGTTAGCTTAGTTTTTATAATGTCCACTAATTGACAACTTTGTTTTTCCAAAACTTGCAAATTTAAAGTGCTGTTTGAAATTAATTCAAATTTAGAGGTATTTGTTATTACATAAAATAATATTGAAAACAAAGGTTTAATAGGGTGAACCCTATTGATTTATGTGATTAAAAATTATTAGAATAGATTGGTAGTTTTAATGACTTGGAGGTTGGTGCTGTTTGGAAAAATAACCAAAATTGAAAGAGTTTCTTTATTAGATGAATATTAATAAGAACACACTTTTAAATAGGGTGACCCCTATGTTATTAAAAAAAAGCAAATAGAGTAGATTTGTTTTAACCTCAACATGATTTCAAAGTGATTTTGTTTTGGTGCTTTGATTTGAATTTTTGATTGCAATTTGGAAACAATTGATTGATCAAACCAACAATTTAATGAGTGAACAACATGGAATAAAATGGAACAAATTGGTTGTTTTCATTTGTGATTTTTATTCCAAAAGTTGTAACAGAACAAGTATGAAAACAAAGCATTGGAATTTGTTTGAGTTTCATTGTGAAAACAAAGAATAACAGATGCAAAACAAAAGAAACAAATGCAACAATATGATGACATGATGCAATACCTTAATAAACATGAAACAAACATTCTAAATGGTAGGTTTTCATACTTGGGCTGTTACAAAACGCCCCCCCTTGAAGGAATCGCGCCCCGAGATTCCTATTGAGAAAAGAAAAGGTCCGGATACTTCTTGGGAAGATCCTCTTGAGCTGTGACACGTGAAACACATCGTGCACATTGGATAGACGTCAGGGAATTTGTAAACCACCGGAACATTTTCAAGTAAAGGGGAGAGATTTTGCACCAAGGGTGTATAGCTGAATGGAACTTGATTCATTTGGATAATAGATTATCTGGCTAGAATGGTGGAACAGAGTTATTGACATCAATGCAACACCAAGAATAACATCAACGTCAGAATCATCAACATGATAGTAACGAGGAATATGTGGCCTCCCATTAGAATTGGATTGTTCTTACTTATGTTGGAAGTCAACATTTGAGGTCCCGGAGAGTGAACGGTGATTTGATTGCTTAGTGGAACCACAATTAGGTTGTATGTTGTGGAAAAGATTGTTGACACAAAGGAATGTGATTCTCCGGTATTAAATAACACTTTAGTTGGACAAGAGTTTACGAGGAAGTTTTGATTAGACGCCGGTAGAAGATTTGAAGTGGAAAACAACAACAAGATTTCAACGGACGAAATGGAAATGTTTAGGAGGACAGGATATTGAAGCAACATCGGGAAAACGAGACCAAAACCTGAGGTACTATGGAGAACCCAAAACACGTGAAATCCTAACTTGAAAGTTTAGATGAGAAGGGAAAAATCAACGTTGCACTTCCTTACCAGAAAAGGGAGGGAGGGTGGGGAAAAGAAGAAAAGAACAGAAATCCTACTCTCACCGTTTCATTTTTCCTATATAGCTACAAAATAGTTTCTGGACTCAACTGCGACCAGTAAAAAGGGATCCTACAGGCAGACAGGCTCTGATACCATTTGTCGCACCCGGACTTCTAAAGGATACTCGTCGTTCCGTTGAACAGTAGTAGATTGGATTACGGGGCTTACCGGCACCCGCGTCCTCTTACGAGTAGGCCAACACACGTATGTGTGACAACCAACCCCTATCTGTTCATCGTCGACGTAAACTATCCCATAGAAATCAGGACACTTCCGTTGACGTACTTCAAACCATACACACATGGTACGTCAACGGCGTTTAACAAGTGATATCACAACAGATCTCTAAGACACAAAAGATTGAAATAAAGTTGCAAATAGCTCTCATTAGAGCAGAGATAGCAAATACAATCATTCAGAGGGCACATGCCCCAACAATACATCATTACGATACAGCGGAAACAATCAACATGTCTGAGTACAGACAAGAACCAAATAGGCCTAAGAGGCCGGAAACGAAAAGACGGAGCCCATCCACGAAGTCTCGGATCCTGCCCGGGTCCGCTATCTACTCGTCAGCAGTCTCGTCATACTCCACGTCGTAGCCACCATGTGGATCCTCGGAAGCGTAGGTCTGCGGAAACCACAGCCCCAGAGGGGTCAGTACATAAACGTACTGGCAAGCAAGACTCACAGTTCACCAAAGTGTAACCCGTCAACACCAAGCACAGATGCCTTGGGTTCAACGGAAGAGAGAGGATATAAAAGATGCGGCAACTGGCTGCACTAACCAACTATAGAGATTCTACCACTTCCGGCTAACAGAAAGGAGATAAGATCGAGGATTGTAACCAACTTGAAAGATAACTTCAAACAAACCCATCCTGGATCTCGCCCCTTATCCAAAGAAGCAATCCGAGGATAACTCACACAGTTGTATTAAAGGTGAATCAAGTTATTGTGTCATCAACCTATTACCAGTCAAGTTATTAATCATTGGGTGTAACATTTGATCATTATGTTTAAGTTGTCCTGAGTACTTGTTAGCCAGTACTTTCACCAAGTAATCCATAACCGCGGAAAACACGGCTTCTCGAGAAATATCCCTGCAGGGTTGCACCAATTTGGCCGTACACGCATGAATAACCCGCCAGATGGAAAGGCCCTTCCACCAAGCGGGGCACTCAACACAACTCGACTCTTCTTCGCATCAAGCCCAAAGAACCTTGGGCGCACGGCTAATCGAGCCCAGAAGAAAATGGACCCTCATAGCACTCTAAGAACGGTCCCCCTATATGCCGACTACAAAGTTCCACCCTGGCCTGGGCTCGCAAAAACATGCATGCGGCAAATGGAAAACACGAACTAAATGAGGCGATTTGGACGAGATGCGAATCGAATCAAATTGAGGGGGGCGCCCATACTCGCTTCCACATGCGGTTAGTGCGCTCATCATGGATCAGTAGACAAGACCCTTTTCCTATTAGGGTCGACACTAGCAGGCCTCAAAACCACACAGGGCCTCCTGCCGGTGCCTTATCATCAAATTTATTATTAATAACAATAACATTAGCATGATTGATTGATTAAACATCGGGCCCCCACAACATAATGAAGTAAGTAACAGAAAGTAACGGTAACGACTCTAGCAAAACAACCTAAGCATGCTAGTGAGACACTGGCTCAATCAAAGGGTGATAGGAGTGGAGGTGAGACAATATCAAGGTTAAGGGATTCATGTGATGGGTTCGTAACAGAAACAACTACTACTAAGGCTAGCAAAAGATCAACGGAAAGTATCGGTAATCAATGTTGAAAGGAACACACTGGTTCATGTGAGTGATAACTTGCCTGCAAACCCAGTAGCCTGGTACTGAGCTAACTCCTTAGAAGGGGTGTCGTAAGTATCTTCGGTCTCAACGTCGTCGTTTATCCGAGAAGAAGCAAACAAACAAGGCAGAAATATAAACAATCATTATCATGGCATTGTGCACAATCAAGATGATGCATGGCAAGTTAATGGTTGCATCAAATAACTAAGTGACATGTAACACAATTAAGATGGACCCCTATGCAATTTTGAGTTGCATATGGGAAAGGGTCCATGAATTAAGTGGAACAAATGATTTACAATTTATTATTATGTGAAAGTTGTTAGCATGATGCATGCATGATGATAACAACAAAATAACAACAAAAGATGCAAGTGGAAAAGGAATTTAACAAGGTTTGGAAATCATTTATTAAGTTTGGAAAGTTTGGTTACTTAAACATGTCACACAAGTATTTGTTGTTTTCATCAAGTTAAATTGTTCAAAATAGATAACAAAGTTCATATTTGATAAGAACACACAATTTTAGGTGGATTGCATGTTTCACTTGTTGAAAAAGGATTTCAAATGATTTATTTATGAATTAAACAAGTTTAAGCAAGAGTTAAATGAATTTAATTCAAACATGAACTTATTTGAATTTTTATTTGCTCAAAACATTGAGTGAAGTTCATATTTGAAAAGTTTATGCTTTTATGGTTTGAAAACATATTTTATATGTCCCAAAAGAATTTAATTTGATCAAGTTATAAATTTAGCATTATTAAATGAATTAAACAAGGTTTAAAATATTTAACCAATTTTAATTATTCAAAACATGAAACAAATTTTATATTTGAAAAGGTGGTTTAATTTTTGTATGGAAAACATATTTCATTTGTGGAAATTGGATCTAAAATGAGCAAGTTATTATTTGGCAATTTTAAATGCAATAATTAAGAAACAGTTGTTTCAGCAATTTAAATTATTCAAAACAGCAACCAAAAATTATATTTGGAAAGTACATCAATTTTAGTTGGATTTCATGTTTTAAATTTTGAAATAGGAGTTAGGATGAATTTATTATGAATTAAACAATATTTAAACAAGTTTTAATTGAATTTATAATAAGCATGAATTTAATTGAATTTTATTTATTCAAAACATACTTTCAAACTCATATTTGAAAAGTTCACACTTTGAAGGTTTGAAAACATAATTTGCATGTTCAAAAATATTTTATATTGATCAAGTTATTATTTTATCAAATTTAATTGAATTAAACAAGGAGTAAATTATTTAGGAAATTTTAATTATTCAAAACAGGAAACAAAAATTATATTTGAAAAGGTTATTCAAAATGGTTTGGAAAACATATTTTATTTGCATTTATTGGATTAATAATGAATTAGTTATTGATTTTAGCAAATTGCATTTGATTTGTTTGAATTCAAATTTGAATTGCATTTTGGAATTTCAAAACAGTAAACAAAAGAATTATTTGGATAGATAATTTTATTTGGACCAGTGCACATATTTAGATTTTATTATTTGGAGCTATGGTTTAAAAGTTATTAACAAATTGAAATTGAGGACCAAAGTGTGAAATAAAAGGACCTAGATTAAAAGAAACGTGCTGGAGAACTTTTGTCACCGCGCTGCTAGCCAGCACTAGCCACTGCAGCGTGGACCTGGGCCAACGTGGCCCACGCAGCTGCACGCGTGGCAACCAGAGTGCCTTACAGGTGGGCCTCTGCGAGGGGAAAATTCCCGAAAAAAGTGGCGCTGCGGGGACTCGAACCCCGACCGCGCGCAAGGGAGAGGTGCACTGTAACCAGTGCGGTGAAATCAGTTTGGTGACAGAACCCGCGATACAGTGAGGATAACATGTAGTTCTGCTAACTGAAACTGGCGCGCGCACATTCCGAACTTTTGACTGACGATCAAAATGTTCCGCGGCCTGCCAGCACTTGACGGTGGCCGCCGGCGATCTCGTGGCCGTGTTGCGCCGTGGATGGTTGCGTATCGTGCACAGAAACGTGCGCAGTGTGCGGACGCGAGATGGAGAGGGAGGAGGTGGGCATGGCGGCTGCTCACCGACAGTGGAGTTGTGGCCGAGGCCCGGTGCAGATTGCGCAGACGGCGGCGTCGCGGACGGCGGCTGGGCTGCGGGGTCCCTCGTGCTCAAAGCTGGTGTGGGTGACGAAGAGGGACCGGTGGCGGTTCGATCCATGCCGTCAGCGAGAGAGAAGGAGCACGGCAACTGCGGCGGCGTCCTCGGTTGCAGTCGACGGCGAGGTGGGCGCCGCGGACAGAGGCATGGTTGGCGGCGAGCCAGAGGACGGTGAGCTCGACGGAGGCGTCCAAACGAAAGCTGAGGAGGTGGGGTTTCGGTTTCTGTGAACAGGTAGGTGAGTGGTGGTGAGAGGCGACGGTGATCGGAGGAGTTTCAGAGAGGCAACCGCCGGCGAGAAATTCAGAGAGGGGAGCGAGCAGTGGCAGAGAGGTGGAAGATGGCGGCGGAGAAGAGGGAAATAGGCGAGCCTAGGGCCTAGGGTTGCGGCGCGCTGCGCTAGGGAACTATATAGGGGGCAGGGACCTCGGATCGGCCGTCGCTGCCGCCGTACTGTCGCCGTGGCACAGGGGGATTGCCGCCGTACTGAAGATAGGCGACGGGGCGGCGCGTGAAACGGTACCGGGCCAGCTCGGGGGGGGGGGGGGTAGATGGGCTGGGCCAGAGGTAGGCTGTTAGATGCCGCTCGCTTCTTTTCTTTTTTATTATTTCTGCTTTGCTGTTTTTTTTTGTAGAATTAGGTTTTGGAAGAAAAGCATGAGATTTAGGTTAGGAAAAAGTTGATAAAATTATGGTTAGCTTAGTTTTTATAATGTCCACTAATTGACAACTTTGTTTTTCCAAAACTTGCAAATTTAAAGTGCTGTTTGAAATTAATTCAAATTTAGAGGTATTTGTTATTACATAAAATAATATTGAAAACAAAGGTTTTAATAGGGTGAACCCTATTGATTTATGTGATTAAAAATTATTAGAATAGATTGGTAGTTTTAATGACTTGGAGGTTGGTGCTGTTTGGAAAAATAACCAAAATTGAAAGAGTTTCTTTATTAGATGAATATTAATAAGAACACACTTTTAAATAGGGTGACCCCTATGTTATTAAAAAAAAGCAAATAGAGTAGATTTGTTTTGACCTCAACATGATTTCAAAGTGATTTTGTTTTGGTGCTTTGATTTGAATTTTTGATTGCAATTTGGAAACAATTGATTGATCAAACCAACAATTTAATGAGTGAACAACATGGAATAAAATGGAACAAATTGGTTGTTTTCATTTGTGATTTTTATTCCAAAAGTTATAACAGAACAAGTATGAAAACAAAGCATTGGAATTTGTTTGAGTTTCATTGTGAAAACAAAGAATAACAGATGCAAAACAAAAGAAACAAATGCAACAATATGATGACATGATGCAATACCTTAATAAACATGAAACAAACATTCTAAATGGTAGGTTTTCATACTTGGGCTGTTACATTTGAGTTGGAAACATTTTATTGAATAGGGTTTGCTAAGGAGAAACTAACACTTTGAAATATGAAGAATTAGTTGAAAGAGGTTTAGGGATTATGGAAAATAGAGGCATAATGGATTTTTAATGTTCTATAACACTTGAATAACAATATTATTTCCTTTGTGTTTGGGTTTTATTTGTTTTTGGTGGCTGCTTTAATAGAAAACAAAAAGTTTCAAATTTTTTTGATTTTTGCACTTTCCAAAAATAAGGGATGTTACATAAGCAAAGTGTGTAATGTAAACAATGTAAACTAGGTGAACACCATTGTTTTCTTCCTAATGGAAACAACACATCCTCCATCTGTCACGTTTCTGTCACTCGAGCACTGATGCAAAGGAGGCATGAACCCACTATCGAGCATAAATACTCCCTCTTGGAGTTACTAGCATCTACTTGGCCAGAGCATCTACTAATAACGGATAGCATGCAAGATCATAAATAACATATGCATGAATATGACAGGATAGATTGATAATTAAAAGACATAGCATTCAACATTCATCAGACCCCAACAAACACAACATGTAGCATTACATAAAGATGATCTCGATCATGTGAGGCAGCTCACGAGATCTAAACATGAGGTACAAAGTGGAGAGTACAACCATCTAGCTACTTCTATGGACCCGTAGTCTAGGGATGAACAACTCACGCATCACTTCAGAGGAGGGCATGGTGGTGCAGACCCCTCCGGTGATGAATTCCACTCCTTGCAGGGTGTCGGGGAGAGCTCCAGAACCCTCCCGATCTCGGGATGACGGCGGCCTCGGGTTTTTATTGGGAGGAAGTGGTATATTTTTAGGGTTGATATGTCGGGGGGTATAAATAGGCGAAAGGACAAAGCAATGGAGGCCTGGGGGCCCACACCTACCCATGGCACGAGCAGGGGACGCGCCGCCCTATGGTATGGCCCCCCCTGTGGGCCCCCTCCGGGCCTCTTAGAGACTCCGTGGAACCTTCGGGAATTCTAGGACCTCCGGACTTCGAATTTTCCGATTTCGAGAATATTTCCAGAACAACTTTTCTGAAAATAAAAACAGCAGAAAACAGGAAAACTGGCTCTATGGCATCTTGTCAATAGGTTAGTCCGGAAAATCGATAAAAATAACATAAAGTGTATAGCAAACATGTAGGAAACAACATGGAACATCAGAAATTAAGGATACGTTTATGACGTATCAACATCCCCAAGCTTAGTTCCTACTCGTCCTCGAGTAGGTAAACGATAAAAACACATAATTTCTGAGGTGACATGATACCAACATAAACTTGATCATCAAAAATGTCAAAGCATAAGTAAGCTGAGATCAATTTCAACAATAAAGCATATCAATCACCTTGCATCATGAGAAGTAACACAAATAAAAGATCATGAATAACAATGCAACGGAAGATATACGTTTGTTTCAAGTATAGAGATAACATGGCAACGTCATATTTTTCTAGTATAGAGACACCTTCAAAGTTCATGAGGAAGACTAGAACAAATAATTAGAGAATAAGCAATAACACATCATGAATCAATTAATAATGTTTCTGGGACAAATGCACATAAAACCCATAATGGCAAATATGCTCTCTCAACTGTGCATAAAGTAATAACATGGAGACTCGACATAAAAGTAAAAGAAAGGCCCTTCGTAGAGGCAAGCAGGGATCAACTCATGTGCTAGAGCTTTTTATTTTATTAAACAGAAGTATTGCAAACATTTTTAAGACAGGTGTATGCTTATGTCAACGAATGGTAAACAGAAAATATAGTACGTCACAAGCCAACTAGACTTCACAAGAGGGGCTCCCATAGAAAGACGCATCTGGGTAGAAGGTCATCCCTCTTTCTCTTTTTTTTACACAATTATGCTTTGGCTGATAAATCAGGGGCAAAAAAGTGAAGAGAATTTGTTGTTATTAATTTGGGGCTAGGCACCCCGCAGCCAGCTCTTCTATCATTGGATAAGCGGATGAAGCCACTAGTCCAGGGTGTGAAAGTCCAATCAAGAAGTGAGATAAAGATTCTCTATTTACGTCCTCATGAGCTAAAACAGGAGCACAAAACAGGAGCAATTTTGAATGTTTTAAAGGTAACACATGAGAAATTTACTTTGGGGTGGTGGTTAAATACCACATGTAGGTAGGTATGGTGGACACATTTGGTAAAATTTGGTTTTGGGGAGTTGTATGCACGAGTAGAGCTCATACTCAGTACTGGTGGAGGCTAGCAAAAGAATGGGAGCGACAAATCAAGAGAGCATAAGAGCCATAATCATGCATAGCGACATAAACATCATTAATCAAAGCATAAGTGGTACCACCAGTTCAAAAACTAAATGATCATAGAGGATATAAGTTAGTGGTTCATAGTCATAAACATGGTGCGAGCATGCGCCAAGTCAACTAAATAAAACATTCAAAGGAGAACACCACAAACTTATGCTTCAATATGACAAGAACAACTCATGATTCTTTCAATGGCACATTAAACAATCTCAGCTAATTGAGACTAATCATGCTACTAAATAACCACTAGGATTTATAATTAAAATAACATCTAGCATGATATGAAAAAGTCTAGCCACAGTCTATACAAGCTTCAACTTGCACCATTATAAATTCTACTTCAAGCAGCAGTTTCTTTTCCCAACAAGCACCATACAAAACATGTTTTAAAAAAAACTCTCTAAATGATACAGCAAGAAAAAATGAGAGTAATCACACAACACTACTAAAACTAACAGCTCTGAACAAGAGATGCAATGAAAAACAAGAGCTAAACGGGAATTTTGCAGCAGCTATAAGAAAAACTAAGAATACTAGCATAGCAAGTATTCAAATGAAAAAGCGGA
This sequence comes from Alopecurus myosuroides, assembly GCA_028641055.1. Taxonomy (NCBI): domain Eukaryota; kingdom Viridiplantae; phylum Streptophyta; class Magnoliopsida; order Poales; family Poaceae; genus Alopecurus; species Alopecurus myosuroides. The sequence goes on from JAPCYS010002897.1 coordinate 138,390, forward strand.
GCGTGTCTCTCTCCCAAACAACGAATGATAGGGTCCAACTATATTATTGTAGCAAGGAAAAAAATAAAACAAGAGAGAAAAAAAGAAAAAAAAGAAAAACAAACAGACTATCCAAGTAAAACTTCACATGATGCGACCGAATAAAAATATAGTTTCACTAGAAGTGACCTGATAGATTGTTGATGAAGAAGGGGATGCCTTTGTCATCCCCAACCTTAGATTCTTGAGTCTTCTTAAAATATGCTCAGATGAACCATAGGGGCATCCCCAAGATTTGACCTTGCACTCTTCTTGATCACATATATCACCCTCTTCTATTGACCCTTGAAAACTTCCTTCACACCACACTCAAAGAGTAATTCACATTAGAGGGTTAGTGAAACAATAAAAAATACATAGGTTCTGTATGAGAACAAGTGATATTGATACTTTTAAACATTATCTAAATCCAATGATGTTTTGTGAAGCAAAGAAATCCACTTGACATCGTAAAAGTGCTAATGCAAGAAAAATGGAAGAATTTGTCAAAACCAGAATACTCTATAAAGATGAAATTTTTCAGGGAACTTAAGTTACTAAGATCGAAAAACTTAAAGAACAAAAAAGTTGTGGAATTATCCGAGGAATAAGCACAAGAAATTTTGGGTCCTTCCTATTTTTCTGTGAATTATACGATTTTTTACGGTGGACAGCAGAAATCTGTTTCCTGCGCAGAAATCCAAAAACCAACTCCAACTCTCGTCAGAAACTTTCCTTGGCACAACTAAAACATGAAAACAAAGATACAAAGGAGTTTCTACAGAAGTATACAACCCCTTGTCTCAAAGAAAACAGAGAAAAACAAAGCAAAAATAAAATCATGGGTTATCTCCCAAGAAGTGCTTTTCTTTAACGCCTTTTGCTAGGCCCAGAAAAGTGGAATCAAGTGTTTTCAAGTGAAGAAGCATCAAAATTGTAACTTGTTCGAATAATAGAATCAAAAGGCAACTTCATTCTCTTTCTAGTAAAGTGTTCCATACCGTTCTTGAGTGGGAACTTAAATTTAATATTCCCCTCTTTCATATCAATAACAGCACCAACAGTTCTAAGAAAAGGTCTTCCAAGAACAATTGGGCAAGAAGCATTGTATTCAATATTCCAGACAACATAATCAACAGGGACAATATTATTGTTAATCATGATAAGAACATCATCAACTCTCCCCAAAGGTTTCTTTCTAACATTATCAATAAGACGAATATCCAAATAACAAGGTTCCAATGGGGGTAAATCAAGAATATCATAGAGTTTCTTGGGCATAACAGAGATACTAGAACCAAGATCACATAAAGCATTGCAATTAAAATCATTCACTTTCATTTTATTAATGGGTTCCCAACCATCATCTAGCTTCGTAGGGATATTGGCTTCACACCTTAATTCATCCTCTCTAATTTGCATGAGAGCATATGTAATATGTTTTGTGAAAGCCATATTCATAGCACTAGCAGTAGGACAACTAGCAAGCTTTTGCAAGAACTTAATCACTTTAGTTATGTTGCAATCATCAAGTCAAGATCATTTTTATCAAAGGTAATGGGACCATTGTCTCCCATATTTCTAAAATTTCAGCACTTTTATCATGAACATTTTTAGCAGTTTCAGGCAGTTTTGCATTTCTAATAGCAGAAGTGGGAGTATTTCCAACACCAATTACTTTACCATTGATAGTAGAAGGTTTTCTAGAAGTAGAAGTTTCAGTTTTACTAGTGGTGGTAATGGTGCAAACATTAGCTATAATATTCTTTCTAGCTAATTCATCTTCTCTTTCCCATCTAGCATGAAATTCAGCTAACATTCTAACATTATCATCAATTTGAATTTGGATAGCATTTGTAGCAGCAAAAGGATTCTGGTCTATAGTTTTAGTTTTAGCAGTCATTCTATTGATAAAAGAAGATTGAGCTTCAGACATGGATGAAATATAAGTTTCAGCATGAGCAATTTCAACTTGCAAACCAGATATTTCTCTACTTAAACTCTCAAGTTGATAACTGATATTTCTTAGCATAACAGATTGTTCTTCCATAGTCTTAGTAAATAGTTTATTTTTATCATATTGTTTTTGCATAAAGTCTTTAGTGGCTCTTTCAACTTCTGAAATTCTTTCATTAGACATTCTAGTTCTATCATTATTACCACTATTAAAAGGATATGGCCTATAATTGTTGCTACCAAAATTATTCCTATAAGCATTGGTGTTGAAATTATTATTTTTAATGATTTCACATCAACATGCTCTTCTTGAGCAACCAAAGAGGCTAAAGGAACATTATTTGGATCAATAGGAGCATGGCCATTCACAAGCATAGACATAATAGCATCAAGTCTACACTCAAGAGGAGTTTCTTCAACAGAATTTACCTTCTTACCAGTTGTAGCTCTCTCAGTGCCATTCAGAATAATTTAACATCATATCATCAAGAAACTTTGTTGCTGACCCCAAGGTAATGGACATAAAGGTTCCTCCAGCAGCTAAATCCAGAAGGTTTCTTGAAGAAAAATTCAGACCCGCATAAAAGGTTTGGATGATCATCCAAGTAGTCGTTCCATGAGTGGGACAATTCTTTACCAAAGATTTCATTGTTTCCCAAGATTTAGCAACATGCTCATTATCAAGTTGCTCAAAATTCATAAAGCTTCTTCTTAAATATATAATCTTAGCAGGAGGATATTATTTTCCAATGAAAGCATCTTTACACTTAGTCCAAGAATCAATACTATTTCAGGGCAAAGACAGCAAACATTCTTTAGCATCTCACATAGTTCAACAAAGTTATTAAGATGGGCAGCAACATCATCAATACTAACACCAGAAAATTGCTCTCTCATAACAAGGTTTAACATGGTAGGCTTTATCTAAAAAAAAACAGAAGTAGGAGCAGGTGGAGCAATAGGTGTGCTAATGAAATCATTGTTGTTGGTGCTAGTAAAGTCACACAACTTAGTGTTCTCAGGAGTAGTCATTTTAACAAGACTAAAAACAGGAATAGAACTACAGCTAGAATAAGAACTAATTTTTTTGTGTTTTTGAAAAAGAGAAGCAAACAAGACAAAATAAAATAAACTAAGAAAAACACAAACAAAGTAAAAAGATTGGAAGTGAGAGACTCCCATTCCAGAAATTCTCTTCCTCCCCGGCAACGGCGCCAGAAATTAGCTTGATCGTGCAGATCTTGCACTCATTGGGAGACCCCAAGAGGAAGGTATTATGAACATAGCAGCAGTTTTCCCTCAGTAAGAAACCAAGGTTTAATCGACCAGTAGGAGGAAGGAGTAGCTTCAGAAGGTTGAAGCAGCTCAGATAGCAGGGTGCACTACCGGCTCAGAAGCAACATGGAACCTACACAACACAATCAAATCACTTTGCCCCAACGAAGCAGTAAAGGTTGTCAATCTCACCGGTTTTGTAGAACACAAAGAGGTTAAACATATGTTGTGGAAAACAGTAGGAAAACAGTATGAAGGCAATAGCAGCAGTATGAAAGCAGTGTGAAAGCACTGGAAGCCGTGGTATTATCAGTATGAGAAAATGGACCAGGGTCCATAGTTCACTAGTGGTGTCTCTCCGTGAAAGATAAAAAACATGTGTGGTGGACAAATTACAGTTGGGCAATTGATAGAAATGAAGGCTGCACCATAGTGCATATGCAAGACATAAAGATTACTATGTGATTCATGCGGGTATTACAACAAAATACATACACCGTCATCCAACCTCATCTATGTCTAATAATCCACCCTCTGAATATCATCCGAACAAACGTTGGGTATTAAGTTGCAATCAACATATTATCGCAGTAAGAAAAGTGTATAATCTAAACAATGTAAACTAGGTAAACACCGTTGTTTTCTCCCTAATGGCAACATCACATCCTCCATCTGTCACGTTTCTGTCACTCGAGCACAGATGCAAAGGAGGCATGAACCCACTATCGAGCATAAATACTCCCTCTTGGAGTTACTAGCATCTACTTGGACAGAGCATCTACTAATAACGGAGAGCATGCAAGATCATAAATAACATATGCATGAAGATAACATGATAGATTGATAATCAGAAGACATAGCATTCAACATTCATCAGATCCCAGCAAACACAACATGTAGCATTACATAAAGATGATCTCGCTCATGTGAGGCAGCTCACGAATCTAAACATGAGGTAGAAAGTGGAGAGAACAACCATCTAGCTACTTATATGGACCCGTAGTCCAGGGATGAACTACTCACGCATCACTTCGGAGGAGGGCATGGTGGTGTAGACCCCTCCGGTGATGAATTCCCCTCCCGGTAGAGCTCCAAAACCTTCCCGATCTCGGGATGACGATGACGGTGGCCTCGGGTGTTTCTCGGGACGAAGTCGTATATTTTTAGGTTTGATATGTCGGGGGGTGTAAATAGGCAAAAGGGCAAAGGCGGTGGAGGCCTGGGTCCCCCACACCACCCCATGGCGCGGCCAGGGGTTGCGCCGCCCTATGGTGTGCCCCCCCCTCCGGGCCTCTTCGGGACTTCGTGGAACCTTCGAGAATTCTAGGACCTATGGACTTCGAATTTTCCAATTTTGAGAATATTTCCATAATAACTTTTCTGAAACTAAAAACAGCATAAAACAGGGAACTGGCTCTGTGGCATCTTGTCAATAGTTTAGTCCGGAAAATCGATAAAAATGACATAAAGTGTATAGCAAACATGTAGGAAACAACATGCAACATCAGAAATTAAGGATACGTTTATGACGTACAATAGACCACCATGATATGTAATAAAATTGTGAGACACGAAACACGATTAGTGTATTGATCATACTTTTCAGTGTTGTATGACTATACTAGATGTTTTCTAAAATTTTGTTGTTTGGTGTGATGAATGTATTGCTATATGTTGTTATGTGTTGTTAAAAGATGAGTTTCCTTGATCTGCTGTGTTGGGGTAGGAATTTATTTAGTCTCTTTCTAAATCTCTACTCATCCATGATAAGCCAAACCAAATCCCATGCCCATTCACCAACCATAGTGAGCTACCACATGAAGTGCAACATCAAATATTACATCCAAAAATGTTATGACTAGTTCCCTATGAAGACAGAAGCCATCCAATTGGGTATATCATAGATTTCAAGATCTTGATCTTTTGTGTGAAGGAACATTCACATCCATGATCAATGCAAACTAACTCATAAGGAGCAGCAAGCCAATCAACTAGAAAAGGACTAAAATTTGCATGAACTACGAAGATTTGGGAGTCTACTACACCAGGAGAAGAATAGATGAAGAAGCTACAACAATTCAGATAATATTGTATAAGACTTTTATGCAACCCAATAGTTTAGGATCGATAGTTTAACTCAAGTTTGTCTTACATATTGTAAACTTTCTATTAGACAAGTGAGGTGACCTAGTGTTATTAAATGAGATTAACCAATCTAAGTACAAGGTAATGTTTGAGTGCAACATGGATTGGACCCCATGATGACTATTCACATTATTCACTCTTGCTATGAGGAATGGTAAATCTGAGTGACATACCTATTAGAGAGATGACGATGTTAAACCTGAACCATAGAATGGTAGAATACAATAATGACCCTATGTTAGTGTTGCTGAAACGTACTATTTTCGGTGAGGATCAATCCAACTTTGGAGGTATCAAACAATGGAAGATTTTCCCTTCCATGAGAGTTTTGTTAGAGATAGCATGGTATTTGCCGTCGAGGATGACAACAACAATATGGAAGATTGCCAAGGACATCAAAAGACTAAGTTGAGAGTGACCCAAGGACTTTTGATTGACCCAAAAAGTGACCCCTCAGTGTGAAAGGTAGTTTAACAAAATTCTGTTGGTTTGTAACTTTACCATGAGGGAAAGTTCTACTCAAGCCATCTTAAGTAAAATCACACTTCAAGCTATGTGAATGGACACATCCTATTGGAAGAGAATCTTAACCCATGGAATCCTAAAGGTTGTATACATGGATTCAAAACCCCAGATACCAACAAAGAGTTGATCTATGCTATACAACAATATTATGGATGATGAAGTATGACTCCAGCTGAAGATATAGTCAAAACCAGCAGCCAGTTAGACAAGAGTTTTAGACTACCCACAAAAGTTTCTTTTAAGGGTGGTAGCCCACCTAGTTGTTCTGGAACCCAGCTACCCAAACCTAATATTTCTTTCTAGCCTTCCCAAATCTCGGGACGAGATTTCTTTTAAGGGTGGTAGTCTGTAACATCCTTGATTTTCCAAAGTGCAAAAAATCACAAAAATTTAAAACTTTTGTTTTCTTGATAATGCAAGTCACCAAAAACAAAGAAAAATAAAACAAAAAAGAAATATTGTATCTGTTTTCCAGTGTAATTGGAATTAAAAATCCAAATATGCCTCTATTTCCTAAACCCTAAAGCCTATAAATATGCTCTATTAAAGTAATTGTTTTCTCTTAGCAAACCTTATTATACAAAAAAAATTACTTAAAAATTTACTAAGAAAATGTTTTAAACCAGAGAATGAGTATCTCTAATAAATCCCTATGCCTTAAGAAAATATTTCATAAGAATTAAAATTATTTGTATTACTTTCCAATATTATGCAAGTATTGAAATGTTTCCGGTAAATTATTTTGATATGAAAATGAACCACACTTTTGGACACAACATTTTTAATAATGGTAACTCTCTAAATTTTATTTAGCAACAATATTGTTGATTTGATAATTTCCTATTTTAAAATGGCATTAACTTTCTATTAGTAAATCACTCATAACTTAAAATATAAAATATGAAAGTGAGGTGAAATGACTTTCAAAAATAGTATTTGACATGCTTAATATCTCTGAAATTTTATTTAATCCAAAACCTCATTTTATTATTTTTCTAATTTAAAATGGTATTAAGTACTAGTAGTGAATTATATATAATTTCAAATTTAAAAAATTAAAATGTGTCCAAAACAATTTTCAACTGTGCTTAGTTGAAAGAAAATTTCATTTCAATATTTTAGAAATTTATTTGAGGCTAAAAGGATTTTTAAATCAAAAGTTATAAAAGAAATAAGAAAACAGAGGAAAAAATAAAATGATGACGTCAGCTGTGACGTCACCTCATCTTCAACCCGCAGCGAGACTGCAATGCCCGTTTCTTCTTTGAATTTACTCCCGTTAGTTCACGCGATTAAGTGCATAAACGGCAACCACCGGCACGACACATTAAAGCCCCATGCTCCCTCTCCGCAATGAACCGTGCCTACCGACCGGAGAAATTCGTCACCGGAGTCATGCTAGGCCACCGCCGTATTTTTGTGATTCTGGCAAGGTGAGACCTTACCCGTGCCGAGTCCTTGCCCAACCCCTCCACCTTGATCTCGCCCATCAATTGATGCGCTCGGGTGATTTTATTTCGCAGCGCAATCGCTGGCGCCGTCATCTCCCGAAGGTCACCGGAGCCCGCGCCGTCTGCTCCACACCACGCCGTTGACAGCCGTCGTCCCCAAGATTGTTGTGGTTACCATTGGATGCGTCGTGCCGTGGTGGCCCTCGAAGAGTCCTCCCCGAGCTTGGAGTAGCGCTGCATTGTCACCAGAATCCACTCCCGAGAGCGCCACCACCGCAGCCATTAATTTCGGTGACCACAAACCGTACAGGCGGTGAGTTTCTATCCCTCCTCCTCTTTCCTCCATTATATCCAGATCCGACGCGCATGATTAAATCACTTAACGAAGAGGTACCGTCCAATAGCAGACAACCACGTGTATGCCCAGTCGGCAACGCCCGTTTGCTTATCCGTCGCTCGGTGCAGCGCATAGTCGGCCCAAGACCATTAGTTCTTCGTCGCCCAGCGCAGCACGTAGCAGCCCAGCACTTTTCTGGATTTTACTCTGGAATAAAATTTAATTGGTAACAATTGCAGAAAATCCCCTACACCCTAGAAACCTTATATCTTTTAATCCACTTGGCCAAATTTAGCAAACTTTGACTTTTTGAAATCCTCTGGATGTGTAGAATCTTTTGGCACAGGCCAAATTTAAATTTTACCATTACAAAAATTTTAAATTTAAATATGCTTGTTTGATGAATTTGTGCATAATTAAATTTCTAGAAATCCAAAAATTGCAAATAAAATATATTTGGAAACCTTAAGATGTGTACTTTCATATCCTCCGTCCCAAAATAATTTGTGGACATAATTTTGAATTTAGAATTAAGTTGTCTATTTGATCATTTTTTACATAGATTTAATTATATAAATATTCCCTTAAGAAAAATTGCTCCATTTGGTAACCTTGAACCATAGACATCAGTGCCTAAACATTTTGCACACTCTTGTACCATGACCATGTAATTTTAGCCGAACTTCCATCATAGTTAGCAAAATGGAAATCAAGACTCAAGCACAAGAAGGAACTTCATTATCAACTTGGTGGCAATATGAAGAGCTACAAGGAAGATCATTGAAGAAATTTTGAATAAAAGACTTGGAATGCACAGCTACTAGAAGAAACTTAAGAAAGTACAAATTCATGAAGAAATCAATAAGAATCCCTTTCTCTTTATATCTCTTCTTCTCTTTTACGTTTTGACTTAGTGGTATTTTCACATGTGATCAAGATCAACCCTTAGTTTGTGCCCATCCCATACCTAAACCAACTAGTGAAGTGAAAACCATGAAGATTTATCAAGCTCAAGAGAGGCTTCACAATAAGGAGGAAAAAACAATAGAAACATGAAGATGATCTTCAAGAAAACAAGCATGTGAAGACTTGGAGAAAATCTATACAAGTTGAAGAATAACAAGTTGTTTTTGTCCAACCATTGACCCAAATGGAAAATCCTAATACTTTATCTTATTTTCTCTATTTCTATGAAGTTAGTTGAACCTAGACTTACCTTAACCCAAAATGGAAAGACTAACTTAGATAGCTCAAATGTCTTGATAAAAATGACTAAGTGTTACAAATTGTTATGTGCTACTTTAGTTGAAGAAGTGATATGATCACCCTTGGTGAACTCTTGGAACTTCCTCGAGAAGTATGGTTATAATAAAGTTAGATCACATCAAACTCAACCTAGTCCATCCCAAGTAAACCCCTGGAACTTCCTTAACAAGTATGGAACCAAGATAAAATGAATCTTTCAAAATCAAACCTTAACCTTGTCCTAGCCAACTTGGTTGAACCCATTTTTCTATGTTGGTTGCCTTGTATGTTTTTCTACACTTGTGTGTTTCATTGCTAGGACGCTTGTTTATTTTGTTATCGTGTTTTCGATGTATAGATTGTACAGTGAGCAGTGATCGTTTGTGAAGAGAGTGTGATTTTTTAACCAACTTCAATAAGGCAAGTAACACACCATCCATCCACCCATTATTTTCTATATGCATTAGTTGATTTTTTAGTAGTATGCATGATAGATGATTTTCTCTAAGTACTATGCTATGCGATATCCTAGTAGTGTGTAGCTACCCTTATACCTTATTTTTGAAGCCTTGTTACTTAGTAGATGCTTAGCCTTGCTACAAAATTGTTTTACTCGATGTTATGAAAAAATTCTAAGTATAAACTTCAATGAACCACTAGGGTGGATTTGGTAGTGCAAGGCTGATGAGAGTTCAGTGTCTCCCCGAGGGGTGTTCACTTGAGTAATGCCACCCAGGAACAAAGTGATTTTGATGTTTCCCAAGTCTAGATTGCTTCCTGTGCAGCCTTTAGTCATATGGGCTATGTCTTGATCAACTAAGTTGTGAGGGTTCAGCCTGGGCTTGACAAACAGATGTAGCATAATTGTAGGTGGAACGGGTCTTGCCATTGGGTTGAATTCTTGCTTCTGAAAGATCTCGTCTCGATTTTTCTTATTTCCTTAATGCACTCAGGGTGTATAGGATGTTTGGGTTGATTTGAGTATGAAGGTGAAAGTGCACAAACTCTGGAGAGTCAACAAACTAAGATCTTAGTCGTGTACCCGATTATGGACAACGTCAAGCATCTGGACAAGGATGGACGGAAGAATCACATCACCATTTTCAATAAGTAAAATTTGACCAAGTGAACAGTAGTTGTGGTGCTTTGTATTTCAGTCCAATGATGCCACTCTTTGAAAAGAAAAGTTTGTTTTACGAAAGAGATAGCAGAAAACTGGCTTTATGCAAACTTAGCCAAAAATCCACTTAGCCAAATAAGCATGTAGTATGAGTCTTCCCATTTATATCCACCATAGTGTTACTTGCCAATATATTAAATTGTATTGACTCCCTTGTGGCTACATAGTCCATCATGCAGATGAATCTGAAGACGAGTGAGGATTTGGTTTAGGATCTCAAGTCTACCGCCAACATGTTTTTCCTGTGGCACATGAAGAAGATGGGCTCAATGTTGTACTATATTTTTCGCTGTAATGCTTTGTTTTATGCTAGTCTCTAAGACTATGCGTGTTGTACTGGTATTTTGTAAAGACTGGATCATGCGACGTAATAGAATTTTAACGCATTTGCATGATATTTCATTTTGTACTGTTGTGCTAGCATTTGATCCAGGGACTAGCACAATAACACAGATGTTCTTGCATTATTTAAACGTTGGAACGCTACAGCGATCAACAACCACAAACATTGAGTCCATGTTTATTTTGGTGAGTGGCAGTCCTAACAGGAAATCCATGCTAATATCACTCCAAGGGGGTGTGGTGTAGGCAATGGCATATAAAGACCATAAGAGTTGGAAGTAGACTTAGATCGGAGACATGTTGGACATGTTGTGATGAGTCTTTCCACTTGGTGCCTCATCTTAGGCCAATATTGGTTGGTGGAGAGCATGGCATAGGTCTTGTCTCGGCCAAAGTGTCCCATGAGGCCTCTGATGCGTGTGAACACACGTTCGTTGGGAGACCCCAAGAGGAAGGTATGAAGAGTGCAGCAGCAAGTTTCCCTCAGAAAGAAACCAAGGTTGAATTGACTAGTAGGAGGAAGGAGTAACTTCAGAAAGTTGAAGCAGCTGAGATGGCAGGGTGCACTACGGGTTCAGCAACAACATGGAACCTACACAACACAATAAAATCACTTTGCCCCAACGAAGTAGTGAGGTTGTCAATTCCACCAGTTTTGCTGAACACAAAGGGGTTAAACGTATGGTGTGGAAAATAGTAGGAAAGTAGTAGGACCAGTTTGAAAGCAGTAGGTGTTTTATCAGTATGAGGAAAATGGACCGGGGTCCACAGTTCACTAGTGGTGTCTCTCCGTGAAAGATGAATAACATATGTGGTGAACAAATTACAGCTGGGCAATTGACAGAAATGAAGGCTGCACCATAGTGCATATGCAAGACATAAATGTTACTATGTGATTCATGCGGGCATTACAACAAAATACATGGACCGTCATCCAACTGCATCTATGTCTAATAATCCACCCTCCGAATATCATCCGAAAAAACGTTGGGTATTAAGTTGCAAGAAACAGATTCCGTAAGCAAAGTGCGTAATGTAAACAATGTAAACTAAGTAAAAACCGTTGTTTTCTCCCTAATGGAAACAACACAATCTTTATCCGTCACGTTTCTGTCACTCGAGCGCAGATGCAAAGGAGGCATGAACCCACTGTCGAGCATAAATACTCCCTCTTGGAGTTACTAGCATCTACTTCACCAGAGCATCTACTAATAACGGAGAGCATGCAAGATCAGAAATAACACATGCATGAAGATAACATGATAGATTGATAATCAGAGGACATAGAATGCAAAATTCATCAGATCCCAGCAAACACAACATGTAGCATTACATAGAGATGATCTTGATCATGTTAGGCAGCTCACAAGATCTAAACATGAGGTAAAAACTGGAGAGAACAACCATCTGGCTAATGCTATGGGCACGTAGTCCAGGGATGAGCTACTCACGCATCACTTCGGAGGAGGGCATGGTGGTGTAGACCCCTTCGGTGATGAACTCCCCTCCCGGCAGGGTGCCGGGGAGAGCTCCTGAACCCTCCCGATCTCGGGATGCCGATGATGACGGCCTCGGCTGTTTTTCGGGGTGAATTGGGATATTTTTAGGGTTTCCATCTTGAGGGATATAAATAGGCGAAAGGGAAAATGCGTTGGAGGTCGGGGGGCACACCACCCCATGGCGCGGCCACGGGGCGCGCCGCCCTATGGTGTGGGCCCCCTGAGGCCCCCCTCCGGGTCTCTTCGGGACTCCGTGGAACCTTCGGAAATTCTAAGAATTTCGGGCTTCGAATTTTCCAGTTCCGAGAATATTTCCAGGACAACTTTTCTGAAACTAAAAACAGCAGAAAACAAGGAACTGGCTCTGCGGCATCTTGTCAATAGGTTAGTCCGGAAAATCGATACAAATGACAAAAAGTGTATAACAAACATGTGGGAAACAATAAGAAAACAACATGGAACATCATAAATTAAGGATACGTTTATGACGTATCGACATCCCCAAGCTTAGTTCCTACTCGTCCTCGATAGGTAAACTATAAAAACTCATAATTTCTGAGGTGACATGCTACCAACATAAACTTGATCATCAATAATGTAAAAGTATAAGTAAGTTGAGATCATAGAACTTTAACACAAGCATGATAAGTAGAACTTTAATAATAAAGTACACCAATCAACTTTCATCATGAGAAGTAACTCAAATAAAAGATCGTGAATAACAATGAAAGGAAAGATATATGTTTGTTTCAAGTATAGAGAAAACATGTCAAAGTGATATTTCGCTAGTCCTTATGAGTGGAGCAAAACATAAATGCCAGGACACCTTCAAAGTTCATGAGGAAGACTAGAAAAAATAATTAGAGAACAAGCAATAACACATCATGAATTAATTACTAACATTTCTGGGACACATGCACATAAAACTCAGAATGGCAACTATGCTCTCTCAACCGTGCAGAAAATTAGAAGATGGAGAATCAACATAAAAGTAAAAGAAAGGCCCTTCGCAGAGGGAAGCATGGATCACTCATGTGCTAGAGCTTTTATTTTATTAAATAGAGGTATAAAAACTTGACACTCCTCGCAACCATCTTATACAAACCATGGCTAACAGAATCCTCGGGTGCCTGCCAACAATCAAATACCGTGGAGGAGTGTCTATATTTTAAGAGAGGTGTATGCTTATGTCAACGAATGGTAAACAGAAAATACAGTACATCGCAAGCCAACTAGACTACACAAGAGAGGCTCCCATAGAAGGACGCATCTGGGTAGAAGGTCATCCTTCTTTCTCTTTTGTTTACACAACTATGCTTTGACTGATAAATCAGGGGCAAAAATAGTGAAGAGAATTTGTGTTATTAATTTGGGGCTGGGCACCCCGCTGCCAGCTCTTCTATCATTGGATAAGCAGATGAAGCCACTAGTCTAGGGTGTGAAAGTTCAATCAACAAGTGAGATAAAGATTCTCTATTTACGTCCGCATGAGCTAAAACAGGAGCACAAAGCAGGAGTAATTTTGAAATTTTAAAGGTAACACATGAGCAATTTACTTTGGAGTGGCGGTTAAATACCACATGTAGATAGATATGGTGGACACAATGGGAAAACTTTGTTTTTTGTTGGGAGTTGGATGCACGAGTAGAGCTCATACTCAGTACAGGTGGAGGCTAGCAAAAGACTAGGAGCGACAAATCAAGAGAGCATAAGAGCCATAATCATGCATAGCGACATAAACATCATTAATCAAAGCATAAGTGGTACCACAAGAGAAAAAACTAAATGATCATGGAGGCTTTCCGTGACTGGTTCATAGTCATAAACATGGTGTGAGCATGCGCCAAGTCAACCAAATAAAACATTCATAGGAGAACACCACAAATTTATGCTTCAATATGCCAAGAACAACTCATGATTCTTTCAATGGCACATTAAACACTCTCAGATATTTGAGGTTAATCATGCTAATAAAAACCACAAGGCTTTAGAAATAAAATAGCATCTAGCATGATATGAAAAAGTCTAGCCACAGTCCATACAAGCTTCTACTTGCACCGTTAAAAATACTATCTCAAGCAGCAGTTTCTTTTCCCAACAAGCACCATACAAAACATGCTTTAACAAAAACTCTCTAAATTATACAGCAAGCAAACATGAGAGGACTCACAAAACACTAATAAAACTAACAGCTCTGAACAAGAGACACAATGAAAACGAGAGCTAAACATGAAATTTTGCAGCAACTAGAAGAAAAACTAAGAATATTAGCATAGCAAGTATTCAAACGAAAAAGCGGAACGTGTATCTCTCCTAAATAAAGAATTCTAGGATCCAACTATATTATTGCAGCAAGGAAAACAAAAGAAAAAAAAACAGACGCCCCAACTAAACTTCATATGATGTGACCGAATAAAATATAGTTTCACGAGAATTGACCTATTAGATAGTTGATTAAGAAGGGGATGCCTTGGGCATCCCCAAGCTTAGATGCTTGAGTTTTCTTAAAATATGCTTAGATGAACCACGGGGGCATCCCCAATATTTGACCTTGCACTCTTTTTGATCACATATATCACCTCTGCTCTTGACCCTTGAAAACTTCCTTCACACCACACTCAAACAACAATTCGCATTAGAGGGTTAGTGCAACAATAAAAAATCCATTGGTTATGTATGGCACAAGTGCTATTGATACTTTTAAACATAAGCTACAGCCACTGATGTTTCGTGAAGCAAAGAAATCCGTTTGACATCGCAAAAGAGCAAATGCAAGACAAATGTCAGAATCTGTCAAAACGAGAACAGTCTGTAAAGACGAATTTTGTAACACCCGGGGGATTTTTTTCCCCCAATTAGAAGTTGATTGTTTTTTTTCTTTTGGCATTGCGTTGCATTGCATCATGACATTGCACTTGTTTCCCAAACCAATTCAAAAGTTTCAAACCCTTCACTTGTTCAAATTTGAATTAATTCAACTAATGTGATTTTTTTTTCTCCCAAACTCTTTCAAATTTCAAAGTGCAACAAAACTTTTGAAAGTTTGAAAACAAACTTTGGTGCACTCGTGCATTTGCAATTACAAAACCACAACAATTTACTTTGGCATTTTCTGACACCAAAAACCCCTCTAATTACTATTTCTCTCTTCCTATTCTTTTACAAAAAAAATGTTTGAGTGAGAGAGAGAGAGAGCAGCCCACCAGGCCCACCAAACCAGCCCACCCCAGCCTTTCTCCTTCCTCCATCCGTACATGCACGAGGAGGACGTGATCCCCTCCTGTCGTTTTCACCAAAGCAGACCACCGCACCCACCTGCTCCACCTGCCCTCCTCCTTATCTACCCCTGCCCTCCTCCACAACCCTAACCCTAGCCTCCCTCTCCCTCTCATTCCCTTCTTCCAGCCGCCGCCCCCTCCCTCCTCTTCTCTGTTTCTATTTTCTTCACCCACCACCCACCTCCATGACCGGAGTTGGAAGCTCAAGGAGGCGAGGACATGGTCGCCGGCAAGGGCGTCCGAGGATGGGAATGGAATCGCCTCGCCGTCCTCATCCTCCACACCGAAGATCGGCACCCGAGGATGTTCCAAACTGCCCCGCCATGGCCATCTTCCTCCTCCGTCCACAAGCACGTCATGGCCACGGTCGCCGTCGTCTTCCTCATCTACAGCGCCTCCGGCCGCCCCCAGCCTTCCCCACGTTCGTTGCTTCTTCACAGATAGGACGTGAGATGATGTGAGCAACGACAAGTTCGGATGTACCTCTACTTGCTGGATTCCAGGCAAGTATACTCACTTGCTACCTATGGCTGCCTTTCATCACTTGTTACCGATTCTTTCCGTTGTCTTTATGCTAGCCTAGTATTTTCGATGCTTGTGTCTCGATCCTATCATATGTTTACCTTGCAGCCATGATATAGCCTTCCTTCCCCTTCCTATCAACTGTTGCTTGTTTACCTTGTTGGCCCTCGTGTCGTAGTTGCATGCTTAGTGTTGTTTGGGCTCGAGTCTTGTTGTCCTTTTTCATATCACCTGTTTAGTTGATAGTTGGGTTTCAATTTAATCAACAACATGTTAATGTTTGGGGTAATAATAATTTGATGATAAGGCACCGGCAGGAGGCCCGGCGTGGTTTTGGAGCCTGCTAGTGTCGAAACTAGGAAAAGGGTCTTGTCCACTGATCCATGATGAGCGCGCTAACCACATCCGGGAGGTAGTATGGGACCCCCCCTCGACTTAGACTTGATTTGCAGTTTGTCCGAAGAGCCACACTTAGTTCGGGCTTTCCATTTGCGCATATGCATAATGGGAGGCGCCCCTATGGTTGATGATGATTATGATGGTTATGATGATGATGATGCATATAGGGCGAGGCCTGTGGTGCCGGGGGTGTGGTTTTCACCCTTGCGCTTAGGTTAGGTCAGACTGGCCGGGGCCTTATAGCTCCATGGCTCCTAGGATGGGTTGTAGAGACGGTTTGGGCCGTGTCGAGCCAACCTGAGTTTTAGTTGGTGGCTTCAGTGTGTACGGGTACTGTAGCGCACCCTGCAGGGATGAATCTTCTCGAGAAGCCGTGTTGTCCGCGGTTATGTGACGACTTGGTGAAAGTGCTGGCTAACAAGTACTCAGACAACTTACACCTAATTGATAATAACTTGACTAGTAATAGGCATATTGTCACAATAAGCTGAACCTTCATTATTCAACAGTGTGAGTTTCCTTGGGTTGCTTCCTTAGTAGGGGGTAACATTGGATGGGTATTGTTTGGGGAGTAGTTGTAGTTGGTTTTGTCGCGCTCTCTTATCCCTCTCTAATAGCCGGAAGTTGTAGCGTGTATCTTTAGTTTGTTAGTGCTGCCTGCTGCCGCTTCTTTGCAATAACCCCTTCCTTCCGTTGTACCCAAAGTATTTGTATCTTGTGATGATTGGTTACGCTGGTATCCTGTGAGTATGGTTTATCCACTTGCCAGTACTTAACAGTACTGACCCACGAATCCTTTTCGTGGCTGCATATTCCACATTGCAGTCTACAGGTTTGAAGTCTGACGACGTTAGCTTGGGAATCCCTCCGGCTTGGCCTGGGCAGGGATTTGGACGCCATCGGTTATCTTCAGGACTCTTAGTCCAATTTGTATCTTGTCCGTAGTCGGACACTATGTTGTTTCTTCCGCTGTCATTTGGATCTTTGTATTGTATCAGTTGTACCCTTGACTCGTTTGAGTCGTCTTGTATATATCTTTTCTGTTGTTGTTGCGGAATATTCGTGAACTGTTGTAATGTTATCACAAGTGGCAACCTGAAATCTGTTATTATGTGGATTTTGGCGGAAATGCTGAAATCTGCATAGTGCCCGATCTCGGGGC
This sequence comes from Alopecurus myosuroides, assembly GCA_028641055.1. NCBI lineage: Eukaryota > Viridiplantae > Streptophyta > Magnoliopsida > Poales > Poaceae > Alopecurus > Alopecurus myosuroides. The sequence goes on from JAPCYS010002897.1 coordinate 155,724, forward strand.
GTCACAAATGGTATCAGAGCATGGTTTCCGATTCCCGATATTGTTTCGATATGAATGGTTATCGAAGCAACGGGTCCGCAAAGCCTGTAGGATAACCTCGCTAACGGTCGTGTTTCTAGAGTGTCAAAAACTATTTGTGCAAAAACTGTTTTGGAAACATCTCAATAGGATTCTTGTTTTCTCCTTATCTCTATTCTATTTCTCCTCTCATCTTATTTGTTTTGGAGTCTCTCTCCCTCTCTATCTTTCAAAGTTTTAGGATCCTATGTGGGTGGACGTTTTCTGAGCCGTTAACCTAATAGGTTCGATCATCGGAAGATTCCTAGCGGGAGAAGATCGTCATCACTCCGAGCAAGAATCTCTTGTTAGTGGTGTCGAGAAGCCCTTGTTAGTGGTGTCGAGGAGATCAACTGGAAGCATGAAGAATCGATAGTCGAACTTCTTTCCCCTCCCGGGTTAGTGGGTGGATTGCGAGGGCGCAATCCCTTGTTAGTGGTGTCGTCTGTAACACCCGGGGGATTTTTTTCCCCCAATTAGAAGTTGATTGTTTTTTTTTTCTTTTGGCATTGCATTGCATTGCATCATGACATTGCACTTGTTTCCCAAACCAATTCAAAAGTTTCAAACCCTTCACTTGTTCAAATTTGAATTAATTCAACTAATGTGATTTTTTTTCTCCCAAACTCTTTCAAATTTCAAAGTGCAACAAAACTTTTGAAAGTTTGAAAACAAACTTTGGTGCACTCGTGCATTTGCAATTACAAAACGACAGCAATTTACTTTGGCATTTTCTGACACCAAAAACCCCTCTAATTACTATTTCTCTCTTCCTATTCTTTTACAAAAAAAATGTTTGAGTGAGAGAGAGAGAGAGAGAGCAGCCCACCAGGCCCACCAAACCAGCCCACCCCAGCCTTTCTCCTTCCTCCATCCGTACAGGCACGAGGAGGATGTGATCCCCTCCTGTCGTTTTCACCAAAGCAGACCACCGCACCCACCTGCTCCACCTGCCCTCCTCCTTATCTACCTCTCCCCTCCTCCACAACCCTAACCCTAGCCTCCCTCTCCCTCTCCTTCCCTTCTTCCAGCCGCCGCCCCCTTCCTCCTCTTCTCTATTTCTCTTTTCTTCACCCACCACCCCACCTCCATGACCGGAGTTGGAAGCTCAAGGAGGCGAGGACATGGTCGCCGGAAAGGGCGTCCAAGGATGGGAATGGAATCGCCTCGCCGTCCTCATCCTCCACGCCGAAGATCGGCACCCGAGGACGTTCCGAACAGCCCCGCCATGGCCATCTTCCTCCTCCGTCCACAAGCACGTCATGGCCACGGTCGCCGTCGTCTTCCTCATCTACAGCGCCTCCGGCCGCCCCCAGCCTTCCCCATGTTCGTTGCTTCTTCGCGGATAGGACGTGAGATGGTGTGAGCAACGACAAGTTCGGATGTACCTCTACTTGCTGGATTCCAGGCAAGTATACTCACTTGCTACCTATGGCTGTCTTTCATCACTTGTTACCGATTCTTTCCGTTGTCTTTATGCTAGCCTAGTATTTTCGATGCTTGTGTCTCGATCCTATCATATGTTTACCTTGCAGCCATGATATAGCCTTCCTTACCTTTCCTATCAACTGTTGCTTGTTTACCTTGTTGGCCCTCGTGTCGTAGTTGCATGCTTAGTGTTGTTTGTGCTCGAGTCTTGTTGTCCTTTTTCATATCACCTGTTTAGTTGATAGTTGGGTTTCAATTTAATCAACAACATGTTAATGTTTGGGGTAATAATAATTTGATGATAAGGCACCGGCAGGAGGCCCGGCGTGGTTTTGGAGCCTGCTAGTGTCGAAACTAGGAAAAGGGTCTTGTCCACATATCCATGATGAGCGCGCTAACCGCATCCTGGAGGTAGTATGGGACCTCCCTCGACTTTGACCTGATTTGCAGCTTGTCCGAAGAGCCACACTTAGTTCGGGCTTTCCATTTGCGCATATGCATAATGGGAGGCGCCCCCATGGTTGATGATGATCATGATGGTTATGATGATGATGATGCATATAGGGCGAGGCCTGTGGTGCCGGGGGGTGTGGTTTTCACCCTTGCGCTTAGGTTAGGTCGGACTGGCCGGGACCTTATAGCTCCGTGGCTCCTAGGATGGGTTGTAGAGACGGTTTGGGTCGTGTCGAGCCAACCTGAGTTTTAATTGGTGGCTTGAGTGTGTACGGGTACTGTAGCGCACCCTGCAGGGATGAATCTTCTCGAGAAGCCGTGTTGTCCGCGGTTATGTGACGACTTGGTGAAAGTGCTGGCTAACAAGTACTCAGACAACTTACACCTAATTGATAATAACTTGACTAGTAATAGGCATATTGTCACAATAAGCTGAACCTTCACTATTCAACAGTGTGAGTTTCCTTGGGTTGCTTCCTTAGTAGGGGGTAACATTGGATGGGTATTGTTTGGGGAGTAGTTGTAGTTGGTTTTGTCGCGCTCTCTTATCCCTCTCTAATAGCCGGAATTTGTAGCGCGTATCTTTAGTTTGTTAGTGCTGCCCGCTGCCGCTTCTTTGCAATAACCCCTTCCTTCCGTTGTACCCAAAGTATTTGTATCTTGTGATGATTGGTTACGCTGGTATCCTGTGAGTATGGTTTATCCACTTGCCAGTACTTAACAGTACTGACCCACGAATCCTTTTCGTGGCTGCATATTCCACATTGTAGTCAACTGGTTTGAAGTCTGACGACGTTAGCTTGGGGATCCCTCCGGCTTGGCCTGGGCAGGGATTTGGACGCCATCGGTTATCTTCAGGACTCTTAGTCCAATTTGTATCTTGTCCGTAGTCGGACACTATGTTGTTTCTTCCGCTGTCATTTGGATCTTTGTATTGTATCAGTTGTATCCTTGACTCGTTTGAGTCGTCTTGTATATATCTTTTCTGTTGTTGTTATGGAATATTCGTGAACTGTTGTAATGTTATCACAAGTGGCAACCTGAAATCGGTTATTATGTGGATTTTGGCGGAAATGCTGAAATCTGCATAGTGCCCGATCTCGGGGCGTCACAAATTTTTTCAAGGAACTTACGTTACTCAGATCGAAAAACTTAATTAACAAAAAAGTTGCGGAATTAGCCGAGGAATAAGCAAAAGAAATTTCAGGTCATTCTGATTTTTTTATGAGTTATATGATTTTTTATGGTGGACAGTAGAAATCTGTTTCATGCCCAGAATTCCGAAAACCAACTCCAACTCTCGTGAGAAACCTTACCTTGCACTACTAAAACATGAAAAGAAAGATACAAAGGAGTTTCTTCAGAAGTATACAACCCCTTGACTCAAAGAAAACAAAGAAAAACAAAGCAAAAAATAAAACCATGGGTTATCTCCCAAGAAGTGCTTTTCTTTAACGCCTTTTAGCTAGGCCCAGAAAAGTGGAATCAAGTATTTTTAAGTGAAGAAGCATCCAAATCATTACGAGATTTACGCTTACCTTTCTTACCCTTATTTTTACCTTTAGGGAATTGATGGTCCAAGCATGGTTTGGATGTGAAAGTCATGGTACCTTTCCCCATATCAATAGTTGCTCCTAAGAGCTTCAGCAGAGATCTTCCAAGGGTAATTTGTCCTCCTCCTACACATTCAATAACAAGATAATCAGTGGAGACCGTTTTTCCTAGGAGTTTTGTAAATACTCCCTCAGCTATCCCAATAGGAAATATTGTGTTGTTATTAACGAGAGGAATTTCTTCTCCTCCCTCAGCAAGTCCCCAAAGGTTCAAATATTCATAAATATCTTTAGGAGTAAGCAAAAATTCACACATAATATCACAACGAGCATGAAACGTTTCACCATTTATAGCAACCTTCACCAAAGGAATCATATTTGAAGCTTCAGAATTTATTGGGACATAATCAAGATGTTCACGGATCTGGCCATAACCTTCTTTTAAATAAGAAATATGCGACTCAAGAGTATTCAATCTAGCGTAAATACTTGCAAATGCTTTATCCGAACTACTTGGTAAACTGTAGGTCGCAATTAATTTTTTTATGGCACTAAAAGCTTTCTCCCCATCACATTGAAGGAAATCTCCTCCTACCACAGTATCGAAAGCGTCTCTATAGCAAAGAACAAGACCAAAGTAAAAGCTACGCAGAAACATGCTTAGAGTCATTTTAGGTTCAATTTTGCAATAGGAATAAAAAACTCTAGACCAAGCTTCCTTGAAACTCTCATCACTCCCTTGCTTGAAAGTGAAAATAATTTCCTCATGTGACATGGTAACAGGAACAGGAGTATTCATTAGACTAAAAACAGGAACAAAACTACAACTAGAATAAGAACTATTTTTTTTGTGTTTTTGATAAAGAGAAGCAAACAAGACAAAATAAAATAAACTAAGCAAAACAAAAACAAAGAAAAGAGATTGGAAGTGAGAGACTCCCCTTGCAGAAATTCTCCTCCTCCTCGGCAACGGGCTAGAAAAGTGCTTGATGATTGTGAACACACGTTCGTTGGGAGACCCCAAGAGGAAGGTATGAAGAGTGCAGCAGCAAGTTTCCCTAAGAAAGAAACCAAGGTTAAATCGACCAGTAGGAGGAAGGAGTAACTTCAGAAGGATGAAGCAGTTGAGGTGGCAGGGTGCACTACCGGTTCAGCAGCAACGTGGAATCTACACGATACAATTAAATCACTTTGTCCCAACGAAGCAGTGAGGTTGTCAATCTCACCGGTTTTGCTGAACACAAAGAGGTTAAAGGCATGGTGTGGAAAACAGTAGGAACAATATGAAAGAAGTATGAAAGCAGTAGGTGTTTTATCAGTATGAGGAAACTGGACCGGGGTCCACAGTTTACTAGTGGTGTCTCTCCGTGAAAGATAAATAACATGTGTGGTGAACAAATTACAGTTGGGCAATTGACAGAAATGAAGGCTGCACCATAGTGCATATGCAAGACATAAAGATTACTATGTGATTCATGCGGTCATTACAACAAAATACATAGACCGCCATCCAACTGCATCTATGTCTAATAATCCACCCTCCGAATATCATCCGAACAAACATTGGGTAATAAGTTGCAAGCAACAGATTATCGCCATAAGTAAAGTGTGTAATGTAAAAAATGTAAACTAAGTAAACACCGTTGCTTTCTCCCTAATGGCAACAACACATCCTCCATCCGTTACGTTTCTGTTACTCGAGCACAGATGCGAAGGAGGCATGAACCCACTATCGAGCATAAATACTCCCACTTGGAGTTACTAGCATCTACTTGGACAGAGCATCTACTAATAACGGAGAGCATGCAAGATCATAAATAACATATGCATGAAGATAACATGATAGATTTATAATCAGAAGACATAGCATTCAACATTCATCAGATCCCAGCAAACACAACATGTAGCATTACATAGAGATGATCTTGATCATGTTAGGGAGCTCACAAGATCTAAACATAAGGTACCAAGTGGAGAGAACAACCATCTAGCTACTGTTATGGACCCGTAGTCACGTCGGAGGAGGAGGGCATGGTGGTGTAGACCCCTCCGGTGATGAATTCCCCTCCTGGAAGGGTGCCGGGGAGATCTCGAGAACCCTCCCGATCTCGGGATGACGATGACGGCGGCCTCGGGTGTTTTTCGAGACGAAGTGGGTTATTTTTAGGGTTTACGTCTCGAGGGGTATAAATAGGCGAAAGGGCAAAGGCGGTGGAGCCGGAGGGCCCCACACCACCCCATGGCGCGGCCAAGGGGCGCACCCCCCTATGGTGTGGGCCCCCTAAGGCCCCCCTCCGGGTCTCTTAGGGACTGTGTGGAACCTTCAGGAATTCTAAGACTTTTGGGCTTCGAATTTTCCAATTTTGAGAATATTTCTAGAACAACTTTTCTGAAACTAAAAACAGCAGAAAACAGGGAACTGGCTCTATGGCATCTTGTCAATAGGTTAGTCCGGAAAATCGATAAAAATGACATAAATTGTATAGAAAAGATATGTGAAACAATAAGAAAACAACATGGAACATTAGAAATTAAGGATACTTTTATGACGTATCAGCCTCCTTCATGTGATTCCTTCAATAACAATAAACAAAGAGAGGACTCGGGAATGCATAGTTTGTTAGCATTAAACAAGAAACCTTTATGCAAGTAGAAATCTTCAAAACCTTTATTGGGCATTTTGCAAAAATGGGTCCAAAGAAAGCATCTGAAGGGTATAAGTCTTTGATCTTATCCAAACCAATCACATTGATTTCAAGGCGTGTAAGGAGATATTCTTTACGAGACAAAGCATCTGCTGCAACATATTCTTTACCTTTCTTGTACTTAATGACATAAGGAATAGATTCTATGAATTATACCCATTTAGCATGTCTTTTGTTCAAGTTAGCTTGACTCTTCAAATATTTCAATGATTCATGATCGGAATGAATAACAAACTCTTTAGGCCAAAGGTAGTGTTGCCGAACTTCTAAAATTCTAACCAAAGCGAAAAGCTCTTTGTCATAGATGGAGTAGTTCAATCTAGCGCCATCAATTTCCTTACTATTATAAGCTACGGTACGTCCATTTTGCATAATAACGCCACCAATACCAATTCCACTAGCATCACATTCAATCTCAAAAGTTTTCTCAAAATTCGGTAAAACAAGCAAATGTGCTTCGGTCAAACATTTCTTGAGGGTATCAAAAGCTTTTTGTTCAACCTTGCCCCCAAAAAAATGATACATTCTTTTCCTTAAGATCATTTAAAGGGCAAGCAATTGTTGAAAAATCCTTCACAAAGAAGCGATAGAAACCGGCAAGACCATAAAACGTCTTATCTCATCCAGGGAAGTAGAATTACGCCAATTTCTAATTGCCTCTTCTTTCTTCTCATCAACTTCAATGCCATCGGAGGAAATCACAAAACCTAAGAAAACAAGTTTATTGTTGCAAAAATTGCATTTGTCAAGTTCTGCAAAGAGCTAACAAGACTTGAGAAATATGTCCAAGTTGATTCTCCAAAGATTTTCTATATATGAGGATGTCATAGAAATAAACCACGACAAATTTGGCAATAAAGACTCTCAAAAATTCATTCATAAGACGCATAAATGTTGAAGGAGCACTCGAAAGACCAATAGGCATGACAAGCCATTCATAGAGACCAAGTTTTGTTTTGAAAGCAGTTTTCCCTTCATCACCAATGCTCATGCGAATTTCATGGTTTCGACTTTAAAGGTCAATTTTGGAAAAGATAGTAGCACCACAAAGTTCATATAGCATGTCATCAAGTCTAGGAATGGGATGTATATATCTAACGGTGATAGCATTGATAGGATGACAATCCATGCACATACAAAGAGTGTCATCTTGCTTAGGCACAAGGATAACCGGAATATCACAAGAGCTAAGATAATCACGAATATAACCTATATCGAGTAGTTCTTGTATTTGCCGCTGATTTCCTTGGTCTCTTCGGGATTGGTGCGGTAAGGAGCAAGGTTGGGGAAAGGAGCACCCGGTATGAGGCTGATGCGGTGCTCGATGCCTCGAAGGGGAGGTAGACCCGGTGGTAGTTCTTCGGGAATTACGTCCTCAAATTCCTACAATATAGGTAACAAAGAAGGAGGAAAGCTTGTTATGGAGTTAGTATCAAGAAGTTCGCCTTTGCACACAAGGATAAAGTGGAGAATGGATGGGTTGTCTCGAAGATCTCTTCTGGCAAGTAATGCTAGGCCTTTGGGAACACTCATCATTTTTTCACTCAAATTTGGCATGTGGATCTCACTCTCTTTGAGGTGGATCTCTCTCTCACCACTCAACTCACTAGTATTTTGCTCTTGTTGGGTGCGCGCAAGATTATTTGCATTGTTTGCAATTATTTGGCTTGGAGACATGGGACGAAGCACGAAATTCTTGTTGTTCCATTTGAAGGAGTATTGATTGGTGCGTCCATCATGCATGGCACCCTTATAATATTGCCAAATGTCTTCCAAGTACTAGATGGCACATGGTCATTGGAACCACATCACACTCCATGGTGTCTTCGTAAGGACCAATCTTGAAGGAAACTTGGACCACCTTTTGTATCTTGAAGGTGCCAAAGTCACTAAGTCATTGCAGATGGTAGGGATGATGGTGTTTCTTGTATGGCAAATGCAAATTGTCACAAAGCTCTTTGCTAGCAAGGTTATGGCATCTTCCACCTTCGATGATGACCTTGATAGGCTTTCCGTTTATGTCGTCTCTTGTTTGTAAGAGATTGCACTGTTGATGTTGCTGTTCTTGTGGAGATGTTGTTAGCACTCGTGTGATGGAGGGTAGACACATGCTCTTTGGGAGACCCCAAGCGCAAGGTGTGAAGAGTGCAACAACAAGTTTTCCCTTTGAAAAGAAACCAAGGTTGAATCGACCAGCACAAGGAAGAAGCACTTCTGAAGGTTAATGCAGCTGAGCTGGCAAGGCGCGATACCGGTGCAGTAGCAACGTGGAACCTACACAGCACAATCAATTCACTTTTCCCCAACGAAGCAGTGAGGTTGTTAATCTCACCGGTTTTGCTGAAAACAAAGAGGTTAAACGTATCGTGTGGAAAACAATAGGAAAACAGTAGGAACAATATGAGAGCAGGATGAAAGCAGTAGGTGTTTTATCAGTATGAGGAAAAGGACCGAGGTCCACAATTCACTAGTGGTGTCTCTCCGAGAAAGATAAATAACATGTGTGGTGAACAATTTACAGCTGGGCAATTGACAGAAATGAAGGCTGCACCGTAGTGCATATGAAATACATAAAGATTACTATGTGATTCATGCGGGCATTACAACAAAATACATAGACCGTTATCCAACTGCATCTATGACTAAAAATCCACCCTTCGAACCTTGGGTATTAAGTTGCAAGCAACAGATAATTGCAGTAAGCAAAGTGTGTAATGTAAACAATAACATCATCCTTAGACAAAGCATTGTTGTTTTGTCCCGAATGGCAACATCACATCTTCCATCTGTCACGTTTCTGTTACTCGAGCATAGATGAAAAGGAGGCATGAACCCACTATCGAGCATAAATACTCCCTCTTGGAGTTACTAGCATCTACTTGGCCAGAGCATCTACTAACAACGGAGAGCATGCAAGATCATAAATAACATAAGCATGAAGATAACATGATAGATTGATAATGAGAAGACATAGCATTCAACATTCATCAGATCCCAGCAAACACAACATGTAGCATTACATAAAGATCATCTTGATCAGGATAGGCATCTCACAAGATCTAAACATGTGGTACAAAGTGGAGCGAACAACCATCTAGCTACTTCTATGGACCCGTAGTCCAGGGATGAACTACTCACGCATCATTTTGGAGGAGGGCATGGTGGTGTAGACCACTCCGATGATGATTTCCCCCTCCGGTAGGGTGCCAGGGGAGAGGTCAAGAACCCTCCCGATATCGGGATGACGGTGACGGGGGCCTCGGGTGTTTCTCGGGTAAAAGTGGGATCTATTTAGGGTTTACCTCTTGGGGGATTATATAGGAGAAAGGGCAAAGGCGGTGGAGTCCTGGGGGCCCCACACCACCCCCTGGCGCAGCCAAGGGGGGTGCGCCACCCTATGGTGTGGGCCCCCTGAGGGCCTCCTCCGGGTCTCTTGGGGACTCCGTGGAACCGCCGGGATTTTTAAGACTTCTTGGCTTCGAATTTTCTAATTCCGAGAATATTTCTAGAACAAATTTTCTGAAACTAAAAATAGCAGAAAACAGGGAACTGGCTTTGTGGCATCTTGTCAATAGGTTTGTCCGGAAAATCGGTAAAACTGACATAAAGTGTATAGCAAAAATGTGGGAAACAATAATAAAACAACATGGAATATCATAAATTAAGGATACGTTTATGACGTATCAACATCCCCAAGCTTAGTTCCTACTCGTCCTCGAGTAGGTAAACGACAAAAACACAATAATTTCTGAGGTGGCATGCTACCAATATAAACTTGATCATCAAAATGTAAAAGCATATGTAAGCTTAGATTATAGAACTTCAACACAAGTATGATAAATAGAACTTTAATAATAAAGCATATCAATCACTTTGCATCATGAGAAGTAACTCAAATAAAAGATCATGAATAACAATGCAACGAAAGATATACGTTTGTTTCTAGTATAGAGAGAACATGTCAAAGTGATATTTCACAGGTCCTTAAAAATGGGGCAAAACATAAATGCCAGGACACCTTCAAAGTTCATGAGGAAGACTAGAACAAATAATTAGAGAACAAGCAATATCACATCATGAATCAATTAATATTGTTTCTGGGACAATTGCACATTGAACTCAGAATGGAAAAAATGCTCTCTCAACTATGCATAAAGTTAGAAGATGGAGACTCAACATAAAAGTAAAAGAAAGGCCCTTTGCAGAGGTGATATCCCACAAGTATAGGGGATCGTGTGTAGCCTTTTCGATAAGTAAGAGTGTCGAACCCAACGAGGAGCTAAAGGTAGGATAAATATTCTCTCAAGTTCAATCAACCACTGATACAACTCTACACACACTAAACGTTTGCATTATCTAGGAAATAAAACTAGAGCAATAATACGGGTATGAGAGATAGCTTTGCAAGATAACAAATACAAGAAAGTAAATGTTAGTGTTGCATAAATAAAATATACTAAGTAACCATAAACTAACAGTACCATGAGTGTGGAAAAGTGGTGGTAATTGTGGTGGATTTGTCCATGATCAAATAGTCAAATACATGGTTGGTATTCCTCTTTTATGTGCGAGAGGCAAAGCTAACAAGCTCTCACTATCCAATGATTGCAAGTACTTATGATTGGAACTCTAGCAAACATCCGTAACTACTAGAAGATAAATTAAGGTAAAAATACCCAACCATAGAATTAAGATCAAAAGGTTCTCTTTATCCCATATGATTCAATCACTAGATTGGGGTTCATGTTTCTGTCACCCAAGCAGCCCTCCCTCTAGCTTTCTACACATACTACAAACCCTATGATGTGATCCATGCGCGCATAAACATATGATGGCACCATAGGCCTGTAACAAATTCAATATATAGCTCAAACCATCCATAGAGATTCAACAATCAATCATATGACAAAAGGGATCTACACAAACATGACATAGATGCAATAGATCATCTACAAATAATTTATAACAACACCATGTTTACATAGGGCGGTATAGAGGTGTGTGGGACAATGAACCACTATAGACAAGGAGGAATTAGCGATGGAGATGGCGGTAAAGACGGCGGAGAGGACAGCGCAGGGCGGCGGCGGGCGCCGACGGTGGCGCAGGGACTCCTTCCCTGCGCCGCCGGCATCATAGGGGAGCGCCGCCCCTTAGCCCTCTCCCTTCATGGACTTGGGAGCCCTCCCCCTGGAGATGGGATCCATGGGGGAGGCTAAAAAGTGGCTTTGGTGGCTGGAAATTCATGGTATGGGGTGTCTCACACGACCTAGGTTTCCTCCCTTTATATAGTCTCACGGATTTCCCTCATCTCATCTAGGGCTGCGGTAAATCGGGCGTATCTCGGCCGTACGGACTCAAAATCAGGCGATTTTTAACTCTAAATCGTACGCTGCAAAATTTTCCACAATTTTTTCTTCTGTTAGATTTCTGTTTGACGCTGTCTTCGACCTTTAAATGGGCAATCTTTAAAAAGTGATTTCAGACAGATTTCAGGAAAGTCCCAATTCGACTCCAACAAATTTTCTTCTTCTGTTTTTGGTAATTCCTACACATCAAAGTGTAAAACAAGAACATTGTACACTTTTGCAACTATTAGTAGGTTGGTCCAAATAAATCATAAACTTAATATAAAAATAATTACGAAAAACATTAAAATAGCATGAAATCATCAAAAATTATAGATACGTTTTGGACGTATCAACATCCCCAAGCTTAGTTCCTACCTGTCCTCGAGTAGGTAAAACGATAAAAATAAAATAATTTTGAGGTGACATGCTACCACACAATCTTGATCATATTATGTAAAGTAGAGCATGTAAACTAAGATAAAATGAACTAAAGGTGTGATCTATATTTGATATCAACAACTAATGCATAAACAAATAAGAAGAAAGAAGCGAAACTTTTAATGAATCAATACTAAAAGACTATCAACCGTACAAAGTTTATTAGAGATGATTTAAACTTTCAAGAACAACAATATCATGCACGTCAAACGATCTTCACAACCCCTGTTAGGATCAAGTCAAGCTTTCCACACGATGCAATGCTTGAATCTTAAACTATTTGCACACTAAAAACCAGCAACTGTTCTGCGTTGTTCCCTGGCACTGGGATGTTATGGAAAAGAGAAAATTATGGGGGGTTTGGAAGGTCAATGGAACAAAGGCTCACAAAGCTGAAAGTGGTCATTGGACAAGAGAAAGTCTTACAACCGAAGCTATGATAGGAGTAGGGATTGCCACACAACGGATGCACATAGAGCTATAAGTGTATGAAAGCTCTCCAATGGAACTAGTGAGGGTGCATCCAACTTGCTTGCTCACGAAGACCTAGAGCTCATTTGAGGAGGCTCATCATTGGAATATACAAGCGAAGTTCTATAATGTAAAGTTCCCCACATAGTTATGAATGAATGATAATATGAAAACTTTCTCCAAACTGAAGTATTGGTGCTAAACATGAAGCACAAGTGTGGTATATAAAGGATAGTGATGCGTCCTCTCTCTCTTTATTCACTCTTTGGCCCTTTTTTGGCATTTTTCTTTTTTTATATATCCTCACCGGTAGGGGCAACATCCTATATTACAACGAATCATCACAATTTTAGTACTCATAACTCATAAAGAAATATCTCTGGTATCTCTAACTGCATGCTCCTGCCAGTGTAGCAGTATGCATAAATAACCATGAAGCTCATCATCAAGTAACATAATGGAGGTGGATGTTGTGCAGCAATATATCTCGGAATGACTATGGAGATGTCATGATAGGTAGGTATGGTGGCTGTTTACATGAAGAATATATGGGCTTATGTGTAGGAGAACAAAGTCCTCCCACGGGATTTGGATGCACTGGCGAAGTTTGCACCAACTCTCAACGTGAGAAAGGGCAATGCACAGTACCGAAGAGGCTAGCAAATATGGATGGTGGAAGTGTGTAACATCCACATTTTTGTAATAAAGAGTTTGTGTATTTGTGTTTGTACTCATGTCATGTCATGCATGCATTTTGAACCCCTGGTTGTGTTTGAAACAGGTGCACTAAAATTTAATAATGGAGTTTATTAAAATAACTTAAAAGTGCCAATTTAAAATGATGGTTTAAAATGGTGCAATTTTTGTCCAACAAAAATATGTTGAGGTTGCCCATGTTGTAAGGAGCTCAAAAATATTTTTTGCCAATTTTTACTAATTGCAGAAATGTCCTCAAAATATGTTTTAAAAAGGACATGGACCTTTTCGCAGTTTCTGGAAATCTCAGGGGGGTTTCATAAAACTGCCCTTTGTTGTCTTCTTCCTCGAGCCAGTGGACCGGAAGGTCCACGACGTCGCCGCAGCCGCCACCTCCTGCTTGGCCTCTCCAGGATAAGGGCGAGGAGAAGAAGCCCCGCACGCCTCCACTCCTCCTCACTTGGCCCTCATCTCCTCTCCCTCTGTCTCTCTTCCCGCGCAAGACCACGCCGAACCTAACCCTACCGCCGGCCATCCGCCGCTCCTCGCCGGCGATACAGCCACCCCCGCACCCCGCCGAGTGGCTCATCGGATCCGTCGTCTCCTCCGCGTCCGCCTCGAGCACGTACAGTAGTGGGGAGCCCCGGGAGAGCCCCAGTTGCTCGCCGGAAGTCCTCCACGGCCGCCGCCGTCCTCCTCTCGCCACCGGCGATTGCCGCGGCCCTTGCTGCCCCGTCCACGCCATCGTGCTCAGGGTGAGCCCCTGCACCCGTTGGTGCCTCCCTCCCCCTCTGTTTCCTTCCGTCGCCGATGCCCGCCGTTCGCCGCCGCGCCCGAGCTCACTGGCAAGAGCTCCGGCGACCTTTCGGTCAGCCGCGGCCACCCCTAGCTTCCCCTTGCTCCCCTCTACCTCGTGGTGGGTTTCAATTTTTTAAATTCCGCGCGAGTTCGTCGATTGCATCGTGGCAGTGAGGATCTGGCCCGGGATGACATCACCATGATGTCATGCCCACGTCACTGCCCGTTTTATGTTTAATTTTCTTTTAAATGGAAATCAGCTGACACGTGGACCCCACCTCTATTTCAAATTACAGAAAAATAATTAAAATTGTAAATGCAATATCTTTTATTTGGTTCATCAGAAAAATGTGTTCAAGATACCAAATTGTTCAGGAAAATGTTATCTACATGTTTATGTCATTTGCACACATTTTTGACAAAGTTGAAATTTGATCATTATTTAAATCATTTAAAATAAAGAAAATAAGTTTTATTCAAGAAAATTAGAAAATTAAAAGTTATATACCAAAATGCTCAAAATGAAAAATTCAAACTGCTTATGATGTTTTAAAACCCATTTGAGCAATTAAAATTGTACTCACTTTTAGAATAGCCCGAAACACCCTCGAGGGTCCATTTTGGGCTAATTTCTATTAAACCGCATAACTGACATACAGACCATAGGAACCCATCAAACATGTTTAGGTCTTTATTTCAGTGCATTAACCTGCTCATGCATACATATTGCGCATTGCATCAATGCCATGTGTTGATTGTTATTTCTCTTTCGGTGTTTTGCTTCTGATCGGTAGAACGCGACCCCGAAGAGAAGATCGACAACGCCATGACGAATACTTGATCCTAACCGACAAGTCAAGCACTTATTCCTGAAGACTTTCTCTGGTTTTCTTGAACCAAGGCAAGCATAACCTCTTATCTGCCCATATATGGTTTCGAAAGACTTTTTGACTCTCGTATAATGCATTCGATTCCAATATATCTTGTGTCCATAGTTAGAGTTGTCCTATATTATGCATAGCCTAATTATCCTGATCCACTACTCCTAGCAGCCATAGGTTTGATTGTGTTCATCGCCAAAGCCTTAAATATGTTGTGCTTAGTCATACATGCTTGTTATCTCTGCTCCATCCGGTTGATGAATCAGAGTTACGAAAGAATCTAGTATGATAGGAGGTTGTGGAAAGTTAAGATAACTTGTTTAACATGACTTAAAGGTTTGGATGACGAGATCACAGAGGGTCTATGGTGGCTGTCTCGTTCATACCCCTAGGAATGAGTTCTCGTCTTCGAGCCAAGACTGAGCGTGCATCCACACGGGGCTTGGATTCCCCTCGGTCTCAACTTGCATAGTTTGTTCCATGAGTCTCCCAGTTCGGGCTTTCCTTTGGATTTGCGGGGATATTAAAAACACTTTAAAAACTAGGATGTGGGGATGGCCACTCCCTAAAAGCAAGGGAAAGGTCGTGGTAAACCTCCCTCTGCCGGCACTTCCCGGACTAGTGCTAATCATGTGGCATTAAGAGTTGGTTGGTACGTGTGGTTAAAGTTGTACACCCCTGCAGGGTTAAATCATTTCGAAAAGTCGTGTCCGCGGTTAAGGACGACTTGGTGACGGATTCTGTGATCATAGACAACTTGAACGGAATGACTAAAACTTGTTGATAACGAATGAAGGATGCCTCCTCGGAGATGTCGAGAGGGGTTACCTTGTAGCATGAGTTGCCGGAACAACTTGAGGTGGTGCTCTTTGAAGCACGAGGTGCTGATATGATTTGGTGTATTAAAAGATGATGATATCAGTAGTTGAGTAGCTTTCTCATCTGATTTCAAAATACTCCATGAGACGTGCTATTCCTTCCTCAATTTGGAAAACAAAGATGGCTTTACGCAAAATATCCTTCATAACTCTTTCTAAAAGAAGCAGATCTATAATAGGTTACCTAAGTCTTGTTGAGTACCTCTCGTACTTATGTTTGCTTTAACTTGGTTCAGGTGGAGTTCCTCAGTTCGGTGGTGTTTCAACGTGGACATCGACGAGTAGTTTGGGGTTCCCAGGTAGCATCCTGGAATCTATGGACTGGGACGTCGCCTTATGTTGCGGCCTCTTAGGCCTTTTTGGTTCTTGTTGATTAGCAACATAACTTGCATTCCGTTGTATGATGTAATGTTGGGTCGTGTGACCTCTGTTTGTAAGCTATACTCTAGTAACACCTCTTTAATACAGCTTCCATGTCTAGAGTGTTGCTTTGATCGGTTGTTGGTTTCGAGCTCATCGTTATACAGTTTTGGCTATGCCTGCATAGTTGTCGGAGTCGAGGGGTTGTGGAGCCGATGATCCATGTCCGAGCCCGCCTGCCGATGTGATTCGGCCTGGGGCTAGGTAACCCCAGTAACCCTCGATTGTTGTTGCACTTTCTGGACACATAGCATCTCTGTATATCTTTGGTCCTCTTTCCTTCCGTTTCATTCGACTCGTGGACGCTTGGTTATGCATAGTTGGTTATGACTAGGATGGACACAAGGAGTAGTAGTACCGTGGTGATCCGGCCTGCGTGCCGATGAATCCGGTCTGCCTGCCGTTGTTTGTTGCGGCCGGGGCTGGTAACCCTGAAGCCCTTGTGGGTCCATGTCTAGGAGCACATAACAGTATGTATATCTCTGGGTCCGGGGTCGTGACAAAGTGCCAGGAACTGCAACATAGACTCACGAGTTAAAATATTGCAGCAAGCAAATCATCTTACAACTCAAAGTGCACATCACTCCAAGAGGGTCCGTGGTAGTGACAAGTCACTGTTAGCTACCCCGAACGTAGCGTGTAACAAAAGGCCAATCAGAAATGTATCACTCATAGCAATCATATACCATTATTTCTATCAGCTGATAATTTTAAGTGTGGCACAGTTTCAAGTTTCTTAGACCAACCATTAAAGGTTTCTACTTACTAGTCATTCCCGTTTATCCATTAAGCAAATTAAAATCTTAAAACAACAGTAGTGATTCAAGTGAAGCAGTTTAGTGATCTACAAGACCATGCGAATTTTTCCACTATACCAACTACCACATAGGAATTTCTGTTCTCAACCAAGCACATATATATGACAACAAAAACTCTCTATAAGCATATACCAATGAAAACTAGAGAGTACTAACAGCTCTAAATAAGAGATGCATGAAAACAAAGGCTAAACGCGGTACTAGCAAAAAGTGAACACTCATAGAACAATAAGAATGAAAACTAGAGTGTTCTAAGCAATGAAAACAGAGTGTGTCTCTCTCCCACACAAGTATGATAAGATCCAACCATAAACTACAGCAAAGAAAACTAAACAAACTGAAAGAAAAAATAAAAAACGCTCCAAGTAAAACACATAAGATGTGAACGAATAAAAATATAGTTTCACTAGAAGTGACCTGATAATTTGTTGATGAAGAAGGGGATGCCTTGGGCCTCCACAAGCTTAGATGCTTGAGTCTTCTTGGAATTTTATGGGATGTACCACCGGGGCATCCCCAAGCTTAGGCTCTTCACTCTTCTTGATCACGTCATATCATCCTCTTCTCTTGACCATTGAAAACTTCCTTCACACCAAACTTCTCACAATCTTCATTAGCAACGTTAGTGCAATCAAAATAATAAATTAACATGGTTCAGTTTCAACAAAAGCCTAACACTCATAAACACATTAGCTACTGTCACAACTTATTTTAAAAATCTTTTTCTCAAAAGAACACCAAAAGAAAGAGATTAAGATGCAAATGCAATTATTGGCAGATATCTGTCAAAACAGGACAGCAGGTAAAGATGATTTTTTTCGAAAATCCTATGTTGCTCAAATCAAAAAGTGGTCATCTCAGAAAAGTTGCATATATAGCACAGGATTACGCACAAAAAAACTCAGGTCATTTTGAATTTTTTGTGAGTTTATATGAATTTAACAGTGGACAGCAGAAATCTGTTTCCTACGCAGAAATCTGAAATATAGTCTCAACTTTCCACTAGAGGGTTTACTTGATGAAAGTATAGTATGGGCACCTAGAGGGGGGGTGAATAGGTGCTACGGCAAATTTTAATTTTTCTCAAATTTAGGCTTAACAAGAAAGGTAAATTCTCTAGATAGTGCAACTAGTGATGAATTTACCTATATGACAATACAAGCAATCAAAGCAACAAGTACAAGTAAGTAAAGGTAGGGAGGAACGAGGTAACCAATGGAAGCACACGGAGACACGATGTATTTCCGAGTTCCTCCTTTTTAGGGGAGTACGTCTCGTTGGAGAGGTGTGAGCTCGCCACAAAGGCCTACTCAACGCCACTAAGGCTTCACCTTATTCTCCGATGAACTTCGCCACAAAGGCCTAGTTCACCTTCCACTATAGAACCCCTTTGAGGCGGGGATCAAATCCTTTACAAACCACTTGGGGCAGACACCCACAACTTAATTGGGGGCTCCCAAACCTTCTTGAATCACCAACAAGAAACAAGAAGCCTAGGTTCTCCACAAGAGGAAACCCTAGGCAAGATCCCTCGAGCTAGAGAGGGGGAAATGAAGAACGGGTTGGTGAAGATGTAGATCCGGTGGTCCTCCTTCAATCCTCAAAGAATCAACGAGTTTGGAGGAGGGAGGAAGATCTTGCTAGTGGGTGAGCTCCATTAATGGTGTCTTCAATGCTGGGAAGAGCTAACCCTTGGAGAGAGAAGAGAAGCTCTATTTAGCCTCCAAGAAAACTAGCCGTTTTTGGGCCAGATTTCGACCAGCCCGGAATGGTCCGGAATTTTCCGGACCCCCGGAATATTCCGGAGCAATCCGGATGCCACCCGAGCAATTCGCCGTTGTGGCCGGAATGGCCCCCGGAATATTCCGGATGCCAACAGAACAATTCCCCGTTGTGGCCGGAATGAACCCGGAAAATTCCGGCTGCCGGAAAGTTCCGGAATATTCCGGATTGCAACAGAGCAATTTCCCATAGTGGCCGGAATAATCCGGAACCATTCCGGATGCCCGGAATTTTCCGGCCTTTCCTCTGAAACTCTGTAGAAGGCCAGAAAAGTTCCATTGATCTTCGAATTCTTCACCATTTCTTTGACACCGTATACGTGCTGATTTAAGACCAACCTTTTAACAAAATAGCGCATACGGTTAGCAACTTCTTTATGTTGTTAACAAACACACAAAACCGTGAGATATCAAGAATGCACTTTCAATCTCCCCCTTTTTGGTGTTTGATGACAACATAAAGATTTCACGGGAGGAACAATATGAACTAAAGAAATGGTGTCCAAAAAATAGACGGAGTTCTTCCTCGATGTGTGTCGTGAGACACACACTTCATAGGCTTTGCTCCCCCTACGTTTTAAACACCAAGCCGGGTAAACAAATTCATACAACATGCATAGATAATAAATAGACAATAAAGGTACGCATGATAAAAGTAACATAACCACGGGAGGGGTGACACGAATATGTCACGAGGTTCCACACACATAGAACAAAGTTTTAAAACTAGGAAACGAAATAAAGATACCGGAGCACAAGCCTATAAGATCGAAATCAAAAGCAAAAGACTTGTGCCCCAACCCTTGCAAATCCCGTGGAAACCTAATATGGGGGACTCCTTCTCCCCCTTTGGCATCAAGACGCCAAAAAGGGACAAAGAGCCCACTAGCGCCCCAAGAGATCACTCCATGAAGTCATCTTCTCCATGTCCTTCCTCATCATCGCCTTCTTCCTCATCACCGCGTCCTCCAAGCCCAGCAGCATCAAAGTCATCATCATCATTGGACAGCTCCTCCTCCTCATCATCAACATCTGCCGGTGGGACCCCGAAATAGAAGTCATCATCATGGATCTCGGGCATCTCAATGGGGACAAGATCAGCAGCAGCAAGTGAGGTGGGATCAGCAGGCACATCAAACCCAGCAAGCCTACGGTCAGCGTTCTGAATACGCCGAGTCTCCTTGGCCAACTCATGCGCCTCATGGGCAATGGCCCTAGTGTCCTTGCACATGTTGAACATAGCCTTGAAAAACTTTGCAATTCCACCAGAGGGACGCTCAGGAATGCCACTTGAGGAAGCAGAGGGAGTGGCTGAGGGGGACTTGGACTTTCCTTTGGCAAACTCCGGAATCTCATCACCATTGATCAACCGAGGAGCCATCTTCTTGCACTTGATCACATCATAGTTTTCCATGATTTCAACCCCTACCTTGGAATTGATGAACTTCTGAATGAGTGGGCCATAAGCGGGCTTCCTCTTCTCCATGACCCCTAGACAAATATCCCGGTAGATGAAATCCATCACGTCAATCTTCCTTTGGTTTTTAGGCCTTGTGAGGAACATGAGGTTCACCATGAAGGCCCTCATAGCTGAGAAGTCACCGGCCTTTATCACAATGGAGGCACGGAAGATCTTGGAGAGCAAGTTGTAGTAGGGATACATGTTGGAGTTGAAGGGCTTAGTCTTGCCCTTAGCATTGGGGGGATAGCAGAAATCCAGACTGGAGATATCATACTCAGGGGCATCATGAATTCTGTAACCGTGATCAGCATAGGTGGCAGTCCAGGTGTATCCCAAGGCCTCAGCAAACTCAGTCAAATTGCTGGAGATCTTCTGCTCTCCACACATCCAAGTCATGGAGCGTGTGGCATCACCCTTAGCATGGAGTGTGCAGTAGAACTGAGCAACCAACTCCGGGCAGTACTCACTCTCAGTATTGTCAAACAGTGGCATCATGCCAAACTTCTCCAAACAGGCATGCACATGGCGTAGCTCAGAGTTCTTGTACCTATTGTAGACATCCATGTCCACTTGAGCTTGCACACAAGTAAGAGGCTGCTGAGTAGAATAGAATTCATCCCAACACTTGAGCTGCAGATTTGTCCAGAACCGAGGATCCTCACAGGTGGAATCGGGGAAGCGGTAAGGATTCTTCCGCTTGATATACTTCCACTGAGGGATGGAGCGGGCTTTCAGATCAATCTCAGGAACTGATTCAGTGTTAGCATCCTCACGAGTCTCATGAAAGTAGGAGGAACGACCAGCCCGTCCTCTGACCGGACGAGCACCCCTTGAAACAGATTGCTTCCTTTTCAGACCAGTACGAGCTCCAGGACCTGCGAATGGGGGATACAGGAGTAGCAAAGATAAGTGCATATGCCATATGGGTCAAAAGGAACTCCAAAAGGTTAGGTGTAGTGCAAAAACTCGAATTCCTGGCAGCATCCGGAAAATTCCGGAGTGATCCGGAATATTCCGGCTGGTCCGGAATGGTCCGGAATATTCCGGCTGAGCCGAAAATTTCCGGAGCAATTCCGGGCTCCTCGATTTGATTCGTGGAACTGCCTAAAACTTCGAATTTTTGTCTCACAACTACACCAAACATCTAGGAAAACCAGAGAGGATGCGCCTAGAATAGATCTACGTGCTGGAAACATTTGGGAAGGCCACAAACTAAGATTTGGATCTAAGTCTAGATGTAGATTGGTTAGACTAGATCGAGGGAAAGCATGGCATCTAGGTAGTGAATGGCAAGATAAACACATTGATAGAACTTGGAACTAGATCAAACCCTAGTGAGATTGCATCTAGAGCCAAAATCAACCAATCAAAACGAAGAATAAGAGATGCCAATCAACATACCGTCCATGGGGATGTCCTTGTCCAAGGGAGGGATCCAACAATCCTCCCTAGGGGCAACGGGGACGAAATCGACGAAAGGAGGCGGCTAGGGCACGAGAGGAGTGAAGGAAGTGGAGGAAAAACTTCCTCCCATGCGTGCGGGGTATTTATAGACGAAAACTGCCCATCCGGAATGGCCCGGAAAATTCCGGAGGTCCGGAATATTCCGGGGCAATCCGGCTATCCGGAATGATCCGGAAAATTCCGGATGGTCGGAATTTTCCGGCAGGAGCAACAATCAGCTCCAAAAATTTCGGAGGGGGCAAGTTTTGAAAGGCAAGGAATGATGTGTGATGTGTGGAGTATGGCATATGCAAAGATGAACATGGGAGAGGATACATAGAGCAAAACACAAGGGTTAGGTTTCCTAGTCTTACTTCTCGGAAAAGAACCAAATAAGATCGAAATAGCAACGAGAAGTAGTATTCGGACAAGAAACACTATAACCATAAGATATCCAACTAAGAACCAACTATTCACGTGGGAAGAGGTTGGTGGCCTAAGCCACCATGTAAGGGTTCATGGTATGCAACCGCGAAGATATATCTTGGGGGCATTGCCAAAACTCAACATTGAAGCTCACAATTCAACATTAGAAAAAGAGAGATCACAATGAATTTTTGCTATGGGCATAATGGGGGGAGGGAGAACCCAATATGTTAGGATAACACTCCCCCTATGTCCATGCCTACATCTAAGCTCGAACACGTTTCATCTATAGGGGTGTGCGCAAGATAGTCAAGCCAAGCTCCTTGAATCAATCACATTTAGCTCATTCCTCAAGAACATGAACCTTGCATCATCAAGTGGCTTCGTGAAAATATCCGCAAGATTGTCCTTGGTGGGCACATAACCGAGTGCAATGTCTCCTCTTGCCACGTGATCATGGATGAAGTGGTGGCGAATCTCAATGTGCTTCGTCCTTGTGTGTTGCACCGGATTGTATGCAATCTTGATAGCACTTTCATTGTCACATAGAAGAGGTACTTTGTCCAAATGAACTCCATATTCCTTGAGAGTTTGCCTCATCCATAGCAATTGGGTGCATGCACTTGCGGCGGCAACATATTCCGCTTCGGCGGTGGAGAGAGAGATGCAATTTTGTTTCTTCGAGGACCAACTTACAAGGGACCTACCAAGGAATTGGCAAGCCCCCGAAGTTGACTTCCTATCATCTTGATCACCCGCCCAATCGGAATCCGTATATCCATTGAGAGTAAATTGTGCCCCCTTTGGGTACCACAAACCAAATCTTGAGGTATGAACCAAATAACGAAAGATTCTATGAACCGCCATTAGATGGCAATCCTTAGGAGCCGCTTGATACCTTGCACACACACCTACACTCAAACGATATCGGGCCTAGATGCACAAAGATAGAGCAAAGAACCAATCATAGAACGATAGAGCTTTTGGTCCACATCCTTACTCCCTTTTGGATTGCGTGATAGATGACACTTGACTTGCATAGGAGTGGTTTTGATCTTTGCCTCTTGGAAGTTAAACCTCTTGAGCATGTCTTGAGTATACTTGGCTTGAGAAATGAAGGTACCACGGGCCAAATGCTTGATCTCAAAGCCAAGGAAGAATTTAAGCTCACCCATCATAGACATCTCGAACCTGTCAGTCATAAGCTTAGAGAACTCATTATTGAAAGCTTGGTTAGTTGAGCCAAAGATGATATCGTCCACATAGAGTTGGCATATGAAAAGCTCTCCCTTTACTCTCTTGGTGAAGAGAGTGGGGTCAATCTTCCCAACTTCGAAACCACGATCATCTAACAACTCCCTAAGGTGCTCATACCAAGCACGAGGTGCTTGTTTGAGACCATAGAGAGCCTTGTCAAGTTTGTAAACGTGGTTGGGAAAGTTGAGATTCTCGAACCCCGGAGGTTGCTTAACATATACCTCCTCTTTTAGTGGACCATTCAAGAAAGCACTTTTCACATCCATTTGTTGCAATTTGAAATTGTGTGAGGAAGCATAAGCAAGGAGGATACGGATGGACTCAAGGCGAGCCACGGGCGCATAAGTTTCATCAAAGTCAATGCCTTCAACTTGGGTGTAACCTTGAGCGACCAATCTTGCCTTGTTCCTAATGACAATGCCATTCTCATCTTGCTTGTTCTTGAATATCCACTTGGTGCCAATAACATTGTGGCAATCCTTGGGTTTCTCAACCAATCTCCAAACCTTGTTGCGCTCAAAGTTATTGAGCTCATCATGCATAGCTTCAACCCAATCGGAGTCCTCAAGAGCTTCATACACTTTCTTAGGCTCCACCAAAGAGATATGAGCTTGATGCTCACAAAAATGAGCCAATTGCCTTCTAGTGGATCTTCTAGTTTGAACATCCTCCAAGACCATATCATCTTGGGCATCAATTAGCTTCAACGCTCTTCTTATCCTTTTGATGCGACGGGCTTCGATCTCCTCATTATTGCGAGGAGGAGATACTTGATCATCTTGATCATTTGGGTCCCCATCTTGACCATCATGGCCTTGATCATCAACATAATCATCAACAATATCTTCACTACTAGCTTCAACTTGAGAAGAGGATGACGAGGACGATTGAACTTGGCCTTGATCTTGACTCGCATTAGTGAGAGGAGTGGGTACGACTTGCGGAGTCACTTGATCAACGAGAGGAGGGTCTTGAATATGTTCTCGGTTAGGTGTAGTAGGTGGCTCCTTGGCTTGATCTTCAAATGTAGAGGGCTCCACTTGGGTAGAGCATAGTCCTTCTCGAGTTGCCATAAGGTGTCCCTCGATGGGGCGGAAGAATCCCACACCCATCCTTCCTATGGCTTCTTGAGGCATTTCAATCTACATTTGAAACATGAAATTGCGCCACTTGGGAGCCGTCATTTTCCTCGAAAACCACACTACAAGATTCTATGACAATCCGTGAGGCTTTGTCATAGACTCTATAAGTGGGATTTGGCACCGTAACCAACAAAGATACCCTCAATAGTTTTGGATTGAAATTTCGACAACCTAATACCCTTGATCAAATAGGAGCACTTACAACCGAATACACGGAAGTAGGATACGTTGGGCTTGTTGCCGGTGAGGATCTCATATGGGGTCTTGCACAAGCCTTTGCGGATGTAGAGGCGGTTGGAGGAGTGGCATGCGGTGGATACGGCCTCGGCCCATAAATATTGGGGAGAAGAGTACTCCGCCAACATGGTCCTTGCCATATCCAAGAGAGTGCGATTCTTCCTTTCGGCAACACCATTTTGTTGAGGAGTAAGTGGCGGAGTATTGGTGACGAATGCCTTCTTCACTAAGAAATTCATTCAATGTATAGTTCTTGAACTCCGATCCATTATCACTCCTAATAGCCATGATTTGCACATTGTGTTGACGTTGCACTTCGTTGGAGAAGTCGATGATGGTTTGTTGAGTCTCACTCTTGCACTTGAAGAAATAAACCCAAGTGTATCTTGAATAATCATCGACAATCACCAAGCAATACTTCTTGCCGCCAAGACTTGCCTCGGCACGGCACCAAAGAGATCAACATGGAGAAGCTCCAAGATCCTCTTTGATGAGATAATAGTCTTGGCATTGTGCACAATGTCATGCATCTTCCCTTCAACACACGACCTACAAACGCGATCCTTTGCAAAGGAAACATTTCTTTTAGTCCAACAATAAGGCCACTTTTGTGAAGACTTTGCAAAGTTCTCATGTTGACATGGGATAGGCGGCGATGCCACAACCATCCCAAGTCCGCCTTCCCGAAAAGACACATTGCTTGAGTGTTGGTTGACTTTGAAAAGTCCACCACATACAACTCATTTTCAACATGTCCCACGTGAACGACGTCAAGAGTCTTGCTTCTCAAAAGGACCACAATATCACCATCAAAGAAGACGGAAAGACCCATCTTACTAAGAGAACGGACGGAAAGTAAATTGTAACCAAGGGATTCGACAAGCATGACGTTCACGATAGTGATATCGGGAGCCACCACAACCTTGCCAAATCCGGATACCTTAGACTTGGACGAGTCCCCATAGGTGACGGTTGCTTGGATGTCATTTGGTTGCAACTCCGTCACAAGTTCTTTGCTTCCGGTCATATGATTAGTGCATCCACTATCAAGAATCCATTTAGCCCCACCGGAAGCATAGTCCTGCAAGAGATCATTGACTAGAGTTACGACCCAAGTTGGGTCCCTTCATGTTAGCAACAAGGGTCTTTGGAACCCATAGTGTAGTCAATAAAACCCTCAATTGGACCAACATATTTAGCTTGCACAACACCATAATAATCAACATATAAGAAATGGTGTGGGTTGTTAGTTCCCGCGGAGGAGCTACGAGTAGTGTTGTCCCTCATGACACTACCACCCGAAGCCCCATGTTTGTTCTTCTTCTTGTTCTTCTTCTTCTTTTCCTTTTCTTAGCTACATAGCCAAGACCTTGCTTGCCCACTTGTTGCCTTGGAGCACTCACTTGTGGTCTAGAAATGACCGCATTAGTGCTAGAGGCAACCACTTGTGGGGTGGCAAGCACCACCTTTTCAACTTGAGTGCTTTTGCCCTTGAGCCTCACTAGCTCATCCTTAAACCTAGCATTTTCTTCAATAATATTTGCATGATCACAAGAAGAAGTAGAAGTGCTAGGAGGGTTAGCTTGAGTAAGTTGAGTTTGAAGTTGTTTGCAACTCTTTGAGGGATGAGTGTTGGCTTTCCAAAGCTTTGTGAGCAATGGTTAGCTTTTCAAACTCCTCGGTTAGTTTACCATGACCAACCCAAACTCTACTTTATCCGTTTTAGCCTTTTTATATTTAGCAATAGCAAGATCACGTTCCTTAATGATTTTGGAGACAAGTTCATTATGAGTGGTTTCAATAGTTTCAAGTTCATCCTCTAGAGAAACTCTACCATCATGCTCTTCTTCAAGAGTCATTGAGAGAGATGCAATTTCATCCGCATCCCTTCTCTCAATCTCACCTTTCTTCTCAAGGGCCTCTTGGGCCTCTCCCAATTGCCTCATGAGATGCTCAAAGTACTTCTTGGTCTCCCCTTGCATGTTAGACATAAAACGGTCCAAGGAGGCTCTTTCCTCTTCTTCTCTAAGACAAGCAATATGTTCTAGTTCACTAGGGGTCTTAGAGTTAGGAGAAGATGATACCTCCGTGGCCTTAGCCATGAAGCACTTGGCATCGCGTTGAGGAAGATTTTCATTGGGGGATTCAAAGAGAGATGACGAAGATGGAGTGGAAGCAATAGCTAGAGCGGCCACTTCACTTGTTGTTTCTTCTTCTTCATCACTCCCGGAATCATACTCCTCTTGAGTCAAGAGCACAAACTTGGTAGGAGTCTTCTTGTTGAAAGGTTTCTTCTTGAAATGAGGTTTCTTGTATTCAACCTTGGACTTGTCCTTGCGGATGAGCTTGCCGCTATGGTTTTCTCTATTTCATATGGGCATTCCGCAATGAAGTGGTACTTGTCTTGGCAATTGAAGCAAGATCTCACTTTTTGAGCCCCATCATTACCATAACGAGACTTGGTCTTCTCCTCAACAAACTTCTTTCCTTTAGGGGGATTGTTCCAAAACTTTTGCACGGTGAGAGCTATTAGATCCTTTAGAACGGGATCATATTCTTGTTCCTTCAATGGAGGCAATGCTTCTTCACCATCTTCATCATTCTCAACTTCTCTTGTCAACACCTTGGCCTTCAAAGCAACGGAAGCTCCTTGATGCATTCCAATGGCCCTAGCACGGTTGTCAAGAGCATTCTTGGTTTGCACTTTGTAGGAGCTCAACTCTTGCATGACTTGGGTAGAGGTCATGGTGGAGAAATCATGTCTCCCTGAATGCTCTTCATATCCGTGCCCTCGAAAGGCATCACGGCAATTATGAACTTCCTCTTGATCCAAGCATCATCAATATGTGTTGCACCCGCATTAGAGAAGGCGGTGGCAAGAGATTTGAGCCTCCGATACATGTCAACGTGATCTTCTCCATCACGCATGAAGAATCCTTCGGCCTCATTGGTCAAGGTGTCATAGCGATTTCTTTGCATGCTTTCATTCCCAACAAACATGACGACAAGGGCATCCCATGTCTCTTTGGAGGTGGAGAAGTGTTGAAGATGCGGCATGTGATTGGGGCCCACGGCTTGATGAAGGATGGACAAAGCGTGTAATTGAGTTGGCAATCTACAACCTCTCTTCTTGTGAGATTCTTGGGATCATATGGCTTGTATCCATCACGAGTGATTCTCCAAAGATCTATACAAGAAGAGTTCAAGTGAGTCTCCATGTAGTATTGCCATTCACGAAAAGAATATGCATCAATTTTAGGTGGATCTCCCCTAGGAATTATATGAGGAAAAGGGATGGGAGGATCGGGAGAATAATGGCCTTCAACGGCATGATATCCTTCCTTTCCATTCACACCCTTCTTAGCGGATTGTTCGGCGGAAGCAGTTTTAGGTGGTTCACCATCAACCCCAATCTTGGCACCCTCCGTTTCCGGAGGGGATGAGTCGACCACCTCCGGTTCCTTGGCTTTGAGGAGTGTTGTCATGAGTAGACGCAACTCCTCAAATTTAGTGTCTATGGATGAGGTCAATGATTCTCTCAAAGCATTGAGATCATTCATGGACACATTTCCTTCGGACGGACGTCATCCTCATCACCCATACTTAAACTCTTAGGCGGTTAAGCCCGATAGAAGAGCCGAGGCTCTGATACCAATTGAAAGTATAGTATGGGCACCTAGAGGGGGGGTGAATAGGTGCTACGGCAAATTTTAATTTTTCTCAATTTAGGCTTAACAAGAAAGGTAAAATTCCTAGATAGTGCAACTAGTGATGAATTTACCTATATGACAATACAAGCAATCAAAGCAACAAGTACAAGTAAGTAAAGGTAGGGAGGAACGAGGTAACCAATGGAAGCACACGGAGACACGATGTATTTCCGAGTTCCTCCTTTTTAGGGGAGTACGTCTCGTTGGAGAGGTGTGAGCTCGCCACAAAGGCCTACTCAACGCCACTAAGGCTTCACCTTATTCTCCGATGAACTTCGCCACAAAGGCCTAGTTCACCTTCCACTATAGAACCCCTTTGAGGCGGGGATCAAATCCTTTACAAACCACTTGGGCACACACCCACAACTTAATTGGGGGCTCCCAAACCTTCTTGAATCACCAACAAGAAACAAGAAGCCTAGGTTCTCCACAAGAGGAAACCCTAGGCAAGATCCCTCGAGCTAGAGAGGGGGAAATGAAAACGGGTTGGTGAAGATGTAGATCCGGTGGTCCTCCTTCAATCCTCAAAGAATCAACGAGTTTGGGTGGAGGAGGAGGGAGATCTTGCTAGTGGGTGAGCTCCATTAATGGTGTCTTCAATGCTGGGAAGAGCTAACCCTTGGAGAGAGAAGAGAAGCTCTATTTATAGCCTCCAAGAAAACTAGCCGTTTTTGGGCCAGATTTCGACCAGCCCGGAATGGTCCGGAATTTTCCGGACCCCCGGAATATTCCGGAGCAATCCGGATGCCACCCGAGCAATTCGCCGTTGTGGCCGGAATGGCCCCCGGAATATTCCGGATGCCAACAGAACAATTCCCCGTTGTGGCCGGAATGAACCCGGAAAATTCCGGCTACCGGAAAGTTCCGGAATATTCCGGATTGCAACAGAGCAATTTCCCATAGTGGCCGGAATAATCCGGAACCATTCCGGATGCCCGGAATTTTCCGGCCTTTCCTCTGAAACTCTGTAGAAGGCCAGAAAAGTTCCATTGATCTTCGAATTCTTCACCATTTCTTTGACACCGTATACGTGCTGATTTAAGACCAACCTTTTAACAAAATAGCGCATACGGTTAGCAACTTCTTTATGTTGTTAACAAACACACAAAACCGTGAGATATCAAGAATGCACTTTCACTTGACTCAGCTAATACATGAAAATAAAGATACGAAGGATTTTGTACAGAAGTATACAAACCCTTGACTCAAAGAAAACAGAAGAAAACATTGCAAAAATAAAAATATGGGTTATCTCCCAAGAAGTGCTTTTCTTTAACGTCTTTCAGCTAGGCCCGATAATATTCCCAAAGTGCTACTATTAAACCAAATAAAATTTTGTTTTTGAATTACATAAAGGTTTCTTAAGTTTCCAAATTATAAATTAAAGGTAAGAACCAAAAAGAATCAAAGAAAAATGCAAAGAGGCCACTCTTACAACAAAAGTCAGAATCTGTCCAAAAAATCAACAGCTGGAAAACGTATTTATGAAAAATCGTACAGTGAGCAGCAAATGCTGAAAACAGAAAAAGCCCTTAAATATGCATCAACTAAAACTAAAATAACAGAGGCTAAACAAGAATTATACTTCATAGTAATAGAAAATAAACCAAAAATAAATGAAAGCAAATTAAAATACATGTTAAGACCATATCATGTGAAAAAGGTAATATAGATCATGAACGAGACAACCTCATTTTTGTTGATGGATAGGGGGATGACTCGGGCATCCCCAAGCTTAGATGATTGTATCTTCTTCAATATGTTCTTGGGATGCACCTAAACATCCCCAATCTTGAACTTTTGCATCTTTTTGTTCATCTCATATCACCATATTGATTAGATATTATAAGCTATATCCACATAAAACTTCACAAAACTCATTAGTAGGGTTAGTACTCATTAAATAAAATTCACTCATGTTCAAGTATTGCCAAGTTTCATGATATTTATTAAAAATTAGCCACTGCATGTACCGAGGTTTCTTATAAAATTTCCGTTGTCCGTCGAAAAACTAAGGAAACTAAGAGCACTAAGTACAATATTGAATAAACATAGAAATCTGCGAAAACTGAAGAGCCTGTAACGATGTCACTCAATGAGATAGTTATGTAGCTCAAATAAAAAAACATAAAACTAATGAAAGAAAGATCGTAATCTCAGGTTTATGCACAAAAAAATTCAGATCAAAATAATGTTCTTGTGATTGTAAACATGTTATACGGTGAAACACAACAAATCTGTTTCTGCGCAGTAAACCAAACTTTTGCACTTTCAAGTAACTAGGGACTAATATTAGCACACTATTTTTTTATGTACGGAGGTATATACACAATATTTACAATATATACATGTTTTCATCTGAAAAGATTCCATGGAAAGATTTGTTTTGGTTTCATAGGCATGAACACAAGTGTTCAAGGTCGACCCCCACTTAACCATTACTCATCTTTCCAATCACTTTTCTTTTTGAAAACATTTTTAAATAACAAGTACAACTAATTTTTTTTATAATTCGCATTCCCTATCCAAACTAAGATAGAAAACAACTTACAACTAAAAGTAAAAACTATTTAAAGACAAAGCAAACAAGTGCACACAAGAATATTCGACCACGCTATTGCTCCCCGGCAACGGCGCCAGAAAAGGTCCTGATATCCCACAAGTATAGGGTATATTGTGTAGCCTTTTCGATAAGTAAGAGTGTCAAACCCAACGAGGAGCTAAAGGTAGGATAAATATTCTCTCAAATTCAATCAACCACTGATACAACTCTGCACACACTAAACGTTTGCATTATCTAGGAAATAAAACTAGAGCAATAATACGGGTATGAGAGATAGCTTTGCAAGATAATAAATAAAAGAAAGTAAATGTTAGTGCTGCAGAAATAAAATATACTAATTAACCATAAACTAAAAGTACCATGAGTGTGGAGAAGTGGTGGTAATTGTGGTGGATTTGTCCATGATCAAATAGTCAAATACATGGTTGATATTCCTCTTTTATGTGGGAGAGGCAAAGCTAACAAGCTCTCACTATCCAATGATTGCAAGTACTTATGATTGGAACTCTAGCAAATATCCGTAACTACTAAAATCAAAAGGTCCTCTTTATCCCATATGATTCAATCACTAGATTGAGGCCCATGTTTCTGTCACTCAAGCAACCCTCCATCTTGCTTTCTACACATACTACAAACCCTATGACGTGACCCATGCGCGCATAAACATATGATGGCACCATAGGACTGTAACAAATTCAATATATAGCTCAAACCATTCATAGAGATTCAACAATCAATCATATGACAAAAGGGATCTACACAAACATGACATAGATGCAATAGATCATCTTCAAATAATTTATAACGTCAAACACCATGTTTACATAGGGCGGTGCAGAGTTGTGTGGGAGAATGAACCACTATAGACAAGGAGGAATTGGCGATGGAGATGGCGGTAAAGACGGCAGAGAGGACAGCGCAGGGCGCAGGGACTCCTTCCCTGCGCCGCTGACATCATAGGGGAGCACCGCCCCTTAGACCTATCCCTTCATGGACTTGGGAGAACTCCCCCATGGAGATGGGATCCATGGGGGAGGCTAAAACGTGGCTTTGGTGGCTGGAAATTCGTGGTATAGGGTGTCTCCAACGACCAGGTTTCCTCCCTTTATATAGTCTCACGGATTTCCGTCATCCCATCTAGGGCTGCGGTAAATCGGGCGTATCTCGGCCGTCTGGACTTGGAATCAGGCGTTTTTTAACTCTAGATCGTACGCCGTGAAATTTCCCATAATTTTGTCTTCTTTTATATTTCCGGTTGACACTGTCTTCGACCCATAACGTGGAAATCTTTAAAAAGTGTTTTCAGACAGATTTCAGGAAAGTCCCAATTCGACTCCACCAAGGTTTCTTCTTCTATTTTTGGTAATTCCTACACATCAAAGTGTAAAACAAGAACATTGTGCACTTTTGCAACTATTAGTAGGTTAGTCCAAATAAATCATAAACATAATACAAAAATAATTACGAAAAGCATTAAAATAGCATGAAACCATCAAAAATTATAGATACGTTTTGGACTTATCAAGAGGGAAGCATGGATCACTAATGTTCTAGAGCTTTTAGTTTATTAAACAAAGTTATAAAAGCTTGACACTCCTCCCAACCATCTTACACAAACCATGGCTAACCAAATCCTCGGGTGCCCGCCAACAATCACATACTATCGAGGAGTGTCTTTATTTTAAGAGAGGAGTATGCTTATGTCAACGAATGGTAAACAGAAAATACAGTACGTCACAAGCCAACTAGACTTCACAAGAGCGGCTCCCATAGAAGGACGCATTTGGGTAGAAGGTCACCCTCTTTCTCTTTTGTTTACACAATTATGCTTTGACTAATAAATCAAGGGCAAAAATAGTGAATAGAATTTGTGTTATTAATTTGGGGTTAGGCACCCCGCTGCCAGCTCTTCTATCATTGGATAAGCGGGATGAAGCCACTAGTCCAGGCTGTGAACATCCAATCAGTAAGTAAGATAAAGATTCTCTATTTACGTCCTCATGAGCTAAAACAGGACCACAAAACAGGAGTAATTTTGTAAGGTTTAAAGGTAACACATGAGCAATTTACTTTGGAGTGGAGGTTAATTCCACATGTAGGTAGGTATGGTGGACACAATGGGAAAACTTTGGTTTTAGGGAGTTAGATGCACGAGTAGAGCTCATACTCACTATAGGTAGAGGCTAGCAAAACACTGGGAGCGACAAATCGAGAGAGCATAAGAGCCATAATCATGCATAGCGACATAAACATCATTAATCAAAGCATAAGTGGTACCACAAGTTCTAAAACTAAATGATCATAGAGGCTATTCGTGACTGGTTCATAGTCATAAACATGGTGTGAGCATGCGCCAAGTCAACCAAATAAAACATTCAAAGGAGAACACCACAAATTTATACTTCAATATGACAAGAACAACTCATGATTCTTTCAATGGCACATTAAACAGTCTCAGATATTTGAGGCTAATCATGCTACTCAGTAACCACAAGGCTTTTAAAACTAAAATAACTTGTTGCACACTTTTTCCGGCCACATATGAGATGACGATGTTGAGAGGTTTGTTGGTCGCTGCACTACATGTCAAAAAGCTAAGTCTCGTTTGAATCCACATGGTTTATATATGCCTCTTCTTGTCCCTAGTGTTCCTTGGGAGGATATTTCTATGGATTTTGTTTTGGGATTGCCTCGCACACAATAAGGGAGGGATAGCATTTTTGTTGTTGTGGATCGTTTTTCAAAGAAGGAACACTTTATTCCTTCTCACAAGAGTGATGATGCTACACATGTTGCTGATTTATTCTTTCGTGAAATTGTTCGTTTACATGGTGTGCCAAATACTATTGTTTCAGATCGTGATACTAAGTTTCTTAGTCATTTTTACGCTCTTTCTGGGCTAAGTTGGGGACTAAATTACTGTTTAGTACTACATGCCATCCCCAAACTAATGGACAAACTGAAGTAGCTAATAGAACTTTGTCTACTTTGTTAAGGGCTGTGTTAAAACATAATTTAAAAAAGTGGAAAGAATGTTTGCCTCATATAGAATTCGCCTATAATCGTTTGCGGCATTCTACTACTAAGTTGTGCCCTTTTGAGATTGTGTATGGTTTTATTCCTCGTGCACCTATTGATTTATTGCCTCTTCCATCTTCGGTGCAACATAATTTAGATGCTACACAACGTGCTGATTTGATCTTAAAATTGCATGCCACTGTTAAAGAGAACATTGAACGCATGAATGCTAAATATAAAAATGTATGGTTATAAGGGATGGAAGGAACTTATATTTGAACCCGGAGATCTTGTTTGGTTGCATTTGCGTAAAGACCGTTTTCCTGAGTTGGGCAAGCCAAAATTAATGCCACAAGATGATGGTCCTTTTAAGGTGTTAGAGAGGATCAATGATAATGCATATAAACTTGAGTTACCTGCAGGTTTCGGGGTTAGTCCCACATTTAACATTGCAGATTTGAAGCCATATTTGGGAGACAATGATGACATAGCGTCGATGACGACTTCGATTCAAGAAGGGGAGGATGATGAGGACATCGCTGCTAGTACACCACTTCCATTACAAGGACCTATGACTAGAGCTTGTGCACGTCAACTTAATCATCAGGTACTATCGTTTCTACGAGTTGTTCCTAATATACATGAGAATATGATACTGCCTAAATCAAATGTGTTTGTTTCTCTCAGGAATACTGGAGCTAACGTGGATGAGAGGGACAAGCTATGGAGCATGTTCGAGGATGCAGCTGGCAGCAGAAGCACAAGTGGAGAAGATGACACTGCCACGGAGGGAGATTACAGCAGCAGGAAGTCACTGTAGTGCCAAATGAAGCCTTGGACAAATTATACAAGATACCACTTCATTATTTTCGTCCAAGTCCTTTTATAGGTGCTGCGACACCTCATTATTGGGCCAGGCCCATGTATTTTCGGCATACCCCTTAGTGGGCAGTTTTTAGAGTCTATATTCATGGGGAAAAGAGGTTTAGACTAGATTTCGTGGCCCCACACATGGGAGCACGAATTTCCCCTCTTTTCCCCTCATAAATACAGCCCCTAGGGTTTCTTTTAGGGTCGGGTTTTGTTTAGTTAAAAGTTAGCTGTCGCTGCAACTTCGCCGTACTTTGTTTGTGTCAGATCGACCAGACTAAGACCGCTTTTGGAACCCCACTTTCAGCTATAATCATTCATCTATATTCGCAATATCTTGATTGCCAATTCTTAGTTCTTGCTTGTTCTCGATTGATTGCGGGAGCTAGGCCTGAGTGGTTGGGTCGACTGTGCTACGGTGATGTCAATAACCTCCCGGAGTTGGTGTAGCGATTGCTAAGGCGCAACGACCTCGTACGTTTGTAGTCGGATCGTCAACGTCAACACCACCCAAATTGTAGTTATCATCTCATCGAAAGATCGTACACCTTTGCCTCTATCAAATAGTTAGCGAAGGATCATATGGGTAGTCCTCCCTTTCTTGTTGTTAACGAGCTTGTTGATGACGAAGTCGTTCTTAATGGGGATGGTGAAATGGTGATAATTAAGATGTAGTTGGTGATGGCGGTGGAGGCGTTGAGGATGGTCCTGCTCATTGCGACGTTGTTGAGGACGGCCTTGCTCATGGTGACTGTGTTGAGGACGGTCTTGCTCATTATTATGGTGTTGAGTACGGTCTTGCTAATGATGACGGTGGTGAGGAAGGTCTTGATCTTCGCAGTCATTATGGTGGTGACGCACATTATGCCTTGAAGGCCTTCGATGTGGGCGAGCACCTTCCACAAAATCATTGTGACCATAGTCATTTGCGGAGCTTGGAGGATGTTGTGGGTGATGTTGACAAATATTCGGGCGTCTAGGGTGTTGTTGAAGAGCGTCATCACGTCCTTGTTGATGTCGAGGAGGTGGTGAAGGGGGAGAGTGATACGTCATAAACGTATCCTTAATTTCTGATGTTCCATGTTGTTTTCTTATTATTTCCTACATGTCTGCTATACACTTTATGTCATTTTTGTTGACGGTCTATGTATTTTGTTGTAATGCTCGCATGAATCACATAGTAATGTTTATGTCTTGCATATGCACTACGGTACAGTCTTCATTTCTGTCAATTGCCCAGCTGTAATTTGTTCACCACGCATGTTATTTATCTTTCACGGAGAGACACCACTAGTGAACTGTGGACACCGGTCCATTTTCATCATACTGCTAAAACACCTACTGCTTTCATATTGTTCCTACTGTTTTCGACACCATACATTTAACCTTATTGTGTTCAGCAAAACCGGTGAGATTGACAACCTCACTGCTACATTGGGGCAAAGTGATTTGATTGTGTTGTGTCGGTTCCACGTTGCTCCTGAACCGGTAGTGCGCCCTGCCATCTCAGCTGCATCAACCTTCAAAGGTTGCTTGTCCTCCTACTATTCGATTGAACCTTGGTTTCTTTTCTGAGGGAAAACTTGCCGCTGCACTCTTCACAACCTTTCTCTTGGGGTTTACCGATGTCAGCCACCAACAAGTTTTCTGGCGCCGTTGGCAGCGAGGAAGAGAATTTCTGCAAGGGGAGTCTCTCACTTGTAATCTCTTTACGTTGTTTTTTTTTGCTTAGCTTATTTTATTTTGTCTTGTTTGCTTATCTTTATTAAAAACACAAAAATAATTAGCTCTTATTCTAGCTGTAGTTTTATTCCTGTTTTTAGTCTTGCTAAAATGAATGTTCCTCAGGTTGAAGTTTGTTCCTTTAAGCAACAAGGGGGAGAAAGTTTGAAAGATGCTTGGTATAGGATAAGTGATGCTCGCCATAGATGCACTAAGAAATACTCCACCCTAATCCTTCTTAGAAATTTTTATGTTGGTATTACTAGCTGGTATAGGTATGTTCTAGACACTCTTACAGGCGGTAATTTTCTGGGAACACCTACTTTGAAAGCCTGGAATTTAATTGAAAGTTTAGTTGGAACAACACCTACTAAGGTTGTTAAAACTGAGATCACTTTAGGTGATGTTATTAAAAAGCTAAACTTTATGGAGAACATTTGCCAAAGTTCCTTGATAATGCTAGCAAAGTTAATGAATCAATAGTAAGTATCAACAAGAAAATCACTGTTTTAGAAGCTAGCAATATCCATGATAATCAAAATATGAGGATTGGTAAATTAGAATAGGCTATGGAAACTTGAAGCTCAACCTTTTCTGCTCTTACGTTTAAAAGAGAGAAACCTTCTGTGGGAAAAGAGAAAAAAAATATGTATGTCCCCAAGGCACCTAAACCAAAATCCCCTAATGTGCTTAAAATTAATAAAACTTTTAGTGAAACTAAAAGAGATTTGCATGTTGAATGCTCTTCAGGGCTGTCTAAGCTACCCATTGCTACAATTGAGGTTTTGGAGGAAATTATTGATTTGGATGCTTCTTCACATGAAAATACCTGATTCCACTTTTCTGGGCCTAGCTAAAAGGCTTTAAAGAAAAGCACTTCTTGGGAGATAACCCATGGTTTTATTGTTGCTTTGTTTTTCTCTGTTTTATTTGAGTAAAGGGGTTGTATACTTCTGTAGAAACTCCTTTGTATCTTTATTTCCATGTTTTAGTAGTTCCATGTAAGGTTTCTGACGAGAGTTGGAGTTGGTTTTCGGATTTCTGCGCAGGAAACAGATTTCTGTTGTCCACCGTAAAAAAAATCGTATAAATCGTAGAAAAATTAGAATGGCGTGAAATTTCTTGTGCTTATTCCTCGGCTAATTTCCCAACTTTTTAGTTGTTTAAGTTTTTCAATCTAAGCAATGTAAATTCCTTGAAAAAATTCGTATTTACAGACTGTTCTGGTTTTGATAGATTCTGCCATTTTTCTTGCGTTTGCCATGTCAAGTGGATTTCTTTGCTTCACGAAAAATTGGTGGATGTAGATTATGTTTAAAAGTATCAATAGAACTTGTGCCATACATAACCCACGGATTTTTAATTGTTGCACTAACCCTCTAATGCGAATTACTCTTTGAGTGTGGTGTGAAGGAAGTTTTCAAGGGTCAAGAGAAGAGGGTGATATATGTGATCAAGAAGAGTGCAAGGTCAAAGCTTGGGATGCCCCCATGGTTCATCCAATCATATTTTAATAAGAATCAAGCATCTATGCTCGGGGATGCCTAAGGCATCCCCTTCTTCATCAACTATCTATCATGTCACTTCTAGTGAAACTATATTTTTATTCGGTCACATCATATGAAGTTTACTTGGAGCGTCTGTCTGTTTTTATTTTGTTTTCTTTTGTTTTTCTTGCTGCAATAATATAGTTGGGCCCTATAATTCTTTGTGTGGGAGAGAGACACGCTCCGCTTTTTCATTTGAATACTTGCTATGCTAGTATTCTTAGTTTTTCTTCTAGTTGCTGCAAAAATTCCTCCTTAGCTCTTGTTTTCATTGCAGCTCTTGTTCAGAGTTGTTAGTTTTAGTAGTCTTATGTGAGTTCTCTCATGTTTTTCTATAGCATTTAGAGAGTTTTTGTTAAATCATGTTTTGTATGGTGCTTGTTGGGAAAAGAAATTGCTGCTTGAGGTAGAATTTTTTAAAGTGCAAGTAGAAACATGTACAGACTGTGGCTAGACTTGTTCATATTATGCTAGATGTTATATTAGTTCTAAAGCCTTGTGGTTATTTAGTAGAATGATTAGCCTCAAATATCTGAGAGTGTTTAATGTGCCATTAAAAGAATCATGAGTTGTTCTTGTCAAATTGAAGCATAAATTTGATATTTCCTATTTTAAAATGGCATTAATTTTATATTAGTAAATCACTCATAACTTAAAATATAAAATATGAAAGTGAGGTGAAATGACTTTCAAAAATAGTATTTGACATGTTTAATATCTCTGAAATTTTATTTAATCAAAAAACTCATTTTATTATTTTTTTAATTTAAAATCGTATTAAGTACTATTAGTGAATTATATATAATTTCAAATTTCAAAAATAAAAATGTGTCCAAAATAGTTTTCAAATCTACTTAGGTGAGGCTAAAAGGATTTTTAAATCAAAAGTTATAAACGAAATATGAAAACAGGGGAAAAATAAAATTATGACGCCAGATGTGACGTCACCTCATCTTCAACCCGCAGAGAAACTGCAGTGCCCGTTTCTTCTTTGAATTTACTCGCGCTAATTCACGCGATTAAGTGCATAAACGACAACCACCAGCACGACACCTTAAAGCCCCATTCTCCCTCTCCGCAATGAACCGTGTCTAGCGACCAGATAAATTCGTCACTGTAGTCGTCCTAGGCCACCACCGTATTTTCGCGATT